>CM037783.1:33280776-33330776 GCA_021229015.1 Solen grandis | reverse complement strand
TGATCTTAAATAGTTCTAAAACAAACATGTTTTATTGAGAGAATATACACAAAAACATTTAAAAAGCTCTTTCCAGCTATTTTATTTTTGAAGATTATGTAAGATTTGGTTATTGAATGGCAATTCAACGTTTAATCCTAAGAAAATCAATTAAAAATGTTAGTTTTATAATTTAATTTAAAGTTGCATACTCCAAATGCTATGTTAAAGTAAATATCTAGCTCACAGATAAAGGTCATTTGCCGGTCCGGGTGACCGAGTGGTTAATATGTCCGTCCCAGAATCGGGAGGTCGTGGGTTCGATCCCAGCAAGCGACATACTAAAGTCGAAAAAATGGTACTGACATAGCTCCCTTGCTTGACGCTAATCATACAGGGGTAGATCCAGGACTGGTTGATGTCAGGATAATGTCACTTGGTGTGGTATCATGCCACATGTCTACGGCGTGATATCGCAATGTAGCATATCTGTTTAAAATAGACAAACGTCCCTAAATGGCTGAATTATTATCGGTGGGACGTTAAACCACATCAAGCAATCAAGAGCAAATTGTTTATCTCATTGTTCAGTATATATATATATATATATATAGGTCAATATAGAATTCGGAGTGTAAAACGTTTTAGCAGTCTCTGGTTGATGACTGACCTGATATGTATTCCAAAGAAATGAACAAGCCCGTGGTCTATATTCAACACCTTTGTTACGTAGCAATGAATACAAGTATTATTCATTTCTTATAATTTAGCATGGGTGATTTATATATGTATATGTTCAAAATATATCATTTGGCTTATAATAAATATTTTAAAGCATCGACGAAAGGCTAGAAGGGTATTGGGTCTTATGTCGTTTAGATTTAATATATAGCATAAAAGGCACTATTAAATCTGCAGATCATATACATTTAAAGATTAACTGGCAATATTATATTAATTAGCACCTCTTGGGCCTTTAAGGTCATATCACATATATATTGCGGAAGTAACCGGTGTTTTCGGAAATGCCGTATGTTGGTTTGATCCAAATGCCGTATGTTGGTTTGATTCAATCTTACATCAGGTAATCATACGCATTGTTGGTGATATGTTAAGATTATATAACTTTGTGGACTGTTTAAAGTTAAATTTTTTTTTTTTAAATAATAAATGTTATTTTTGTTTGAAAAATAAGATATTATTTTAGATGTCATCAAATACGGTGCAGAGGTATTTTTCCCATCGGTCATTTGATAAGAAGTGAAGAGTAGTAGCAAAATGGGGTCTTTAACGGGGGTTTGGGGGTTTGAGTCCCAGATCTGGGTAAGTAGGTCAAGCCTACGTCATCATGGTCAATGATCTAGGTCACCGACTGCGCAAGCTCATGATTCAAGGTTAAGGTTAAATTGTGATCATTCCATTTAGGTCATGTCTGCGCATGCTCATGATTGAAGGTTAACTTTATCTGGGACAGTGTCAAGGTTTATGAATCTAAGATGTAAACACTTGGTTAGACCTTGTTTAGGGATATGTTACAGGTGGTCAACAAATCGTAAACATCTCGCCAGAGCTGACTCTCCAAGCGATAGAGAGGTCACATGAACATCCCTCTCAGATAGCTATTACATATGAGGTCATGACACAGCGTTCAAGGCGGAGTTGTTCTAAAGCGATATTTACAGTCTTTCTCTTTGTTTTTCTCTCCATCATTGTATAGAACTAATCAGTGATGTTTATTAGAGTATGATTTAAATAATATGTCTCCGTATAAAATATTAAAGAGTTTTTATCACAGTTTAAACAAAATGTTTATGATCTTTTCTACTTCTTTCACTCATTCTGTTTCTCCACTCATTCTGTTTCTCTATCTTTATAATTAGATCGTTAGTTACGTTAGTTTAAGTGAATTTCTGTGGTATTACACCCGACTACAAATCCAGAGGTAATGGATGTTTTAACCAAGGTCTGAGGACATAGATTATTATCTTACCAGGTGAAAAGTATTGATTTTAACATGATATAGTGACCATCAGTAAACTAGCCAGGGGCCATTCACCCTGAATAGTCAATTCATGCATTATCAGTTAGTATCTCACCGGAAAACGCGCGCGCGTTTTTCAATAAATTTTCAAGGATTATTTGTATAACCCAGTCATTCATTAACAACCAGAATAACTACTGTACTCGTGACACATAATTATAAGGAAAATGAACAAACTAAAATCTATGTCTCTTTCTTGAATAATCAGTGGACAGATCTTACTTGGTGAAATGTTTTCTACAAAAAAAATAATGCTTTGTATTTTATCTCTTAGTGACTAAAGTACTATCCGTGAAATGTTAATTCAAGTTAACAATTTGCATTAATCTCATTTTACCTTATTCTTTCTTAAGGTAATCTGTTCAAGCATTAAATGTCAGTTACCCTTATTGTCAAATTTAGTCACGTGCTCAAGTTTCAAGGATGATACTGGTGGAACTGATTTGTTATTTGTACTTTTATACTTTTGGAGGGAAAAACGTTGGATTGTTTATCACAAACTGTAAGTACATTACAAAGTTCATGACCACATTATCATCTTTTTTTCTAATAAGAAAGTTTGAGCGGGAAATATATTATAAATATTTGATTTTAAAAAAAAAAAAATTAATATAAAATACTACAAAATCACAGTGTACATATAAACTTGGAATGAAGTCAAAATGTTACATGTATGATATGATGATGTGTTATGATGACACTGATGAGAACGATGAGGGGTGGTAGATCTGAAATATGTTAAAATTATACTGTTTTTATTATGATTTTACTCTTGTTTGTATATTGATTTCAATTCAAAAACATTTTTCGCATGAAGAGTCTCAAAATATTTGCATCTGATGTTGTTTTCACAACCATCACCATTGTTATCAAACACTTGACTTATGTGTCGTATGTCATCTTCACGATTTCTTCGATGACAAAGATTTCAATGATAACGATGATATATGCAAGTCATGTTGATGAAAACACTGCTACAGATGATACTTACTTTGATGATCACGTGATTCTTGTTTCCTAATGATAGAAGATTTGGTGAAATGTTATTTAAATGATATATATATACATTGTAATAAACATGAAGAATGATGAAAATCATGGACATTTTAGTTAATATCGTAAATTTGTATGGGTTCTACGGTTTGATTGTAAACCACGCTTCTTTTTGGTTCCAAATAATGCGATGAAAAATCAGTGATTTCGATGTTTTCAGTATTTGGTCGAGATTTATAAATGGGATGAGATA
The DNA here is from genome assembly GCA_021229015.1 of Solen grandis. Lineage (NCBI taxonomy): Eukaryota > Metazoa > Mollusca > Bivalvia > Adapedonta > Solenidae > Solen > Solen grandis. The sequence goes on along the minus strand of CM037783.1, from coordinate 33,327,510 downwards.
TGATTGGTATATTTCGCATAGAGTTTGGTTTACAACAAATTATTTTTCTGGTTTTTAATATAGGCACAAAGTGTTATATCAGAAAAGATTGGATCATTGTGATAGCTTAACATTTATATTTTGTTACTGGTAATATACTAATTAACCCCATAATTTTGATCTGTATTAGTTAAAATAAATGAATGTACTTACATTCTGTAACACTCTGACACATTTTTACCATTTGTTTTTCTAGTATGTTGTAAATAAAACGTTTTCGATTTTATTAAGTGATATTGATTTATTTTGTCTAACAAGACCCTTTGTTAAAACTTTATTGATATTTCAATTTTAAATTTGGGACACTCACACCTAAATTTCAAATAACCTTGAAAGATTATTAGAACGTGTCTAATCTGGTTTTGGAATTCATAACGAAAATGGTATGTCTTTATATATTTTGGAGGGAAAATTATAACGAAGATGTCAAACAACGGTAATCCAATGAGAAAGATTGGCGCGAATTTTGTTACTTTATGACTAATGTCCTACAATGGTATTTAAACTCTTCGATTATTAGGGTAGTTATTCTTATTTCACGAAAAGAATAAGCATAAGCAAAATGACTAACATGCAAAATACATCTGGACAGTGTCAGAACTGTAGTGCACCAGCTTTTTATGAATGCATGGAATGTTACACCATTTTAAGATCGGTAGTAGAAGAACATAGGCGTCCAGAAGGCTGTAGAAGAGCCCGAACACCAGTTTTGTGTTTGAATTGTAAGACAAGGTAAATATCATGTTGTTTTTTCTAATTTGTTACAAGTTTTGTTTTATCTAATTTGTTACAAGTTTTGTTTAATCAATATGTTACAAGTTTTTTATTGACTAATATGTTACAATATTTTTGAAGTCCATTGTATATGTATTCACTTTCAACGTAACACAAAACAATACTCCACTAATTGCACAGCGTAAACAATTATTTAGCTTTGATGCTCTCCTACAATTATCATGTTTTGTTTATTTCAGGGAATTCTTCGTCGACACAGAACCCCCTTTTAGTTTGCCTCATGGATGTGTAAGCAACGCTGAGAGAAAGAAATGGAACTCTTGGTGTCGTTGTTGTATGGGGAAATGTGGATTAAAATAAAACCCATTCTCATACCATAAATGTTCATTAAATAGTGTTGTTTGCTTTTGTGTAATTTTGTATTAGTCATTATTAAATCATATATGTAATTTAAGCTGTTGTTTTGTGTTTCTAGTTAAAATACGCATTAGAAAAGCAACACTATAACAAAATATGTATTAATGTAGTTAAAAGTACAAGGAAGAATCAAAATGCAGATTAAAACATGTTCTGTTGTAGTGTTGTTTTACTTTGATAGTACGCACTTGTTAATGAAATCGACAACATCTTTATGATGCAACCACTAATTTATTCACATAATACTTATCACACAAATGCAACTAAACATACTCATTAATACAGAAGATTATACTGGAGACATGATTTGAAATTTGGGTTTAATATAAATAATTTGTTTTAATATAGTTGTAGTCTACAATGTATTCTTCTGTAATTGAGTGTGTTTATTCGAATTTACTCAAGCGATGTACGTATTTCATACGTGAGTAAATACAAATAACCACACACACCGCTAGCGAATGTAAAGATACTGCAATAAAACGGTATCTACTTGCCACTCACCATGTATTTACAGAGATGAAGTATTGATAAAATTTTCACCCAATTGTTGGACTTAGTGTAGTTTAACGCTTTATCAGTAAGCTCTGTTTTGTGTATTTCAACAGTTAAATGAAAAGGTGAAAATACTCGTTGTCAACAGTATTTCATTTGCCAACCATTCTCGATAAGCAAATATATTCTTTCCCACTTTTTCAACTAATGATATTCAAGAAGTACAAACACTTTTGTTTCTATAAACTAGATTTTATTTTACAATCAAGGAATATGTACACATAAGAAATACACAACAGTAAATAATAAGACAACATTCACTTATGCAATGCAGACATAATTATAAAACATGATCTTGGGAAGAAATAGAACTTAATCAAGCGGAAACAATAACAGTAAAACAATGACGATGGTATTTAACAAACGACAATCAACACAGAGTTTAAGGAATTCTGTAATGTCCATAAGCAAGGCTGGAAATTCCGTCTTCCATCCAGTACCTTTTGTCATCGAAAGCACTCAAAGAAGTTTTGTTTATTTTATCACAATACATAATACGGTAATCACTTCGTAATCCATACATTGTGTGTTTAGATTGCGTATTGTTTAATAATGTGTGCTTGTAATGTTCATGTAATAATTCTTTCTTTACTACAGCTCGTGAAATGCCTTTACACCGTTTTTCATTATTTCCTCTATCATCTTTGTCATAAATAAAACTATACATTTTAGGTCTCAAAGCTACAAAATCTTTTATAGGATTGATTCGTTTCATTCTTAAACCAGTTTGACGTTAAGATTGAGCATCCCCGAGAGAAGAATGAATGCCGAGAACCGAATCCCTTGTAACCCGTGTTAATACAACAGAGACAACCTCAAGGCCACTTTTCTGTTGGAAATTTAAAGGTTTATAGAAAAAATCGTTTCATTTCCAAACATGCTTGATTTTAAGATTGGGCATATCTGAGAGGAGAATGAACGCCCAGGACCGAATCTCCTGTAACCCGTGTAAATTCAACGAAACAACCTCAAGGCCACGGTCTACTGCTCGACATGTAACGAACACTTGTGTTTTACTTGTGAAAAGTCACATCGAGGATTAAAACTGACAAGGGGCCACGATCTGGTGACAATAAAAGATAAACCACCTATTGTTAAACACGAACCTGTATCACCAACTTGCGAAGGAGAATTTGCCAAGGGGACCAGGTACTACTTTCAGTTATGATTTTCAACAGTTTATGTACACGCAGTCGACATAGCACATTTCTAGAAATAGTAATATTTATCCATTTATAGTTCAGTTGTTTATAAAAAATACGTATAAAAAGACAACCATGAAATTTCAAAGTCTACCTAGTCTTTATCGCTCGTTCTGTAACGTTTAGGAACACCATGTTTACTTCAAGATGTCTCCACTTCAACATAAAATTGAATGTTCATACTGTTTCTTCGTATAGAAGGCATTTCTACAGACAGCATAAGACAGATGAGAGCGTAGAAATATCAACCTAAATTTTTGAAACTCTTGATTTTGTCAAATAGACCGATCTATTTTGTTCAAAATTGCAAAATAGAAAGATGTTTTATTGAAATATATCGCTTATAAAATCACAATGAATTTAGAATGACATCTTAATTCATGTAGTCGAAAAGTAATTATAGAGCACATTAATGCAATACCTGAGGAATGTTGAGATGTTGATTGGAGTATCTCTTCGATTCAAATAATCCACATTTAGTTAACTGGTATTTAAAATAACATTTGACAATGATTTGTTGGGAACAGGAATCAGAATAAAGTTTCAGTAAAAAGACTATATCAAGACATGACATTCCTGTAATTTTTTGTCTTGAAATTTAGATAAGCCAAATTTCAAGGCACCATATAATATCCATAGCACCATACATACACGGAAGTCAACACTATTGTAAATCAAATCGCTGTAGGAACTGGTGTGCCTATTGTCAAGAAATGTTTGCAGGGTGACTATGTAACATAAAGGCATGAAAAGATTTGTCGTATGTCGTCATCGACCAAGTCTTCTTGTAACAGGGCAAAGATCCTAAGCGTCATGATGGCTCTCTTCAGCAATAGTTCACTTGAGTACAATGGCTTTTATATATTTCATGTGTGTGAAAGTGGATAAATCGCTGAATAACAAAGCTGAACTTGACTTAAGTTAACAAAATTAACATATATGATAAATATAACTTTTATGAATTTCTTCCTCTAAATTTTGGCTAGTGTTGGATAGTCAAAACCTAAGGGACCCGTAAACTTAACGTTATCTTGCCCACCGGGAAGCCGCAAAATAAACGTGCACTTACTATTTTGTCGGACATATAAGGTCATATCCATGTTTACTACAAACAACGCAAACAACCTTTGCATTTAGCAGGACGTGCTATTTAATACTGGGCCAGAGAAGATACATATTTACATGTAAATATGTTAATACATTTAAATAATGACCATACATTGTGTCGCACATGCATAAGTTAATACATTTATATATCAAATTCAACGTATGAACACAAAACCTAAAACTTAAACGCCCAATATATTTCATTATGATGCGCAAAGCCAGATGAAAACCAGAGAGAAAAACTCACTTCCTAGGAAATGTAAAAAACTCTGGAAAACTGTGCAAAACGCATCATAAACCTACAATATAATAGTTTCAAAATGCAAAATTTGCTTTCTTAAACAGATAAAGATAAATTGGCACATTCATTCATACTTTTACAATAACAGCAAGTATTAAACTAAATACTAGATATGGTTTAAAATAGAACCGAACAGCACGGTGTCCTGTGTAGAACTGACCACGTAGTACCTTAATACTAACTTCACCTTATTGGACAATATCGCTCACGTGACATTCACGCTACAGTGACCCGCACTACCCGAGTTTACGATACACATCGCTAAGACATATGTTCTGTGCAATACTTCGTAACGTAACATTTACAAAGCGTTCAAACATTAACACACGATTAAGAGAACCGTGAAAGTATGTTTTGCATGCATACTTATTTAAGTATTTGGTTGTATGGGGTAATTTTGTATCAATTAGACAGACATACTTTTATTAGCTCACCTGAGCACTTGTGCTCATGGTGAGCTTTTGTGATCGCCTTTTGTCCGTCGTGCGTCGTCCGTCGTCAACAATTGCTTGTGAACACTCTAGAGAACCACAGTTTTGGCCCAATCTTCATGAAACTTGGTCAGGATGTTTGTCTACATGATATCTCGGATGAGTTCGAAATTGGGTCATGTGGGGTCAAAAACTAGGTCACCAGTTCAAATCTTAGAAAAACATTGTGAACACTCTAGAGGCCACAGTTTTGGCCTATTCTTCATGAAACTTGACTAGGATGTTTGTCTACATGATATCTCGGATGAGTTCAAAATTGGGTCACATGGGGTCAAAAACTAGGTCACCCGGTCAAATCTTTGAAAAACCTTATGGACACTCTAGAGGCCACAGTTTTAGCCCAAACTTCATGAAACTTAGCCCGGATGTTTGTCTTTATACTATGTCAGATGAGTTTGAAATTGGGTCATGATGGGTCAAAGACTAGGTCACTAGGTCAAATCTTAGAAAATCTTAGAAAAACCTTGTTAACACTCTAGAGGTAACAGTTTTGGTCCAGTCTTCATAAAATTTGGTCAGGATGTTCGTCTACATAATATCTTGGATGAGTTTGAGATTGGATCACTTAGAGTCAAAAACTAGGTCACCAGGTCAAATCTAAGAAAAACCTTGTGAACACTTTAGAGACCACAGTGTTAGACTAACCTTAATGTAACTTGGTCAGAATGTTTGTTTACATCAAATCTAAAAAATTTTACAAAAAATTCATTTTTGTCCCAGTGTTCATTAAACTTGATATGAATGATGACTGCATGAATTCCCAGTTGAGTGCAAATTCAGGTAGGATCAAAATGTAGGTCACTTAGTCAAATGTTAGAAAAACACTTTAGATGCCAGATTTTTTGTCATTATGCCTAACACAGCCATCTTACTCAGTTGAGCGACACAGGCCATCTTAGCCCTCTTGTTTAGAATTGTACAATAGAGTACATCATGCCACGTATAAAATAATTGCCATAATGGTCCGCTTGTATCAAATGAGGCTCGGAATCAAACTAAATTATTTTTAATGACAAAATATGCACACAGTTTTTTAAAGTGTAACTGGCAGTATTGTACTAGTATACTTACACAGATTTATTTTGAAAGTTTTAATGTTTCAAAAAGCACCCATAAAACCACGACCTTTATAAGATGTTCATAGAAACATTGCACATGATTTATTTCTGACGGTTTGTTTAATTCATTCTGTCAGTTTATTTGCATATCTCTCACCTGTAAGTCGTAAAACGCTGTACTTTTTATACGTTGTATTTTCCTGACTCTTGTTTTTGATTTTATTATTTAATTATTTCATTCATTCATTTACATCAAGCACTGCAATGGTCCTCAGAACAAACAACTCGCTGACCAGACCTGAATCCCACAATATATGTCTTTGTCAGACCTGCAGGGGAAAGGGAGCAAGTAACGCACATGACGCCATTTGTAAGGATTGCAAGAAGTCCAGTCGTGAAACGTAAACGACCTGGTACGGCGTTTCTGATGACGAAAATGAGGTGTCCTTGGATGGACAGGAGCCGACGTTGCAGCACTGTAAGGCTCACATTGCCGAGGTGATAAAGTATTACTGTGAAAACCACAAGGCACTGATATGCGAATTGTGTCAGGAAAAAAGTCACCAAGAATGTCATAAGACACTGCTTCCAGGTATATCAAACAACCTTAAGAGGCTTGGTGAAATTGAAACGACACCGGTTCAGATTTCATTGCGATAAATGCAGAGATTAAATACCAGTCGAATCAACAATCTTTGGTCACTTGCACCCTAGAAGATAGTGCCAAATCAAATGAAAACAGTGTGCTTGAGAAGGAAGATCAAACAGACCTTTACATATGTACACTCTGAGACAAAAATGATATCTTGCGCACAATTTCTTTCAAATGGTAAACTGATATTTCATGATCTTTATGGCCATGCTTTAAAACTCTATGATTCTAATTTCCATTGTTTGTCATCATTAACAGTTTTCCCCGATTCCGATGTGTTCGGTTCATATCCAGTATTTACAAATGATATGTGCAAAACATCTGACACAGAGGTTGCTATCACAGAACCGTTGTCAAACACGATTCAGTTTGTATCCACAGAACCGGTCCTTAGTCTCGGAGATTCATTTACAGTACACATGCCATGCTATGGTATCGACTGCTATCTCGATATGCTGTACATGATTTGTGAAGACAACAGCATTGGTAAATGCGAAATTTTGGTGACGACAAAGGAAGGACAGATTCAGAGGTTGCTGGAGCTGAATGATGATGGGAGGTATTCGTTCATATGCCCACATCGTATACGTGTCAGCCGTACTAGTGGCCTTATGTATGTTGCTGATAATTTAAACAACACCGTCATGTGCCTGACTCAAAACGGGAATGTAGTCTACGAGTACAAAAACAAGGACCTACTTGGACCTTCTGACATCTATATAGACAGTGCAGATAACATCTTTGTGTGTGGCTTATTAAAATGCAGCCGTTGAATATACATGCAGGAGGGTGTCTAGCATACCGTTATACTGATGGTGCACTAGCTATAGGGATGAGAAAGCAGCCTTCGTGTATGGTGTACTGGATACAATAGCGAGTAGGTCTACATACCGTTTGCACTGATGAAAAGCGCCTTCGTGTATGGTGTACTGGATACAATAGCGAGTAGGTCTAGCATACCGTTATACTGATGGTGCACTAGCTATAGAGATGAGAAAGCAGCCTTCGTGTATGGTGTACTGGATGCAATAGCGAGTAGGTCTTTTCGCCTGTGCGCATCGCGAAAACCTATTATTCTTCGGTTTCAAACCTCACAAGAATATTAAAAATATGAAGAGTTCCAAATTATACGGATTTCATTATGTTGAGCTCCTTTAACTGTTTTTTATCAGCTTATTTTTAATTTTTACAAATTGTATAGTTTTATATTGTAAAATATCTAATGGTTAAGAATTTTTGATTAATTTGCAAAGGTCAAGGTTGTATGAGGATTATTCATTTTTTCCCTTGATCTTAAATAGTTCTAAAACAAACATGTTTTATTGAGAGAATATGCACAAAAACATTTAAAAAGCTCTTTCCAGCTATTTTATTTTTTAAGATTATGTAAACTTTGGTTATTGTATGGCAATTCAACGTTTAATCCTTAGAAAATCAATTAAAAATGTTAATTTCATAATTTAATTTAAAGTCGCATACTCCAAATGCTATGTTCAATTAAAAATCCAGCTCACAGATAAAGGTCATTTGCCGGTCCGGGTGACCGGGTGGTTAATGTGTCCGTCCCAGAATCGGGAGGTCGTGGGTTCGATCCCCGGAAGCGACATACTAAAGTCGAAAAAAAAATGGTACTGACATAGCTCCCTTGCTTGACGCTAATCATACAGGGGTAGATCCAGTGCTGGTTGGTGTCAGGATAATGTCACTTGGTGTGGTATCATGCCACATGTCTACAGCGTGATATCGCAGTGTAGCATATCTGTTTAAAATAGACAAACGTCCCTAAATGGCTGAATTAATATCGGTAGGACGTTAAACCACATCAAACAATCAAGAGCAAATTCCCCTTATCTCATTGTTCAGTATATATATATATTTATATATATATATAGGTCAATATAAAATCGGAGTGTAAAACGTTTTAGCAGTCTCTGGTTGATAACTGACCTGATATGTATTCCAAAGCAATGAACACGCCCGTGGTGTATATTCAACACCTTTGTTACGTAGCAATGAATACAAGTATTATTCATTTCTTATAATTTAGTATGGACGATTTATATATGTATATTGAATTTATTTAGTATGGTCTTTAGTCGTTTAGATTTTATATTTAGCATTAAATGCACTATTAAATCTGCAGATCATATACATTTAAAGATTAACTGGCAATATTATATTAATTAGCACCTCTTGGGCCTTTAAGGTCATCACATATACATTGCAGAAGTAACCGGTGTTTTCGGAAATGCCGTATGTTGGTTTGATTAAATCTTAATAGGAAATTTTTGGTGATATGTTTAGATTATAAATTTTTTGTTTGGAAAATAAGATGTTTCTTTTAGATGTCATCAAAAACGGTGCAGAGGTAATTTTCCCATCGGTCATTTGTTAAGAAGTGAAAATTTGAATGTTTAAATGAAATATATTTAATCAATAAATACTACTAATATTGAGTTATCATTTTGAATTATTTTGAATTCCCTATGTGGTCATTTAATTTTTAATAAAATAAATATAATTATATTTTGATATTTCTAATAATATTTCCTTTCATTTGTATAAAAAAGTGTAGAGTTACGAATACAAAAAGCTTTCACAAAGTAACACAAACAACAAGAGTTGTCCGCAAGACAGCACACTGGACTATTCGAAATGCTTGTTGGTGAATTGAATGAAATATTTTTCAATCTTCTCCTTTACATACCTCGAATATATAATATATGGCAATATAGATAAAGAAATAAAAACAAGACGAAACAGAATATGTCTTTCTATTTAATATTGGTATAGCAGCTTTAACTTTTCACACAAGAGCAATATTATTTTAACCTAAAAAGAGAGATTATTTTATTAGGAAAAGGAGGGATTAACTTGACTATTTCAGTTTTCCGTCGCTTTGACAGTATTTCAGTATTATAGCGACGCCCAGCCCAGGTGGAGGAAGAATCCGAATGCACGGAGGCATTCAGGTAGAACCACCGACCGACCACCGACCTACCGCAAGCCAGCTGGAAGGCATCCTCATCAGTTTTTCTTGAAAATCTGAATGACCCAGCCGGGATTCGTACCCACGTGGTGAGGGGCTGAGTGAGTGTTAAAGTCAGCGACTTTACCCTCTCGGCCACGGAGGCCTCGAGAGTTTATTTTATTAAGATAATTATATTTAGACATATCATGAGACAAGTCACAATAACCACTCAGGACCATTATAACCACATGAAAAAGAGAGATTATTTTATTAAGATCATTCTATTCAGACATACCCTGTCACAATTAACCACTCATATCTTCAGATATGTAACCATATGTATGCTTACCTCCTTAAATCATTGTACAGGTAAGTTATCTTTACCCGACATGACCCTTTGGATCTTTGCCCTGTTGCCGATGAAGACTTTTGGCAAATCTTTATTTATGATGCAGAATTCATATCCCTTGTCTTTAACCTAGTATGTACCTTAAGGTGCTTTATCGTTCTAGCTCTTTGCATGCTGTACTCTTTGTTGGTTTGCTCTCTAAGATCTTTATCTGCTTTCATAGCTTGTAAAACAAATAATTTATAATCTTCCTAGTCTTTTTACCTTCACGTCCTTCTTAACAACCATGCGTGATATACTTTTAAAATTATTATGATTTTATTGTATATTGATGCAAACTTAGTAGGATATATATTTATGTGCTTTATCGTTTCTGTTTGTATGTTTTACCCTCCTTGTTTCTTTTTATGTTATTCACCAGCTTGTAAGTCAATGCTCCATTATTTCATACACACTCTTCTTCACAGTCTGTTATGTTTATTTGTTTTTGTCGGTAAATAGCTTGTAAATAACCGAATTGAAATAAAAATTCTTTCATCTTGTATCTTGTACATGACTTTATGTTAATCACACGCAAGAGCCCCTGCGCGCTTTGAATCACAACCTTACGAAAATTCAGAATAATAAGACTATTTTATTTAAACCAGTAGGCATACTTGCCCAAGTGGTACAAATGCAATATACATACATAGCAAGACAGACAGCAAAGATAGTGTTTAAATATCAAACATCACATAATGACAAAGGAGAGAGAGAGAGAGAGGGTGGAGAAGGTACAATCAACAATCAAAATAACGTAATACATGAAATACATAGATAGAAAAATAAAATCAATATACAATATAAACATCTTAAATCTGGAGCAACGCGCAAGGCAACTTGGTGAGACGGAGGAGGAGCTGGATCAGGAAGAACACCACAGTGTCCAGAGCCTCCAAGATTCAGATGAGGGAGAGGTGAGCATCGAGAGAACAGAGTTGACAACCGACAGAGCTGTGAATGAATCATCAGCAAGAAAAGAGAAAGTGAAGTGGCCCGCTAGCGCAGAGAAAGGAAAGTGGAAGACCTTTGATGAGGAGTTGGACTTGATGATGGAGACTGTTCTGGTAGGGAAGGCTGATAGAAAACTGCATACCATGTCTGAGATTATCTACAATTTTGGAAAAGAACGGTTTGGTTTAGAAGAAGTGAGGGAGAAGAAAAAGGTTGGCGAAAATAGGAGAGTGATGAAAATTTCCAAGCTCAGGGGAGATCTTAGACTCTTGAAAGCCAGTTACAGGTGTGCAGATGAGAGTGAAAAGCAAGCCCTGGCACAGCTCAGGAACAGCCTAAGAAAGGAGATACAGAATCTTCGGCGGGCTGAGAATATGCGCAGGAAAAGGCATGAGAGACAGCGAAAGAGAACCCAATTCACCAAGAATCCCTTCCAATTTGTGAAGCGCTTGCTTGGAGAAAAGAAGACAGGCGAGCTCCATTGCACAAAAGAAGAAGCGGACCAATACATCAAAGGGATGCACAGTGATGGAAACCGTCATGAAGAATTGGGTGAATGTGAGAAGTTACTCAAACCTGATGAACCTGTGGAAGAGTTTGATTGCGCAGAACCAAGGTTGAAGGAAGTAAGTGACATAGTGAAGAAAGCCAGAGCATCTTCAGCACCAGGGCCAAATGGAGTTCCATACAAAGTGTATAAGAACTGCCCCAAGATTTTGCTCCGCCTGTCGAAGCTTATGAAGGTCATATGGAGGAAGGGAGAACTTTGTAGGGAATGGATGAAGGCAGAAGGATGTTTTATTCCCAAAGAGGAGGATTCTGTGAACCTTAGCCAATTTAGGACCATTTCTCTACTCAACGTGGAAGGAAAGATCTTCCTGGCGGTCCTTTCCAGAAGAATGACCTCATATCTGCTGAAAAACAAGTACATCGATACAGCTGTACAGAAAGGAGGAGTACCAGGTGTGTCAGGGTGCATAGAGCATACCAGTGTCATCACCCAAATTATCAAGGAGGCACGGGAAAACAAAGGGGACATTGCTGTAATCTGGCTCGACTTGGCCAACGCTTACGGCTCAGTCCCGCACCAACTGATACAAAAGACTTTGCAGTTGTATCATGTGCCCGAAAGGTTTCGTCAGATGCTGCAGCATTACTTTGATGGCTTCACATTACGATTCTCTACAAGGGACATGACCACGGACTGGCACAAACTGGAAATAGGAATTGTGACAGGGTGCACAATTTCTGTTGTGTTGTTCTCCGCTGCAATGAATCTGATTGTGAAGTCGGCAGAGAAAACCTCCACAAAGATGGCTTCAGGGACTGTCCAGCCACCAACAAGGGCTTTTATGGACGACATGACCATAACAGCAAAGTCCTATGTGGAAGGAAGATGGATGCTGCAGGATATTGGTGAAATCATCAAGTGGGCAAGAATGAAGTTCAAACCTGAGAAGTCGAGGAGCATGGTTTTGAGGAAAGGCAAGATGCAAGAGAGTGCCAGATTCAGGGTCAATGGGCAGGTTATACCCACTGTCAAGGAGCAGCCAATAAAATGTCTAGGGAGGTGGTTCCGAGACTCACTTAATGACACGGAGAGCATACAAGACACATCAAACCAGATGGAAGACTGGTTAAAGCAAGTCGACAAGTGTGGACTACCAGGAAAGTTCAAAGCCTGGATCTACCAGCACGGCATCCTACCACGCCTGCTGTGGCCTCTCATGGTCTACAGTGTCCCATTATCAACAGTGGAAGCAATGGAAAGGACCATTAATTCCTTTCTTCGAAGGTGGATGAGCGTGCCCAAGAGCTTTTCAAGTCTAGGCTTGTATTGCACAGGGAGCAAGTTGCAGGTGCCACTTAAGGCTCTGACAGAAGAATACAAGGCCACAAAGGCCCGCCAGGTCATCATGCTACGTGACAGTGGGGATGAGAAGATCCGGGAGGCAGGCATACAGGTCAAGACCGGAAGAAAGTGGAGGGCTGAAAAGGCTGTGAATGATGCAGAGGCACGTCTTCGGCACAGTGACATTGTTGGAAATGTCGCTCAGGGCAGGTTGGGTTTCGGCTACGTCACACGCTCACGTTGGAGCAAAGCCAGTGAGAAGGAAAGACGTACGATGGTGCAGGAAGAGGTCCGCCGGATGGAAGAAGAAAACAGGCTTGTCAAAGTTGTAACCCTCAGGAAGCAGGGAAAATGGCTCAACTGGGAGGGGATACAGCAAAGAAATCTAACATGGAGTGACATCTGGACAATGGAAGGCGACAGACTAAGTTTCCTGCTGAAATCTGTCTACGATGTGCTCCCAAGCCCAACAAATCTCATGACTTTGGGGCTGTCCGAGAGTCCTGACTGTAAGCTATGTGGCAGACCAGCAAACCTGGAGCATGTACTTAGTTCGTGCAGAACAGCCTTGGCTGATGGCAGATACAGATGGCGCCACGACAAGGTTCTATCATCCATCGCAGAACATCTAGACCAGGCAAGACGTGCTCAGAAGACGGTCAGCAAGGGCCCGTCATTCATTTCCTTTGTCAGAGCAGGACAAGAGGGAAGAGGGGCTAAGAGTGCCAGTGGAATCCTAGGCACGGCCAGCGACTGGAAGCTGGAGGCAGACCTGAAGAAACAACTCAAGTTCCCACAGGAAATATTGGTGACAAACCAGAGGCCAGACATGGTATTGTGGTCATCTGCAACCAAACAAATCATCATGGTTGAACTCACAGTACCGTGGGAGGAAAGAGTTGAGGAGAGCTTCGAACGAAAGCTTGCAAAATACCAGGCCCTCACCGACAGTTGCAAAGAACGAGGCTGGAAGTCATGGTGTTTCCCTGTGGAAGTGGGCTGCAGGGGATTCCCGGCACAGTCAATGTGGCGAGCATTCAGTAGGATAGGGATCACTGGACAATCCAGAAAAAGAGCCATATCTGCTACTGCTAGAGAGACTGAAAGTGCCTCACTGTGGATTTGGCGAAAGAGAGAGGAGCAGTGGATTGGTGGCCACAGAAGATAGTAGACAGGCAAGCTTTGGCAGATGAGACAGAGGTAGCAGACGCATACTATCTCCAGGCCAGGATTTGATCACCCTGGTCGGCGCACCATAGGAGGATGTTGTGGGTTTGCGCCGAAACATCCGATGAATATGGCACCCACCTGATGATGGGGATAGTAGCAGTACGCAGTACTGTATCTCACAACTATATATTGTATATTAATTCAAGTACAAAACTTCATTTCTAATTTGAAACGACTTATAGATATATAACGCAAAATTTCTTAGACCTGTACTGTTATCACTATTAAATAAAGAAATAAGTTTAAACATACTAGGTCTTTTCCAAAAATATGACTGAATATAACGTTTCCTGAGCGTTAAATAAAGAGAGCATTCTAAAACAAAATGGTACTCATCTTCAACTTGATTACAAAATTTACATTTTCTTAATTCCGGAGGAGTACGTATCGGCCTTGTCCATCTACCAGCTTCTATTTCCAACCTATGTGATGATATACGTAATTGTGATATGACTCTTAAGAACTGTGAACTTTGCAAAATGTTTAAGTATGGTTGAAGTTTAAATTCACAAACTGATCTATAAAATATAGCGCGACTTGAATTCTGGAGACGACTGTTCCATATCACTTAGGATTGAAGAAATGCCATACCTTCATTGCAAGAAATTTGTCCTGATTTCACAAACTGCATTTCATCAAATAACTTCAGCAATTTGTCATCCATAGTTGAATGTGCAAACTCCAATCTGGAATTGTCCGCTCGAGAGCCAACTGTACTCCACCCACCATTATTGCTAGTATTTGGATCCGCACCTGGATCGTGATTTGCCGCCATATCGCTCAACACATCTAACGAGTTTTTAACCAAAATTGACGTCGAATGATCAACAGCAGAAGAAAATCGTGACATATCGGGAAGGCTCAGCACAATATCAAATATACAAACTGCCAAAATAGTCCAGTATTTCATTTTCAAAGCAGAAAAACATCAAAATTTACGCTCGCTTTGTAAAACACATCAATGCTGTCCGCCATCTTGGGTCAGACCGTGTAAAAGGATGGCTGTGACTAATTGCGTAATTGTGTATGCATATCATGATAGATACGTTTGAACAAGTTAACATATGACCTACTTTATTTGCGATTGCAAAGAGTTTTGTGTTTTGGACTATAATCATAAGCTTGAGCAGCTTGTGCAGAAGTTAGTGTCTTTTTATTATCTATGGCTGTCATAGTCAGGGGCATACAGGGCGGTTTTGAAGTTGTGCTATAAATAGACTGAGGTTTTGAAGTTTAAACTATGCAGCTGTTCTATAAATAGACTGAGGCTTTGAAGAATAAACTATGCAGTTGTGCCATAGATATGGCCATGGTTAATGTTTTTTCATTATACACATTTAAACAAGAGGGTAAGGTCATTCGGGCACCGCGATGACGTCGTAAGAGCACGTTTCTTACGTAGACTCGCCTAGGTCAGATGGGTCGGACAAAGTGACGCAGACGCCTCAGAACGGTGTCTCTACTTTTACCGTACTGTATCGCTGTAGCAGTAGAGGTTTGGAAACGACGTTTTGTATGCGTCAGTTCTAAATTACGGTCTAATCTGACATCAGTTACGTGACGCCTGCCAGTTCGAGGACGATCACGAACTGTCCCAGGTTGCTATAACAATGAACAAAGAATTCTTAGTGGTCCTGTGGCTATTAAATGCCCGTGCCATATCTAAGGAAGCATCTCTACTAATCATCAACAAAACTACAAAACGTTGATGTTCAGAAAGTCGCGGCATTGCAAGCTTTAGGACTTGGAAGGAGGTATTGAGACATTTTTTACCATTTTCACATTTATTCAGACAGTGCACGGGCAAATTGTGCAAAACGTTTCTTTTGCGGAGTAACATAAAACTTAAGCAAACAGTGGCCAGATGTTCCCATTGTTTGGTAGACAAACATCCGTGCATCACAGGGTTTATATGTTAAACGATTTCCTACCAATATAACTATAGTTATGCGAAAAACAAGCATGCACAGTTTCTTTTGCGTTTGAGTAAACTATTTCATATCTGACTCGACCTCTTATCAAATCTAAACTGCATGTATAAATATCACTGCTGATAAGATGTTGTGTTGGGGTTTACAGTTGCTTTAATAGTGCTTCGGCCAACTAATACAGATGTTCGAGTGGTGAAAGCGTCCGCTTCGGAATCGAGAGTTCGTAGGTTTAATCCCCGACCGCGAAATACCAGAATTGTCACACAGGTACAGGTAGTTTCGTGCTTAGCGCTCATCATATATACAGGGTAGAGGCCCGGTGTCAGGATAATGTGAATGGGTGTGGTATCAAGCCACATGTCTACGGCGTTTTTTTTTATCGACCCGCATAACTACCCACCTTCACGGGAAATAACGAGTGATCCAATCAGGACTCGAAACCACGGCAGGAAGAAAGCGACTTGATTAATGATTAATCAGTGGCTTTGATACTAATACTTGAAAACTGTTATTTCATATTTCATTTACAGTAAACAATGTGTAACTTATTGTAGCGAAAGTAATATTAGTCATCTTTTTTTTTTTTTTTTTTTTTTTTAGTATATATACAATAATTTAGTTGTCTGATACCGAAAAGCCGCATGAACGAACGAACATATTATAAAATACAGGTAATATTTAAAGCATTGCGATATACATTCTTTATTTACTTACTGACTTGTCTCATTTATTTCCTTTAATTTATGTGAGGGAGTATATTTGATAATAATTAATATATCGATTATTACGCTATGGTATATTTAGAAACGGACGATTCGCACCTAATTGTTTCGTACTTAGTAATGTTTATATCGGAACGCTTGATTCTGTCCCTCACTCTCTAACACATCGGCTAACATTACATTCACCTCTATGGTGGGCTCAGAAAGTAGTTCGACATTATTTAATTTGAAGGACGACTAGATAGGCTCCATAAACTGTGTGTGAAATATATATAAACAGCACCACTGAACCTTACCAGGATGGTCATTAAAATTACAAATTATGAAAATAAAAAGCTGGTCTTCAATTACGATATCCGGCTGAATCTGTAAATATTTACATTTGCTGACGAGCGTTTGCGGAATTTTCCCATCGGCGAAATAAGGCATGAAATAGTTCCCATAATAACAATCAAAATTGATATTTTACACACGTATGTATGCTGATTCAAAATGTATTTATTCAATGTCTCTGTACTTTTGACCCTTAAAATACACTTAAATCCACGTTTAATAAGTGTTTTCTGTTTTGACAAGATTCTTGTTATTGAGCCCATTGCAGAGATGTTGTGTGAGAAACGAACGACAACTCTGCTTGGAGATTGTCTGTCTCTATCAACAAATGCTTTTTAATTGGTTGCCACAGTTGGTTCCACGTTTTAGCGTAGATAAACGCCGTTGAGATACGATTTGCATCTGTATGCAAATATCAAGTGTCATTTACAGTATACCCTAACTTAAATGAGCTCCTTCGAGAAAGCTATGAATACATGTATTATACTCATATAGTTTACATACTTTAGGCTACCATAACTAATTAAGCAAATACGAAAGTTAATCAACTTTATATGTCTTATAATCTCCAAAAATTAATATATCAATTATCAACCTGGTATATCAAAGTCAAATATTATTTTTAGATAAATTCACAGTGTATGTAAAAAAAAACTATTTAATAATCAACATTGATTTAAAGCATCAAAATATACATCTAATCGCATGGTTCCTCATATAATCACCAGATTTATAAACCTACCAATAGAAACATCACGTATCATTTTTGAAAAATATTTATCTACATTAATAATCATCATTATTTAACTTTTGACTAGTCATCATTTTAATCATGATCATCTTTTTAACTTTTCGCCAAAATGACAAGGTCAAAGAGTTAGTTTAAAAAAAATACTAAATTGTTGTTGATTTGAATCAGTGATCGAGTCATCATCGTATGATGTTATAGATCGCCTTCAATAATGAGTATAGGTTTTCTGATTCCTGTACGCGGAGGGCTCACTGTAAGCGTTGCTTTTGGTGTGAACTACTTTCAATAGGGTTCGATAGGGAAATATATTAACATAGTTATATAGCAGGGATAATCTCAACTAATTCTAGATCTACCGGTATTTAAGTGATAGTGAATCATGCCTGTTTTTACACATTAATTAAAAGTGATTTAACTACTACATTTTATAATAGGAATCATTTGCTAGTACACCTTTTTAATTCTTAATCGATTATTGACTCTTCAAATCATTTCATTCATCTTTAGTCCCTAAATCAAACGGCAAGATTTATATATTTATTCTATGTAGATCAAAGTAAGGCCGGTGCACGTTACATAATGATACATTTAAAACATGACAAAGCCATCGATTTTGTTACTATTTGAACTATTGATGGTTTAATCGTTTAAGAGTCAAAAGTTTATCAAATTATTATAGCAGTGTAGACAAAAACGCAGTGACTTGATTATTTGAGTTTACCGTCGCCTCGACAGTATTTCAGTCATATAGCGACGTCCAGCTAATCACAGGTGGAGGAGACTCCGAGTGCACGGAGACATCCGGGTAGAACCACCGACCTACCGCAAGCCAGCTGGAAGTCTTCCTCACATGAAACTCCGAATGACTCTGCCGGGATTTGAACCCACGTGGTGAGGGGCTGAGTGAGTGTTAAAGTCAGCGTCTTTACCCACTCGGCCACCGAGGCCAAAAACGCAGTGGGAGATGGTGACAAACTATATAATAAGAAATAAGCTTAACATTACGTTGTCACCAATCAAAAACCGATTCTCTGTCTAAAACGACGATTTATCAGCGCGGACTTAGTCAACGATTAGGTGACAAATTGATCAAGCAGTCCAACACTACATGTAGTCCTCGGTTTCGCTGAGATCGGAATGGTAGCCTTGGGCAATATGCACAAAGCAAGTCATTGTTTTGAATGATGTAATGATATGGAATATTTATGCTGAATCATTCTTAAGATATGATGTAAAAATGTTCACATTGGTATGTTTTTTGTTTCCTTTATCTTGAAAAAAAGTTGTTTCGCTTGATCCTTGAAAATTCCAGAACATTAAGGAATCATAACATTTACCAAAGTTAAGACATATCTTAAGATGAGTCATGACTATTTTTCATTTACATTTGACTATACTCGTTTATTCATTTCAGATCACGGTCTTTCTGTCACATAAATATACAAAATCCCTTTACGCCGCCATGTTTGAAGCGTTTGTGCCCGGCTCTTTCATCGCCACGTGTCTGATTGGGTCGGTAGCTCTTTTGTTGGTCTACAGGGTCCAGCGTAGACTGAGGTACAGGCTTCCACCGGGTCCAACACCACTCCCCCTATTAGGAAACATGTTCCGTAATTATAGTTTGATTTATTGCTAGAGGAAAAAGATACTATATCACTGCCATTTCTTAATTCGTGTTTAACCTTCACGCCTGGTTTTCGTAGATATCGTGCCAAATAGATAGTTCAAGTCAAAGACCTGATCAACTAACAGATCCGCAACTCTGATATTGGCAAGGAGCAAGTCTAAGGAAGCTCTGTATGATGTAACAGCAAGATTACGTGAGATGTGTAAAATTTCACATATCAATTATAAATATACTGAGTTTTCTCTTCAATTTATTGCCGATTAGATCGTAGATTTTTTTAATAAGTGATACTGTAAAGCTTCTGTCTGTTGAGAGTCTGTAATATGTTAATCGTCTTAGCGAGATCTTGTAAACGTTATTTCGGACCCGTTTCATATCTCTGTTGAATAGGTCTTTGTTCAAGTCATTACGTACCATTTTTGGATATCTTTTTTTTTTTCAGTTTCTAGTCTACCTCGTATCATATCGAATATATATAAGACTTTGCGCCGAATTCACTAATAATGTCTTTCGCTTAATAATACTTAAATATAGTTACGTATTGAAGATAAAAATGAAATTGCCAAAATATTCATTTTTTACAACTATTTTAGTGTGAAAAGTAACGTTTTAAGGCAACCTAATTATTCAATTAAACATTTACTAATAGAAATACAAGACTAAAGCTATCTTATTTTGAATTTGAAGTGTACAACTACACCAAAACTGTTGGTGGCATACATGCCTTATGAGCAAAACGCATTCCAGGAAAATAAGGACCTGCAAGTTGAATCTATTCTGGTACTTTGACAATGTTAAACAAACGTGTGCATATCGGCTTAATGTAAGGGAGACTAAAAACGGTATAATATTTTCAAAGAACTGATTTGTGTTTTAATTCAATTGTTAATAATTTTTAATGTTCCCTTTATTAAGATATTTGACTCAGCAGAATCATCACGAAGAAATGGAAACATACACGTCTTCCTTAAACACGATGAACTGGGACTAATATATAAGAATGATTTTGTACAATAATCCATACAATGAACTGGAAAAAAAGAAAACATTACATTTAAATCTTTTTTTTTTCTTCAGAAGCTGACGCTAAGATATTACACAAACAAGCGTACGAATGGTCCAAAAAGTATGGCCCAGTGATCTCTGTGTACATCGGTAATGTATATAATGAGTTTTTCACGTTCTTCTCATAGAGGCGTGTATTGCGAAATGACACCCTACTGCACCCTGTTTACACCGAATTACAAGTTCTGCGATCATGATTTTGTATCGCTCGCGAAAGTCATCTCAATTGCCAAATTTATAGCTGGATTGCGTTTAAGCTAAACTTAACTAGCAAGCGAATAGCGACTAATATTGTAATCTTTTTACGACCGTTCTCAGTTATCTCATAGGTCTCAGTTGGGTCACAGCAGTTAGTTTAAGAGCTTACACATGCCTTTAATAGCGAGTCGGAAGCAATCAATTTGAAACAAACCGATTGATTGGCTACCACATTGAGAGTGTTATACGACCCGCGAGCGACTCGCGATTATGCAAATGCGCTGCATCATTTTTACGTTTAGTGCGAGCCGTTTTGAAAGGATACTGCAACATGCGCAATATGTTAAAGGCTTGATTTATATGCGTGTTAATGCAACTTAGGCGACCAAGTTAATAAAACGTATGAAATAAAGTGCAACCACTGCTAAATAAAACCATTTTTACATGGCATTCTTTGAACAACATGAAGGCTTGCTTAAAGGAAGCAGGAAGATGTAATCGAACACGTCTTGGCCATAACATGATTTCAGTCAAACTGTAAAAACTTGTGGCATTTTAAATTCATATGGTTGTTATTGTTCTAAACAATATAAAACTCATTAAAAGTGTGTGCAAATAAAATGAAAGTCTTTCAATTGTGGGGATGTATGGATACTACATAAGATGGAATAATAAAACAACAAAACTTTATTTGAAAAAGTGTACAAAAAAGACAGTGTGTTGTCCTGCACTTATATTTACAAGATATAAATACATAATACGACTTATAAAGAAACCGCATTGTGAGTCACATGCGGGCCTATTACGACCTGTGAGACCAAATTATGAGTATCTTGAGATTTATGCGAGCCTATTGCTACCAATCTGGCGACTCCATTGCATTTTTCATTGGTCACACAAATTTTGCGAGTGTTTTCAACCGTTCAATACACTCGCAATCGTCTATACGACCATGGAGGTTGCAATGAGATAAGCTTACAATCCCACTGAGAGACAATGCGAATGAGGGCGAAAGAATGTCATTTTCTGGTCGCAAGTCGGTCGCAGGCCGGGTGTAAACGGGGTGTATCCAACCACAAGCGTTTGCATTTATAGTTTTCCTCAATTAAAGTGAACGTTCAAGATGGCCAAGTGTCCACAGTGTCCTCATTGAGTCCGGAAGGTCCCATACATGGCCAAAATATACCCAAATCGGAAATTGGGTACTGTTATACTTTTTTTGCGTAGTGATTCGCATTTGATGGTTATTCAAGGACTGATAGGAATGGCTTGGATGTGGTATAATTTCATGTCACAGTGATTGATAACTGTAATATAACGTCCCTAAATAGCTTAAATACTATCCCTGGGAAGTTTAATTCATGCAATCACATCATTTTAACTTTTAGCTGTATTGCCAAACCAAGCACAATAAAACCAAGCACATTACTGCACAGATGTAGTATATCATGGTGTTACAATTAACTGGCATGTATGACGTTTCAATTGCAGGACCCACTCATTTGGTATATGTGAACAACATTGAAACTGCCATGGAAGTCCTGGTTAAGAAATCTACAGACTTTGCGAGCAGATTGCGCACCCCGTCGCGTGAGTCCTTTGCTACGTATATTTACTCTCAATTCTTTCTAAAGTTAACTACTTCTTGTAACATGATCATCGTCGTTTAATTATTTTCATGGGACTATCAGCGCCACATTATTCAGACCAAAATAGATTTGTTTTTGGTCTGGATCCCATTTTTCTTCTTTTTATGAATACAAGTTAACTTTTTCTTCCAGTTGACCTACTGTCGGAGAACGGAAAGAACATTATATCCGGAGTATATGGCCCTACTTGGGATTTGCATAGGAGAATTGCATCTAAAGCATTAAGGTAGTGTGGTAAATATTTTTCAGTAGTCTTCTGTATTATGATATATATAAACAGAATATATACTAAATATGGAACAGTGGTGATTCATCGTGCAAGACAATGCACATCAGCAATACTGATTTATTTATTGTGAATGTATCATATTGTATATTCTAACAAATATGAACAATCTTTCAAATCTTGTTGGAATTTGTTGCCTGTCCGGCTTTACTATCTTAATTTCATCTGTTTAAATACGTGCTTAGGAATTTTATTTTGACGGTATTATAGATACTAAAATAAAGAAGAAAAAACAGAGACACATTCAAAACGCTCAAGGACTCAGTGACTGTCGGTAGGATTTACATGAAATAATAATATAATAATATATTTCTAAACCTAGCGTTTCAGCATGATTAATTTCGATAGAAGCGATGGCCATATATAATGCCAAAACCTCCACAAGTTTTCTTGCAACTCTAGTTACTATAGAAATCAGCTGAACTTTCCATTTATTTCATTCAAACTCACTGGTAGTCTCTCAGTGCCTTGAGCGCTTTGATTTGCTTCATGATTTCTCGGAGTGAGGGGCACGACCTTGATTCCATTCATAATGTGCATACTCAAGAAGGTCATGAACATATTTTCCGTGCTAGTGAACCCGATGTACAGTTTGTAAGTTGTTGAATATGTGTACTTATTTGATAACTTATGGCATTAGTAAGTAAGCATTTCTATTTCAAAGTTTAAAAATGTTCGAGGTATGTAAGTTGGGTTGCTGTTCTATTTCATAAATGACACGCATATTTTGTTCATACTTAAAATGGTTGTTTCTGGTGTAAAATAAGTGTGAATTAAAAACATGAAAACAAACAACTTCAGAATCATTACCGGAAAATTGAAGGATTTCTTCGACGGCTTTATCCATTAATATTTATCTCCGAGAAAACCTTTTATGGAATAGACCGTTCGTTTTCAATAACAAAAATCTACGAATATATGTACTAACGAAATTGACTTTATGCTAATTCCATGAACTTTACTGCCAAAGGAAATGATTTAAAGCATAACACAGAAAAAGCGTTTATGCATATGATTGTAACGTCTACGAGACATATTCCACTCGTATTTGATTGCGCAGAATCTACTGTAGTTTATTTACAATATTAGTACACATTAATTTACAGGGAATACATGCTGGGAGATAAACTGGACGGAAGAGTATGGGCCGCTGTTGGTAACGCAATAAGCAAAATGGAGGGATACAATGGACCATTTGAAGTAACTGAACATATTACCGTCATGGTTGCTGAGCTATTGTTTGGAATATGTTACGGCGGTAAGTAAGCCCTGTATTCATAGAATGAACCAGCTGTGGTCTAAATGAGTGTTTGAACTAATACATTGTTTTTGTACATGATAGTATGCCTATCATTGTTAAAGACAGTGGGCCATTAGCGTTAATTACATTATGAATAGAGAAAACAATTTTTACCAGGTAAAGCTTTCACTGACAAAGGAAGAGAGTCATTTTTTATCTCCTGTATTACTTGGTCAGTTTATACTTGTATTTTAAGTATTGTTTTGAATGTGAATATGACTGTTCTAACAATGGCGAAATTCAAAGACCAAATAGCCTAAAAGATCCGCAGCTCTGATATAGTTAAAGAGCAAATCACGATACACTCGTTAAGTTACGTGTACATGTGATCGCGAGAAAACATGAGATGTGTAAAAATTGCCGATAAGACTAATTTTGTATGTCTCTCATTAGATCAGACCGAATATCTTTTTTTATGAATGATACTGCGTGTTTATCATCTGCAAGATGTTAAACGTATCAGCGAGATCTCGTTCCAGTCCCGATCACCTGTTGTTGTTTTTTTTTCATGAGAAAAGACATTATTTCGGACAACTTCATATCACTATTGAATATGTCTCTGCGAAATAATACCCCACCTCATATCTCCTGTTAATCTGCAAGTGAAGTCCCCGAGTTTAAATTTAAACACTTATAAAAGAGATAACAATAACATCGTACATGTATACAGAGCAACACAGCTATTTATAGTATCAGGCTGTGACCTCGGGACCCGAATGAGAACGAAGTATTTCCATTTATAGCCTCATGGGATCCGACAAATTAATAATAGGAATGAAACATGTGCATACTAAAATTAAGACGTAGCACGTATGCAGCAAAATAAAGAAAAAAAGAAAAAAAAAAAAGAAAAAAAAAAAAGAATGTATGATTAATATAATTTTAAATTAGTAACTTTTGATTGTTTTCAAACGTATCTGATACATTAGTTAAGAAATGTAACCTAACCATATTTTTGATAAGATTAAGGATAGTCGTAAAATTAAATATTTCATTTATTTTAAAAATTTTAAGAAAGCCATCATATTTGAAAGACGTTTAATAGATCTTTTTTTTTAAGTTTAAATATACAGCGCGTTTAAAACGGTTTTAATGAATCACTGAAATGAAATGCTCAAAAAAGCAAGAGGGAAACGTGTCTAAAGGCATAGACTCCTTGATGCGCTGCTAAATATAATATGATAAATATGAAATACATACCTTTAAAAATGTCAGAGATTATCCATGATAGAGGTTGTAAGTCTTAGATATTTATTTTCTTGCTCAATGTTTTTCTTAAAATCTCACTGATCTGCTAGTTTAAAGAAAAAACCCTAAAGCATGTAAAATTTATAAGACACATTCTCACTTATTGTGACATATTAAGAAGTTTTTTTTCTCATTTTTCTTTTGACACAGGATTTCTCTTATTAAGCTTTACGCACCCAATAGCCACCAATTCCATCAAAACCATGCATAAACTTAACAACATGAGCTCTATTAATGATAAAATATTGAAGTCTTAGGGACATGTTATGACATGTTACAGAAATTCTTTTATTACCTCCCCTAGATAATTTTGTTTTCATGAGTTATATCCCCTAAAATCAAACCAATGACGTTTTCTTCTTTTCTACGGTAAAGTAAACAT
Organism: Solen grandis; assembly: GCA_021229015.1. Taxonomy (NCBI): domain Eukaryota; kingdom Metazoa; phylum Mollusca; class Bivalvia; order Adapedonta; family Solenidae; genus Solen; species Solen grandis. The sequence continues at coordinate 33,302,066 of CM037783.1, read as the reverse complement.
TTTCTCCATGAAGTTTGAAACACAGTCATATAATGCATCTTTCTTTCGTGATATTTTCTCGAAAATCAAATTTCGTATTCTCAGAAATTGTATATTTCCTTTAGACTACAATGTGAACTTAAATACAGATGACCTCCCCTAAATGTAAAAAAAAAACTTGAAAAAATACCACCCTGTGACAACATATGTCATATGGTTTTTAGTATTCGTTTACCTTAAGATAAAAGTTCAAACGTATGAAGGAAATAATATTTTGATACAATGTTTTGTTTGAATTAAATACATCTACGATAATTCTCTTTCACTCCAAGTGACGTCGGCGCACTCTATATCAGTATCAAATCTGTATTGCGTCTTCTATGTAATATTGTTTCAGATGTTTAGACAAGGACGAAACGTTCAAGCGCATATTGAAAGTGGAAGAAGAATTGTTCGGTGAATCGAATGTTGTGTACATCGAAGACTTTTTTCCATATTTGAGAAATATTTACAAAACAAAGAAATTTAGAAGATTAGAAGATTTTGCAGATATGTTCAAAGAATTTATTGATAAAAAGTTTGAGGAAGAAGAAAAGACATTTAACAAAGGTATGTGTTTTAGTTATGCTAATAATTTCAGGATATCTGAAACTGTTTTAAGCGTAGTTATAGGTTTATTTCTAGTGTAAATGTTCAGCTTGGAATTTAATTTTAAACTGCGTTTAAATTGCATTTAATAGGCCTTATAAAATATTTGTCGTTTGTTAGTACCTTTCAAAAATATAGACTTTCTTGGTGTAAAATTTATTAAACGCTACAATTATTTAAGACATTCAGATTTTAAAGATTATGTATTTCTAAGTAAGTTTGACCAGACCTACACATTATTGCATGTTCCACAATGAATCCTTAAATATCATAAATGACGCTTTTTTGGTCATTCAGTGATGTAAAATCAACTTTTGCATACTATATTAGATGTTTCACATTATATGTATACATCTTCAATCTATTTTCCTTGGTAAGCTGTACTGATAAGACGTATGCTGCGATATAACCTTATTCACGCGTGTTATTAAAAGGAAAATTATGTTGTAGTAGATTTTCTTGGCTTTGCATTTTCCTACTCACCGCATAGGAAAATTTGTTATCTCGCAAAACCTCCTATATCAATTTTCCTATGCTGCTCGTAACAAAATTCAAAGCCACAATAAAGCTGCTACAACATTATATTCCCTATACATGTGTAAATCGGATAATCAAAATGATCATTGCAATGAAAGGTCATATAAATAATCAATGCAGTGTAACGTTATATAAATAATCATTGCAATGAAAGGTAATATAAATGATCAATGTAATGAAATGGTATATAAGGATATGCAGTGTAACGTTATATAAATGATCACTGCAATGAAAGGTCATATAAATGATCAATGCGTTGTAACAATATATAAATGATCAGTGTAATGCAAGGTTATATAAATGCTCAATGCAATGACAGGTCATATAAATGATCAATGCAGTGTAACGTTATATAAGTGATCAATGCAATGAAAGGTCATATAAATAATCAATGCAGTGTAACATTACATGAATGATCAGTGTAATGTAAGGTCATATAAATAATCAATGCAGTGTAACAATATATAAATGATCAGTGTAATGTAAGGTCATATAAATAATCAATGCAGTGTAACAATATATAAATGATCAGTGCAATGAAAGGTCATATAAACAATCAATGCAGTGTAACAATATATAAATGATCAGTGTAATGTAAGGTCATATAAATAATCAATGCAGTGTAACAATATATAAATGATCAATGCAATGACAGGTCATATAAATAATCAATGCAGTGTAACAAGATATAAATGCTCAGTGTAATGCAAGGTTATATAAATGCTCAATACGTATGTTTATGTAAAGTGAGTAACTTTTTTTAGTTGTCTCAGGTTCAATATTTCATATATGATAAGTATTTATCTATTACTAGAAAAATTGTCAAACATTTGACATGGTTATACATGTAGTATAAGTATGTCTGCTTTAACTGTCTTTAACGTGAGAGTGGTTGTGACACTTTTCAGGTCAAATAAAATTCAGTCTGAAATGAAATCAAAGGAAACCTTTTATTTTTACTTTTGTGAAAGGGGTGTGGGTTATGTTTCTAAAAGTACGGTCGGTGGTCAACATTTACGGAATCCGTCACTTTGGCTCTGTTTGATATTACAGACACTATCCGTCACTTTGTGGACCATCTGCTATTGGCAAGACTTGAAGCTGAGAAGGAAGAAGGTAGCGAGGCCCTGAAGTCTCTCACGCGGACACACCTTGTACATACCTGTAGCGATATCTTCTTCGATGAGTTTTACAATATTGTTTTCGTTACTTAAATAATCCGTATTTAATCAATTTCTTATCACTGAAACCAGGTTTGTGCTATCGATTCTTTCAAGAGGATTTAAATCCTCCTCCTAATCATCATTACCATCATCATCCTCAACAACAACAACAGCAAACTAGAAACATTAGAGGGATAAAATGATTATAGGTAATGACCAATAGTTATATATGTATTTGCACTTGGGCTTCAGCCGATATTTCTATGTTTGAGTCATATTCCCCGTGTCCCCCCCCCCCCCTCGTCCTCCTCTCTAGTATAATACCCCTTTGTTGTTCGATAAATATGTAACATGTTTATTCTCACAAAAGCACATTCTGAAATAAGTGATTACGGTTTATCAACTTCATATCTCGGATATCAATTTGATGGTGAGTATCACACTGTGTATCGAGAGAATGACAAAAAAAATCAGAGGAGAAAAAGAAAAAGTTCCAAAACTATTTATTCTCAAACCGCTAGTTTGTACGAGTTTGATATGGCAAAGGTACTAGCAGGTCACCGATTGTCAGTGAGGTACTTAAGCAGCTGATTGCTGTGCATGTTGGATTTACTGACTTTGATTTGGTTTTTCGAATATAGCTGCGTTTACTTCCGACCAACGTTTGGCTGGTTAGGAATGTTCACGAGTTAATAAGTAAGTTAGTAAAGTACTTGCATCATTTTGCATTTAACTGATACTTTAATATGTACCGTGGGCACGTTCACCGACTTGAAGGTTTTACTCCTGGTCATTGGGCAAATTTTGTTTGTTGCTTGGTTTGAACGTACACGCGATTTTCAGTCAATTGTAAAGCAATGTATACATTTTAGGCAGATAAAGTGCTGCCACAATGCGGTATCACGCGTAGACATGTGCATGATCCACCAGCACTATTAACGGGTTTTTCAACTCCATAGGCACAGTGGGACCAGCATATATTGTATGATTTGCATTCAGGGTAACAGATCCTGCGAGGCACGCACCATTCAGTCATTGTAATACGCCCCTGGATTTCCTCCTAGACTTAAGATAAAGTGCTGCCACACTGCGGTATCACGCCGTAGACATGTGGCATGATACCACACCCAGTCACATTATCCTTACACCGGGTTATCTCTTCCTAGAACTACCCTTATATTCTGAGCACCAAGCATGGGAACCATGCCAGTATCAATTGTACGACTTTGGCATGTCGCGGCAAGGGGTCGAACCCAAGACCCCTCGCTCCCGAGGCGCACGCTCTAACCACCATCAGGCTTCATGTATCTATCTATCGATCTCCCTGGGGATTCTTTCACTCCGCTTATGGCAGCCCGCATTTTGACGCCACGGCATTATAAGACCCTCTTAGGTATACATTTACACCTGAGTGATGTAAAACAATGCGGAATAAATTTCTTACTCAAGGAAATAAACGTCCTTGGCTGTGCTTGAACCCGGGACCCCTCGATCCCGAAGCGCGCGTCGTACCACTGTACCACTGCTCCCTTATTTATAACCATTAAAAATAATGATGCACTTTCATGAAGTGATTCAAAATAAGGTTACTTCAAATTATTAAGTATGCTTGTTTGATTGTTTATTGGGTTTAAAGTCCCGGATCGAACCCGCGACCTCCCCCTCCCGAGGCGGACGCATTAACCACTCGGCCATCGGGGAGAGTAATTCAATATGACTTTTAAATGACAAGAAAATGCAGGCCAAAATTTCGTGGATATATCTGCGTTATTACAATATATAGAATACCATGATCATTTTAAATGTACATATTGACCCATGACTTAAAGGCCCTGGTAGTGTATACATGTAGTTTTAGTCATGCCAAACAAAAATGATAAAAAACTAGTGTTTACAATATGTTTCAGCCGGAATCAACACATCGCGCGTAACCCTCGACTTTGCCCTACTCTACATGCTGAAGTACCCGGATGTTCAAGAGAAAGTTGACAGGGTGGTGGGTACGTGCTTCTGTTGTTGTTGTAACGTGTTTAATTAGGGTCTGTCTGCTAATAATTGTGAGCGGACTCCAGAGTGTGACCGTTACCCCTTTAAAGGTAATTTTGAAGCCTAAAAAGGGTCAAATAATTTAAACATAATTTAATGGTTTGTTTATTTGAGTGTAAGTACTGCTTTGTTAAATTCAGTTCTAACAGGGATTCGGCAATACTCGGTATTATTCTCTGATTTAGACTGACCAATCAGTGAATAGGGAAAAATCTATATATGTTTATTTCCAAATGAACATTGTGTGGAGTTATTCACCAGCAGGTCGATTAGGTGTTCGGGGAGTGCTCGTTGACATACGTAAGTTTACGTCTCATTTTGGAGTGAAATGGTTTATTATGCCATTGTTTATAATTACAAAAGGAAATCTGTAAGTAGACATTGCATGATGATGAGAAAATACATTAAAATCCAAGCGTTGCAGCACTGCTATCTTCACTACGTTGAGAAATCGTTAACATGTAGCTTGCTTGCAGGGGAAATCACTTTGTTATTTTATGTGCTGAACATCGCTGTCCTCGTAAATGATAGTTACTGATGAAGTCATGATAAATAAAATCACCAAAACAAAATAACATAATTGGCGTCAGAGGCCACAATATAACACTATGCTACAAAACATTATCAGTCGAGTATAGCAGATATATTGACAGATTGACAGTACGACTTATCAATGCGTGATTGCGCGGATGAACGAAATCATGCGTGAGAAGGCGGTTATACTGTATCCAAAGCTACGTAGTGAATTTAAAACAATAAACATATTAAGGAGAATGGTGTTAATAACAACCCTTTTCAGATTTTTTTTGCCCAAAACCAAATGTTTATCATAATGTTTAATATTATCATATGCCCCCTTTACATGAGTGGAGGTGTATAGGTTGTAGGTTTCTTGTGTAAGTAAAGTAGGTCTAAGAGAGTAGTTATTATATTAAAATAAAAAGGTGGGTGATTGTAATTTTGTATGACTTGACGTACTTTGAAAAAAAAAGGACGAGAACGTATGTAGAAGCAGTTTTACACATTGTGTTTTGTTTCGAAATTTAAATCCCCACACACATATCCCCCCACCCTTAAAAAAAAAAAAAAAAAAAAAAAAACTGACATGGCATCATGTGTCGCGCATTTTGATTTTGGAAATCCTCGAGAATAGGCGAATTATAATCCCTTAGTTTGTAAACATATGATTTTATATAACTATGAAGAATCCTCTGAGGTATACATTGTACACTGTGAAGTTGTGCAATTGTGTGTGTTTGTGTGTGTTGAATCCATCGATACATTGGAAAATTGGCGCATTCGCCTCCAATGGACCAAATGAAAATTTATTGATTATTCATTCACTAATTTTAAAATTTAATGTACAGGACTGGTGAAACTTATGACATCTATATGGCTTTATTGATATTCATTATTGTTTTGTACAAACAGGTAGGGATCGTTTGCCTGGTGTTGCAGACCGCCCAAATCTCAGTTACACTGAAGCTGTGTTACATGAAGTCATGCGTCTATCTACCGTTGCTCCATCGGGCATTTTTCACGAGACAACTTGCGATACGTCGGCTGGTACTAAATTATTTATTGTCCTTAAAAGCTGTTTGTTCTACATCTCAATGTTGGTGTAGTTTATCGCATGCCACTATATGACTGAAATACTGTCTGTTTATTGGGTTTTTAACGTCCCATCCACACTGCAGTATAACGCCGTAGACATGAGGCATTATACCACACCCAGTCACATTTTCTTGACATCGGATAAAACAGTTCTAGAACTACCCTAATATGCTGATCGCAAATTAATGAAACTATACCAGTACCATTTTTACGTATGTTTGAATATCGCTTTATGTAATAAGTCCGCGAGCAAATGAAATAGTAATGGAGTGGGATGGACAAGAAATTGTCCATATAATATAAATACATTGTAATAACATTCTAATGTTTGAATCCAATCATATTTCTAGGTGGATACGACATCCCTAAAGGAACATTGGTTTCTATTAATCACTGGGCTCTTCATAATGACCCGGATGCCTGGCAGAATGCTGAAATGTTCATGCCAGAGCGATTCTTGACTGAAAACGGCACATTGGGACCAAAGCCCATGAACTGGCCCCCGTTCTCAGCTGGAAAAAGAGCGTGCCTGGGTGAGTTCCTCGCCAAGCCACAGCTACATCTGTTTTTCGCAGCACTGATGCAGAAGTTCATATGGAAACCGGAAACTGGAGAAACCCCTGATATTACATCACGAGGCAATTTTTTCTTCAATCTTAATTTTTAAGTGTAAATCTGTATTTTAAATAAACTATTGAGTTATTCAAAATAGTGGAAAATATTTTTTCACAGGCATCTAAGTAATGTAATCTGTAATTTACGGGATCTTTTATATCACCTTTATTTATGTAGATAGGGACTATAATTCCAATTGTCCAACAATCCGGCATTATTCTGGGGTTAAAAATGAATTGAATGATTTTAGCTAAATGTGTTTTGATATCTGAATAAAGGATTGTATAATTATGTTCATTTACGGTTTTAGAATTGTTATGTGACGATGCGTCGTCACGGGTATAAGTATAATCTTTGACAACTGCGTCAGAGAGTCGACTCTTTGGCTCAGTGGTTAGAGCATTGGGCTATCACGCCGGCGGACCGGTTCGATTCCGGGCCGGGCCGAGTTTGTTACAGTAATAGTCACTTTTGTAGATATGGGTTTGCTTGTTTCCATTTTCAAGTTTGCCCATTCAGACATCTAAATATGATATTTTTTAAAAAACATTTACCATGCGTATCTCGAGAAATATTAAATTTTAGAAGAAACCCCCAAATTTTGAAAAATGACTGTAAAATCAAACATACAAAAAAGCTGAAATAATCTCTATTTCTGTTAAATTTAAACCTGGGCCATTGGACATACAGATCGGTCTTCCTTCAACTCACTCACAAAACCTATTTTACCATGACAAAGACGTATTACCTCTGCTACAAGATGAAAGCAAATAATATGGCGTCATCATAAGAATAATATTTGGTATATAACACACGAAATATGGCATCATGATAAACAAGACATATCTTTAAAAATATACTCGGCCGTGGTAACCAGCTTGATGATTAGTGTCTGAATGGTTTTACATGTAAAGATTTTGCTGTTGGTTTAATAGTTGTGTAATTCCTGTGTCAGTGCAGCTCTTTGAAATACCACGGATCCAAATAATTTGTACAGTCTTGGTAGACACATACAGCCTTAAAACATCTACGCATTAGACTTCGTTTCGCGGGCTGCAAAACGAAACAGGATGTTACGTTTTTTGTTGAATATAGGATCTGTCAGGGTCGAACAATCAATTTCGAAATCTATGTGTTTCCTTTTTTTTTTTTAGTTTTCTACTCTTTTAGTTAACCTTTAAAAGGGACAGTGTCTTGCTATTCGGGACAAATCGTTGCAAGGAAAGAATACTTCAACTTCTAAAACAAACAGAGATCTAAAGAACTCGTTTCCGCAACTCCTTTCTTTTCTTTTGACTAATTTTACAATGACCAATGGGAATTCAGCAAAGTATATAATAACCAATGAAAAGCCTAATTTTATTCCGCTTCATTACTATGTGTTTCACAGGTGAAAATAAACAGCCTAACGGCCGAAAAATCATATTTGGTATATAACACACCAAATCAAAATAAGCCTTTAGTACTTGGACAAATGGCAAAGGCGTCAGGGTGTACAAGAATTGTACTCATTCAAATAAACTAACTGAGATACAGTGTTGAAACGTTGCTGGAGTTAAAGAATATACATTTATATCCCTTTTCCATAAAGTGTAGTCGGGTCTGTATATTTTATCTTCTAATAGTTTATGAATTTAGAATAGTTAAACAATCTATCGATGGAAAACAACTTAAAATAGTGATTTTAAATCTGTGAAATGCCTTGTTACTGTTGCTGATCCAACGTTTTGAAAGAGGGAAACAATCCTGTCTTGCCACTCAAAAATCCATTTCGAAGTTTGGTTGCATCGGAGTGTAAAAAAATTGACTTAAATATGCGATGTCTTCACGTTTATTCCTGATACAAGATTGGAAAACTTTTCTACGCTTTATTTAAGTTTACAAATGTTTTACAGTGTGTTATACTTAAAGAATATCGCGACAGTTTCTATTTCCTCGCGCGAGTAAATATTACACAAACATACGGTGCCTTGGTCCAGTTTAATCTTCGCCTCACCAACACGAGAAAACACGATAAATATAATGAAGAAATATATACAAACGAAATTTAACAATCATCGCTTGGGGGCGGGTCTTCTTCCTCGAATGTCTTTCTTAATCTCGAATTTGATTCAATCTCCAACAATCGACAGTGCGACAATGCGAAGTTGGAATAGCATCTAGTGATTTCACAATGGGAAATTAACACGTGGGATACTGGTATTTCGCGTTGCATCATGTTCAAACATTTTACACACTGTTTACCAGTAAAAAGCCCAATCAGACTAAAATTTATTTTTCAGTATGAAAATAATTATGTTTTCGGGTGTTGAATGCTGACGAAAAGTGAATTTCATAAACCGTGATCAGAATCTTTTGTAGACAGGTATAATGCAGACGACATTACTCATGCGAGTATGTATAAAAGGTAATATCACATATTACTTGAATTGATATGAACTTGTTACAGATCAGTTAATAATACTGCAATTACATTTTCCGTATACGTGAATGTCATTTTGGAATACTTTTTATGTTTTCTTCCGAATTTTATAGTGACGATATGCGTGGGCTAGTAAACAAACAAGTGATATAAAATTTATAAACATATATGGATACTTAAGACAACACTTAACATTTTATACAAATACAGAGATTTTAAGGTTGTAAATAACTTGAAAGGGAGCTGCGGAGGAGTTTAAAAAATATGAGGTGGTTCTCTCCCTTTGTACCTTAAACTAGACGAATAATAATTCAAGAGTTGCTGTTCCTGGGATTTCCCCTTGGTATTTTCCAAAAGCAGTGACACCGAAAGGATATTTTGAACAAGTAATTGTTTATTTTCTATCACCTATTTTACAATTTTGCTCAGTATGTTAGTTTGAGTATGAGAGTATAATGGTAGATCTGAGTTGCAAGAGATGCTTGAAAATCATGAATAAAACTGTGAACTATGTCGAATTTAAATCCATCGTTCAATGCCATATCGACTGCATATAGATCTCGATTTGCTAATTAAAGAATTATAGAAGGACTACGCGTTATTATAAACACATTATTTCAAAAATAGATATACTTCAGAAGTGTTAAAGTAATTGTAGTTTGCCCGGAGTTCCCACTTTCGTTTTCAACGGTAACGTTGCTACACATTTCACTTTAAACTTTAATCTTTCTGGTTTGTATAACCAGAGATAATCTGGTAAGATCTAACAAATGGTGTGCGAAAAAAATGAACATACATATGGTTCGACTCCTCTCGGGTGTGAAAGAAAAAACCCCAACAAAAACCTATCACACATTTTTTTATAATGGTACACAAGAGCATTTAATAGCCGTTGACAAACGAGTAAAAAATTAACAACGTTGATATATAAAACCTTTAAAAGCCTACATGAGATTCGCAATGTATCGAAAACGACAGGACATGTGATTAAGAATTTACACGTAGTTGTTTTTAATATGATACTCCCGTTTAAATATGAATATAATAGTTACATGATTCGTCATTACAGGAAGTAAATAAAGCCAACTGGTTTACACATATTATAACTACACGACGATATCCATCGATTGTGAAGAACATATAGGCTTGACTTGTCACGATTAGAGAAAGAAGAATATCAAGTATAATAAGCTTGAGTACAGTAAATGTAATCTGGTAGATCTAAGTTACAATAGATGTATGGCAATTATGAATACTATACAGATAACTGGGTTAATTTAAAAATTAGTTTAAGTGTAATTATATTTACACCTGTTAAATTTATGAAAGACTTAGAGCAATTATATGTGCGCATTATTCATAAAATAACGTCAAAAATATGATACAATGATATTACGTTATATTCATGTGAAGTTTGACTGGAGTTTCAACTTAAGTATGTGTCATCTATCCATCGCCAGCACTATTTAAATGACATCTACACTATAACCACTGCGCAAATTTAAATGAAATGGCATAGATAGGGTGGCCAAAGAAAGATAATTAGTAAAATAAACTTGATCCTTGCGGAATTCTGGATGACACGGTATAAACAAATTGTGTTTTTTTTCACTGTATGACTGTATACCATAATTCATCGTTTGAGACATAAGGGTCAGATGGTGTCTGCTATTTTTTTCGGTATACGATTTAACCTATAACCCAAAATATTTCTCAAAAACAGACGTAAAATTTTAATTTCTATTTACACAATGATCACCTCAAAACTGATAAAAAGAAAGATTTGAAACAAGGCTGATTAAATGAAATACATTATGATTAGAAATCTTAGGCAGAAAGTCAAAATTTGAATCTGGTTACTGTTTGCTGACGCCATTTAAAATCACAAGTGACATTCTTTAAGTTTGAATTTCTGAATGACCAATATAAGGATGTTTTGTCCCACTGTCCCACTAATTACAAAATTTGTCACAACTGATTTGAGTCAAAAAGTTAAAAATTGTTTCTATATTATTCGTCTCAAGTCCACACTCAATCTTTTTATTGCACGCATTTCGTAAACTATGTAAAAGACAATGGCTGTTTGTATTATTCCTATATGCTCTGTTAAAGCTGTTAATCTGATTTTCAAGAATTAATATAGCAGCATAAATATATAATTGAAAACCAGATGCATCATGCCGTGACGAAGAAAACTACAATATTGATGTAAAATAAAATTGCACCAATATGGGTATTTGAGCTCTTTGAAATTAAATTGTTTTGCATGGATTACGCCAGTATGTTTAAAAGAAAAGGACCTCTAAACACCGGGATGAGATTTGACAATAATTAGTCATGGTCATCTGTGTTTCAGAAAATGTTTAGACAGTGGGATCCTAGTTTGAAAAAAAAATGAACCTGAACAGTAAACGTAAATTTAAAACATATTTCACAATATATACACATTAATGTAGATAAAATCGTTGAAACAATATTTTAATATATTTTACATGTTAAAACGTGAACTCAGACATCAGTAGTTAAGCAACCATGGCTATTTTATAGAACTTATTGTGGCCAGTACTTTAACTTATGATTTGTATAAACATATGACCTATATGTATGCAACATGAAGAAAGAAATGCAACAATTGTATTTATCTACCTTTTTATTCTTTCGCACGACATTAATATTCTGGAACTCGTAAAAATAAGTATTTTTGACGGGATTCGAGCACAATATCTTAGGTAGGTATCACAAATGGTACGATTATATTAGAGTTATATGGTGTGAAAAGCATGGCCGGTTTGCCCTCTCCATTTATTTTTGTGAGCAGGGCTTTGTTACCCTTCAGTCAAACATTTTATTTTCCTGAATCATATGCCAAGTTTTCCGAGAATTGTCTTTAACCCGTAGGCCAGTTAATAAATCAATTTAATGTGTACACAATTTACACATACAGAAGTGATCTGCGATATATTAAAATGAAACGAAAAACGCCAGAAATGGGGATGTAAATGTGCAAATATGCCCCAGATGCTCCGTACTTAAGATTATTAGCTGGAAGTAAAATTTGACCGAAACAAGATCTGATGATCCTAAAAAAATGTTAATATGTGAAAAAAGGTTATTATGTATATGCAATATATTTTGTTTTTTTCACGCCACGCTTACACAATACTAGTATTTGGGTATGTCTTGCAGTTAAATCTTTACTTCGAACTCATGAACCAGAACGGATGTTTGTTATTTAGAGGCTATAGAGTCCAGACAGAGACGGACCAGGCCATGAAAAGGAGAATCGATGGGTTAGAGTCCAATAATACAACCTGAAGGTATCCATGATTTTTAAGCCTTAACATTACATAAAGTAAATCTTTGTAAATATTGAGATATATGTATTTTCCTAACGAGTTAAATTCAATGCAATTTAAAAATGATATATGTAATTAAAGTACATCTCTTACGTTAATCGTCATAATCATATGGAACTGTCCTGTGTATAAACGAAAATAATAGAACAAATCAATTATTTAGATCCCCATTATCTTTCAAATATGCATTTGTTTCATATCTGATTCAAACGATCCAAACTCGGATATAGAGCTTAGCTTGTTTTAAACTGAATTGTGACTTGCAAAAACAGGATTCTTTCCTTTTCAATTAAATATTCTCGATTGTTTTCTCCGTTTATTTTTGTTGGAAATTTAAAGATTTATAGAAAAAATCGTTTCATATCCAAACATGCTTGATTTAAAGATTGGACATACCTGAGAGAAGAATGAACGCCCTGGACCGTATCTCCTGTAACGCGTGTAAATTCAATGGAGACGACGTCAAGGCCACGGTCTACTGCTCGACATGTAACGAAAACTTGTGTTTTACATGTGGAAAGACACACCAAGGTTTAAGACTGACACGGGGCCATATGCTGGTGACAATAACAGATACACCACCTGTTGTTAAACGTGAAATAGTTTCAAACAACTTCCGGAGGAGCTACTACAGAGAGGATCAGGTAAACTTTTAATTTATGAAAGTCAACATTTTATATTATAGTCGAATTAAACTCCTTTTTGATTATAATAGTACATGTAACAAAAAAAGATAATGAGAAGATTGATTACTTACAATTTGTCTTACATCAAATAACTTACCCTTCCATAGTTCAATAATATTTCACATAACTTAGTCCAGAATAAATACGTATAAAAAGACAACCACATAATTACAAATTCTTATCAGTATTTATAACTTATTTGTATCGTTAAGGGACGTCAGCTTTAACCACAATTGTCTTGTGTGCTACCCATGAATTGTCGAGCTAGGCCTTTTAACCGTTGAACAACCACAGAGCAGATGAGGCAGTGTTTCTTCCGTTTAATTACAGAAAAATCCACAAATTATTGTTACAGATTTTCATTTTAAATAACATAGATATTGATATGTTCCAAGTATTTAATAGGTTATCCTTGTTTGAAACCACTGAACACACGTATCTTTTGTATATTTGAAAATCGTGCGAATATTCCCAGAAAATGTTTGTCTTCCCAAGGTTTTTTTTTACATTTGATATACTAGTTTGGAATGTGTCATTTACTGACAAGATGCTGTATACATACTTATTCTTATTTAGCATGATTATAATATTCTCTGGAAAGGTTAATATAAATATTTATAAGGTGACTGTTCGAACGACTTTTAAGGTCTATAGTCATTTTTCTGAACCTTTTTTCACAGCATCTATTAGACTAAATACCTGTAAGAACATGATACTGTTACCAACTATACTTTCTACGTTGTGAGGAATATACAGCTCCCTTTACTGTCTATTACACCATTTACAAAAATGTTATAAAATAAAGGCATACGAAGGAATTCACTACAATATTAAAAAACATACGAAGAATTCACTACAACTTTTAAGTTTATATACATGATATAAAGCATTTAAAAAGCATCCCTCTAAAAGGCATTTTGATATTATTTTTTTGTATGTTCACAATACAATCTCTCAGTATTGAAATATCTTTGTATCTTTCAAGCTTGGTATGAGGCTTTAATATTTAGTAGCAGAATTACAAACATAATTCCTTAACCATTTTTCAGTGTATATAAATAACTATACACATCAAACATGTTTAGCTCCCCATCTTTGTACCTTTTTTGTAAGAACAATTTTTATATTTTTGGTGAAACCTTCCCATTTAAATCATAGAAAATATTTTTTTATCTCTAGAACAGTATCTGGTGGGTTTGTATACTAGACAATAAATGTGATAGAAGTGGTAAGCATAAGTGATATTCTTAATAGTTATTTTTCAAATAGAGTAAATTAATTGTAATTTATAGTGTAAACATGCATTCCTTTGATCTGCTTTAAAGCATTATGTGAATTGATAAAGATAAAAAATAATTTGAACTTATTAAATAATTATCCACCTCTGCTACTTTTTTCTTTAAATTGTGTTTAATTGATTGGTCCAACTAAAGTCCATTTATCCTGTATATATTGCTAAGTGATTGGATTAAGAAATACAAACAAGTCCTTTGATCTAGCAGTTTACTACTTAAGGTAAACAATTTGATTTGAAGTAATTAACATTTTTGTTATCAATTTATTGTGACTTTCAAACTGTGATATCTCATTAATGAACTGAACTGTATCAGATACAATATATTTACATTCTGATGTAAATGTCTTCATTTGATAGTAAAATTTCACTAAGTAACATCGTCTGAAATTATAAGCTAAAATGCAAATGCACAAGTGAGTGTGCAGTTTGTCAAGAACCAACGTGGGTGTGATAGTCTGGTTTACAATGGATTCAGATACAAGGTCAAAAACCGAAAACCAACAACGTAGTACTGGGTCTGTCATGTCAGAACATGTTCTGCTAAAATCACAAAAGCAGACAACATTCCACTTTCTGTGACCAATACCCATAATCATGCAGCCGAACACATGGAACTGAAGCGCCATGAAATAAAATCAACTCATGCGAAAGAGGCACGCGAAGAAACCACGGCCGATTCCGTCAATTTATGAAGAAGTCATATCCAGTCTGAGAACAGAGAATGGGACGAAGATGCAGAACAAGTCTGCAAAGGATTACCAACCTTCCCCTCCACCAAGTCATATCTATACAGGGAAAGAGGTGAATTGAGACCGGGGATACCAAAGTCCACGAGTGACATAGATTTGGATGGAAAATGGACTGAAACGCACACTGGTGAGCAGTTCCTACTGGTTGATGAGGCAGAGAATGACATCAGGATGCTGATTTTTGCTACAAGAACAAATCTCCAGCATCTGGCACAGAACCCAACCATATATGGAGACGGAACATTTATGTGTGCCCAGACATATTCAGCCAGGTCTACACACTCCATGGATATTTGATGGACACATGTATCCGTTAGTGTTTGCCCTTCTGCCTGGAAAAAGTGAAAGGATTTACTGCAGACTTTTTCAACATCTTCAACAGAAATGCAGGGAAATAGGAAATGGAACTGGGACCAGACACACTCCTGATAGACTTTGAGGCAGCAACCAAGCAGGCAGCTCGCAGAGTGTTTCCAAATGTGAATGTGAAAGGGTGTTTTTTTCATTACACACAGTTGTGTTTGGCGGAAGATACAGAAGCTTGGCTTAGTTGGACTGTATTCTGAGAATGAGGACTTAAGAAACTAGGAAGAAGAGACTGCAGTTCTGCCTCTAGTCCCCCATACAACATGTTGAAGATGTGTGGTTTGTCGCACTGACGGATGCGAAAAATGCAGAGATTCCAGTGGATGTTTTCAAGGTTCACAGACTATGTCACTGAACATTGGTTGAGGGAGACAAGGACAACTGGAACCATTTCGAGACAGAAGGACCAAGAACAACAAACAACTTGGAAGGCTGGGACAACAAACTAAAGAAAAGTATGAGACAGTCACATCCGAAAATTTACAATTTCTTGGGAAAAAATACAAAGGATTTTAAGCGCCAATGCTATCAAAATTCTTCAGACACAGTGCCGAGGAGTGAGAGAAAAGAAGAGGAGGAAATACCGACAACTTTAACAGAGACTGTCTGCCCTGAAACACAAGTACATGGCTGAAGAAATCACTGTGATGGAGTATGCCGATTGTGCATCGCATTTGATTCGGTTTGACGAGTAACTCCCGTATAGAACAGATCAGTAGGGTGAATGTCACGTTGTTTAAAAAGAAAAAGCTTTTTTCAAATTAAAACAAAATACAATAAATTGTACCACATCCGAATATAGCCCTGTCTTTATTTGATTTGTTCATGACCATGAAATAAAAATAATAAATATAGAAAACATAAAGATTTTGTTTTTTTTCATTTCAGAGAGAGAGAGAGAGAAAACTGACAACACCTAAAACTAATAATATTATAAATACTTTTTTATAAATAATTTTGCAATAGCATAAACTTATTATAAATACTAATGCAATATATTACTAACCATAAATACTATTGCAAATTGCTCTTAAAAAATATAAGACAATAAGACAAATAATTGCACTGAAATATTCCATCCATTTAGGTAAAGACTATAGTCCCCTCATCCATGACAGTCTATTGTTATCCAATTAAGCATGATTTCCCCAAATGTCCCACCTTGATTTTAAATTTTTATAAAAAGTGGGACAGTTGGGAAAAAACCCCAATTAAATTTTTAAGCCCAATTCCCCTAAGATTTTTTAATTTGGGTGGGGTTTTTGTAAGGGGTTTTAATCTATTTAAAAAAAACACATTTTAAAAAAATTGAAGTTTTTTTATCTATTTTTTTCATTTTTTTTTTGATTTTTATTTAAAGATAAAATTTTGTTTTAATATATTGATTTTTCTTTTTTAAAATTTGTTTTTTCCTTAAATTGGGGTTTAAATTAAAATTTTAGGAAAATCTTTCCTTACTCTGGTTTAAAGATGGAAATTTAAAAGATAAAAAATATTTGAAATTATTAAGATAAATTTTTACCTCTGCCTTTTTTCTTTAAAAAATTTGTTAAGATTGGTCCCAATAAAGTCCCCCTTTTTCCGTAATATTTTTAAAATTTTGGATTAAAATTAAAAAAAAATTTTGATCAACTTTTTATTAAGGTTTAAACTTTTTATTTAATAAATTTAAAAAAATTTTTTGGTTATAATTTTTTACTTTTAAAACTTTTATATCTAAAATTTAATGAAATAACTTAACAAAAAACAATAATTTTTCATCTTTAAATTCTTATTTGATGTAAAAATTTCAAAGTCTGTCTGAAATTTAAAATAAAAAGGCAAATGCACAAGGAGTGGCAGGTTTGTCAAAACCAATTGTAAGTTGGTTTTAAAAATTAGATACCAGGGAAAAACCGAAAACCCACAAGGGTGTACTGGGGTTTTTCTTCCAATGTTTTAAAATAAACTTGAAACATTCCAGTTTTTGTACCATACCCCAATCATAGCCGAAAAAAATTTTAAGGTAAATAAAAAAATATAAAAAGGGGACCGGGGAAACCCGCCCCTTGTCAAATTTTGAAAATTTTCCCGTCTAAGGGCAAAATGGGAGAAATGAAGAAATCTCAAAGGATTAACCCCCTTTTCCCCCCACCAACACCTTACAAAAGGTTTATTAAAGGGGATACAAGTCCAATACATAATTTAAAAAATGGATGAAACCCACTTAAGTTTATTTATAGGGAAAAAAGAAAAAGGAGTAAATTTTTTGTACAAAAACAAATTTTCCCCAAAATTTAAAAAGAACCCCAACTTTGGAGAGGCTTTTATTGTGCCCCAATTTTCACCTTTTTAAAAACCCTCCGGATATATATTCACAAATTTTCCTGTTTTGCCCCCTGCCTGGAAAAAGGGGGAAAATTACTGAAATTTTTTTTAAAACTTAAAAGAAATGGGGAAATAGAAAAGGAAATTTGGGAAAAAGGGCAATTGTAATTTAGGAGAACCCAGGCGCTGAGATTTTTTCCAAATTTTTGAAAAATTAAAGGGGGGGTTTTTTTTCAACACATGTTTTCGGAAGTCAACCTTGGTTAGTTGGCTGAAATTTTGAAAAATAGGACTTTTAAAAAATAAAAAACTGATTTTCGCCTCTAAACCCCCAAAAACAGTTAAAGGTTTTTGGCACTGAGGATGCCCGAAAATGAAATATTGTTTAAATTTTTAATTCACAGACTAAATTTTCAAATGAACATTTTAAGAAAAGGACAAAAAGGACCATTTCAGACAAAGGCCAAGACAAAAAAACTTGGCAGGTCAACAAAAAAAGGTAAAACTAATCCAAACTTTAAATTCTTTGGGAAACAATACAAAGGTTGAAAATGCCAATTTTCAATTTTCGCAAAAATTAAAAAATAAAAAAAAGGGGGGAAAAACCGACAAATTAAACAAATGTCTGCCCCTAAAACCAAATACAATGGTGAAGAAATCATTGAAAATTTGGGGAAAAAAAATTTTCCGATTGTTTACCATTTGATTCGGTTTACGGAAACTCTTATGAAAGACAGTATGGTGGAAGCAAGGTTGTTTAAATTTAAAAACTGTTTTCAAATTAAAACAAAATTTTAAAAAATTTTTACCCATGAATATAGCCGTTTTAAAATTTTATTTTTCATACAATAAATAAAAAATAAATTTTTAAAACATAAATTTTTTTTCTTCATTTCGAGAGAAGAAAAATATCAACATCCTAAAATTTAAAAGTATTTAAATCTTATTTTTAAATAATTTTTTGCTTGCTTTTTTAATTTTATAAAATACTAATCAAATATTACTAACCATAAATAAATTGAAATTGCTCTTTAAAATTTAAGAAAATTAAGACAAAAAATTACTGAAAATATTCCCTCCTTTTTTTAAAAATCCATCCATGAAAAAGTCTAGTTTAATTAAGCTATTTCCCCCCCCCGATTTTACTGTTTTATATAAAATGGGACAGTTGGGTTTGCCCAATGTAATTTTTTGAAATTTTTTTCCCAACGCCCATAAATTTTTGATTCGGGGGTTTTTTATAAAATTTAATTATTTCCACAAAAAAAAATAATTGAATTTATTAGAATTTTTTTTCTGTTTTTTTTTTTGATTTTGATTTTTAAAAAAAATTTTATTTTTTTTAATTTGTATTTTTCTTTCTAAAATTTTATTTTAAAACCCAAAGGGTTACAAAAAAAAGAATTTATGTTAAACACATTTTTGATCCTGGCCTTTAAATTTTAAAAAAAAAAAAAAAAAACTTTTTAAAAAATTTTTTCACCTCTGTACTTTTTTCTTTAAATGGTTTTAAAATTTTTGGGAATAAACCTTTATCCCGTTAAAATTTTCAAGGATGGGATTAAAAATTTTAAAACAATCCGACAGAAAACCAATAATTTTCAAACTTCTTATTCATTGAAGCCTAATTTGAAAAAAGGCCAGTCTATCATTTCCTAAGTTTTTATTTTCTATATTTAGTATATCAGACGTTATTATTATTTTTTTCTTCCTCTTTGCTTTGTTGTTATAATTTAAAATTTCCGTAAGAACTTGATTTCCATCAACAGAAAAAAAAATTTAAGTAAAATTGAAGGGACTTCATCCATTATTGAACATCCAAAACCATGTTCCATGTTTTAAAACACAACTTAAGAAAGATAGAATGATTAGATATATAGCTTATATTTCCATCGCAAGCTTGAACTTCTTCCACTAAAGTATTTCTGATAAGGAAGAAATGTAACCAGCCTTACTGAGTTGTTTCTGGCTTGAACGCTATGGGTTAGTGATTATGTAGTTGAGAATTAATTTAAATAAAAATACAACAACAACAAAATAAAGAACAATTTGAAAATCCATTTTGAAAATATAACACAGTAACCTTTTGTGTCATCACAATCACTTTGCATATGCACGTTGTACCCCCCCCCCCACCAAAAAAAAATAAATAAAAAAATAAAAGACTAGCAATGGTATATCTTTAAAAACTTGGAATATAAAAAACATAAAGAGCAACATGACAATTCTACAGCAATATATGTAAAATATTGTTCATAAAAGTATCATCATGATAAAGTATCATAAAAATTTGCTATCAACTGTCCATTTCAAATTAACTAAAAAAAAACAAACAAAAAAACACACACACTAAGACAATATCGACAAAACAAAAGTCTGCATACCGAGTTTCGAGTTCAATTCCTGTTCAGGACAATGCGAATTAATTTTCGTCGTTAATTTTGACACCCAACGTAAATATTGGGCATGTGTAGAGGTGATAGTACCATTGACAGTTTTATAAACATTCAAGGAATCTGGAAATGAATTTTCTTGAAAGGTTAGGATATATGTAGTACGTGTCTAAAATGGCAGTCCTATCTCCTTGCCATGGAGTTAGTGTTTGTGTATCCAACTTACTACATTACGTTAGTTTGTTTGCCCTCTCTCTATCTCTGTTTAAATCATTATTTGTATGTGTACTTATGCTTTGTTAATATAAAAGTTAATTCCATTATAAAGTTTGATTGTATGGTGTAATCTTTAATTGAATAGCGTTGTTTTGGTGAATTCCATTAAAAGCAATCGACTACCACAAGTCACTCAAACATAAAGACTCTCTGACCAATCGTACATTACACTCTTGAAGATTGTGTGATAACGCAACGATAAATAACCATAGGAAATCAGCAACGAAGGGTTTTTGGACGGTACCTTGGAAAATACTGATGCTTCAAATGGAACCAATTTTCTTGAGATGAACATTTTTAAAGATAGAGAATATGTTTTACCTAAATATTTAAATTCAGAAAACATTTGTAGTTCAACATTTCTCCAGAATGGTGACCTGATTGTTTATTGCGTTTCTGACAATTATTTAGTGCTATATAATTCTTACTTCCGCATCAAGTCAAGCGTGGAAATACCGTCCATATGCAGTTATTCTATATTTACAGCTGATATGTGTAGAACGTCTGAAACAGAGATTGCTCTCACAGAACCAAAGTTACAAAAGATCCAGTTTGTAATCACAGAACCGATTATAAAGTTCGTAAAATCCTTCAAAGTAGACAATCCATGCTATGGTATCGATTGTTATCTTGGTATGCTGTATGTGATTTGTGTAGATATCACAAATGATAAAGGTGAAATATTAATTATGACGAAGGAAGGACAGATTCAAAGGAGGCTAGACTTGAATAATGATAGGTATTTGCTGAGATCACCACGTCGTATTCGTGTCAGTAGTACTAGTGGCCGCATTTTTGTGGCTGACACTTTTACAAACACCGTCACGTGCCTAACA
>CM037783.1:33261448-33280676 GCA_021229015.1 Solen grandis | reverse complement strand
CAGATACTCAAACCCAGCGACCAAATATGCAAGTGTACCCTAACCTCAGGTACATATATGCAGGTATTCCCTAACCTCTCGTCCAAATATGCAAGTGTACCCTAACTTCAGGTACATATATGCAGGTATTCTCCAACCTCTTGTACATACCTACAGGTATTTCCCAACTACTGGTACATACACCATGACGCCAAGGTGTGGGGTGATCCCTGGGTGTTCCGGCCGGAGCGGTTCTTGGATGGAAATGGTCAGCTGTTACCGAAATCACATCCAGTCTACAAGAGGTATTCGTTTTAAACAATATTTCACCAACTTTCATTGAATATAACTCTTTTCTTCAGGTTTCGGACATGTAAGGGAAGTTATAAAGCAATTTGGTTTTCCGCCCGGAAGGTAAAATGTAACGTATCTGGATACTCGCAATTTTCGGGTGTAAGCTTTTACAATGTCAGTGCTACTACGCTTAATGGGTTGTATTTTCCAGAGATCGCATCCTTTCACAATAACAATAGAAATAGCTGAGTAGCTCCTTAGTAAATATGATGATATCATATGTCCCCTTTTCGTAAAAAAAGTTCATATTGATATGTTCTGGTTACGAGTAATTTTAGGTCAAAATTTCCTTCATTATTACGGCCTCTAAAGACGTAGATATTACATTTATTCAATTGTTTCGTATACTATTAGTGATAGAAGTTAAACCTTTCTTTTCTTTCTTTTTTTTTTATATAAGTCTTTATTATCCCCGTAATTCGATGGAAGTAGGTCGGGGACCCATCCTACTTACCACCTTACAATTACAATAATTTACATGAAAAATATATATTTTTTTGTTACAATTTCAATCATAATTACATATATCTTAAACTCTTGATCTCTGTACGGGATACAAAGGAACAGAAAGTGTTTATACATGATAAATATGATATAATAGTATATAATCAATAGTAGGTAGCCTTTATAAAACAATACATGGAGAATAAATTGTTCAAACATACAATCTTTTTCCAATATATAATCTATTCTTAATTTAATGATCTTGTGAAATTTGTTTTACAATTGCCCAATTTTGTTTTTCAGCATCACCTATTTTTGTTGATCTATAAATGGTCCATGATAA
The DNA here is from genome assembly GCA_021229015.1 of Solen grandis. Taxonomy (NCBI): domain Eukaryota; kingdom Metazoa; phylum Mollusca; class Bivalvia; order Adapedonta; family Solenidae; genus Solen; species Solen grandis. The sequence continues at coordinate 33,279,556 of CM037783.1, read as the reverse complement.
TTTTAGACTTTCTTTCATACCATTTATAGAGGGGAATATTTTCTTTTTCTTGCACATAAAAATGTATTTTTTATATTCTAAAAACATAATATCATATTTATAATCTCGTCGGCAAGTCCCTAAAAGTATAATCCTTCTATTCATTGAAAAAAGTGGATCTGATGTTTTAAAAGTTTCGAATAAGAAATTTATTAATGGTTTTACTTTGTCACATTCATAAAAAAAGGTGGATTAAAGTTTCCTCGTAACATTCACAAAATGTACATAATTTGGTATCAGCTATTTTCATTTTAAAAACATTTAAAATTGAAAATATAGCTGTAAATCAAATTCCAATCAATATCAGAATTTTCAAAAATAGTTATCCATTTTGCTTTACTAGTTGGAACATCAGCATTCTTTATATATGTGTTATACACAAATTTGTTTCCATCAATTTTGGTTAAAATTGGCTCTAAATAGCAGTTTAAACATGGATTATGAACATTCAAAAGGATGTCTTTTTTCTCCTCTATGTTTAATTTAATCATAAACCTTTTCACCACATTTTTTTAGACAAAATATTGTAAGTAATTAACAGTCTTCCCTGTAATAGTTTCTAAATCAGATATAGTAACAAATTCACCATTCTTTTAATTTCGAATCCCTTTTTCATAGAATAGATATATATATATACTTTGAATTAATCAGAAATTGTTCATTGTAAAACAGTGGTAAAATAAGCAATTGTTCATAGTTTACAAAAGAAAATTTATCAATATATGAACTATATGCTTTCAATACATCTATCCAAAAGTTGTTTTTAATTTCTTTGATTAATTTTTCCAGTATTAAACAATTTACCACAGTCAAATAAACATTCAGCAAGTTTATAACATTTTCCCTCGCTATGACAAATAATATTTTTCAACCATTTTAATTTCATACTTCTTTCATAGCTTTGTATGTCTATCATTCTAAGACCACCTTCGTTATAATCTTTAATGAAAACTGTATTTTTTATTTTTGCTTTACCATCCCATACAACACTATTTAAAATGTCCTAAGAGTTTTTAAATTTTGGGGAATGATTTAACAATTTTTTCCAAGGTGTTAATTTTTTAAAAATTTTTTCTTCTTGTTTTTGAAAATTTAGATTTACCATTTTGCTAAGATCCACATCAAAATGTATTCCAAGTAATTTAAATTGTATTTCCCCCCATGATAGTTTCCATCTTGTTTTAATTGAACTAGTGCTGTATTTTTTTTTAACCAATCCAAATAACTTAAGTCTTGTCAAAATTGACATTTAGACCGGATATTGCTGAATAATATTCTAAAACTTCTAAAACAGATTTCAGAGATTGTTCAGAACCGTCAAGAAACAGAGATGTATCATCGGCAAATTGTGATAAAATGTATTCTTCACCTTTTATTTTTATTCCCTTTATATTTTTAGATTTTTTTATTTTTATAGCTAGAATTTCTGCACACAGGATAAAGATATAAGAAGATATTGGGTCCCCCTGTCTACAGCCCCTACATATAGTAAAGAAATCTGATAAAAATCCATTTATCTGTACACATACCTCTGTATTATATAAAAATATACGAATCCATTTTTTTAACATTTCTCCAAAATTAAAAAAGTTTAATGTTTTTTTCTATGAAATTAAAAGACAATGAATCGAAAGCTTTCTCAAAATCAATAAGCATCAATAATCCAGGTATTCTATGATCCTCACAATATTGCATTATATCATATACCAATCTAGTGTTTTCTCCAATAAATCTATCTTTAATAAAACCAGTTTGATCATTCGATACTATGGTATTTAATATTGTTTTTAATCTATTTGCTAATCTTCCAGATGCTAATTTATAGACAACATTTAACAGAGTAATTGGTTGCCAATTTTTTAGAAACTGTTTGGGTTTATTTTCCTTCGGTATACATATAATTGAACCCATTTTTATATTTCTTGAAAAAGAGCCTGAAGTAAAAGCATAATTTAGAGCTCTAACTACAAAATGTCCAATCTTGTTCCAAAATATTTTGTAAAAATCACTTGTAAATCCATCACAACCTGGTCTCTTATCATTTTTCATGTTTTTTAATGTATAACTTACTTCTGAATAACTTAAAAGACCTTCCATATCATTTATCTGATCCTTATTCAATTTTGTTATATTACAATTACTAAGTTCTTTTTCTAAGTCAAAATTTTGACTGGTATTTCTTGAACTAAATAAAGATTGATAAAAAAGAGAAGTTTCTTTCAGAATTTCTTGCTGATCAAAAATTCTTGAGCCATCTACTTTTTCAATAAAGGGCATGGATTTATTTGTGATATGTTGTTTTTCTAAATTACAAAAATATTTTGTCGCTTTTTCACCATTTTCTATCCAGTTTGATCTTGATCTTATAAAAGATCCTCTTAACTTGTTATTTCTCATCTCTGTAAATTCATTTTGCAAATACAATAACCTTTCTTTATTTTCTTCAGTCAAATTTGCTTCTATCTCAAAAATTTCAGCTTTTAGTTTTTCTAAATACCTTTGTTTTTCTTTCACTTTGTGGCTTGAAAAAGAAATGGTTTTTCCTCTAATTTCCATTAATAATGTTTCTAAGAATAATTCATCATTTATCATAAATTGTAAATTTGATCTCTCCATTGTCAAAATATTTTCAAATGAATATACAGGTAAGCAGTATTGAAGAATAATTTCATTAAATTTTTTGTTTATACAATTTATATTTTCAATATCATGTAAAAGCGAGTTGTTGAATTTCCACAGCCCTTTTCCATGTTTAATTGTAGAAAAACTCATGTCTAAGAAGACAATAGAGTGGTCAGACTTGTAACTAATGTCAATATCACAACTTTTAGAATGTTTATTAAATTATCGGTGAAAAGAAAGAAATCCAGTCTACCTTGTTGTAATTGTGTAAACCTTCTCCATGTATATTTCCTTGTATCTCCATGTAAATTCCTAAATGGGTCTATTAAATTTTTGTCCCTTATTTTTGATAACAATAAATTCCTCGCTTTGATGTTGTGATTTGTTGACTTATAATTTTCATAATCTGAAGAGGGATTTAGTACAAGGTTGAAATCCCCACATATAATAAAGCTATCCTTAGCACTGAAAGAATCTATATATTTGAAAATTTTGCTATAAAAGTCAGGATCATCTTTATTTGGTGCATATATATTTATCAGAATAAATTTTGTTTCAAGATACATCAGTTCTAACATAATAAATTTTCCACAATTGCCTTTCTTAATATTCATAACTTTAATATCAAGGTTTTTTCTGAATAAAATCGCCACACCTCTAGAGTTTGATTCTCCGTGGCAAAAGTAGCAATCTCCATCCCATTCTGTGTATATCTTATTTTCATCTTTATTTATAAAGTGTGTTTCTTGTATGCATAATATATCTGTTTGCTTTTCCTTTAATATGCTTAAAACATCTTTTCGTTTTTTGGAATTACTTAATCCACGGCAATTGTAAGATACAAATTTTAAATTATCCATATGAGTAACAGCAAAAACAAATATTTATTATCCTATTCTCCTTCCTTGAAAAAAAATTGTAACACATACATACAGACTTGACAGAAAAATAAATGTTAAAGGCAGAGTCTATTGAAAATGAGAAAAACATGTTGTAAATAACAGTACAAACATACATGTGAGTGAAAAAGTATAACAAAAGTATAAGTGAAGTAGAAAAAACAAATGTCCCCAAACTCTTGTGTTTTTCGCACCTAACACAACTGCATCATAAAAGTTATTTGGTATTCTTTGTTCAAATTACAGAAAGTAATAAAATTTAAGTAATGATGGTATTTTTTTTTATTTAGAAGTATATATGCAGGTACATATTCTTGAGTGTACATAAAATTATGTTGCTTGTTATACATATGCATCATAGAAACCCCCTATATCACACAAAACATAAGATGAATTAATAAAAAAAATAATTGATTTTATATAACATAAGTTCTATATATGACACAAAGAAAAACAATAGTTTTTTTAAAGATGAATTCCATCTAATAAATAATACAAATAAACATAAATACATTTCTATTAATCAAAATAATCAAACAACTTTAAAAATGAATATATTTAATACGAATTACAGCAAAAGTTTCTCTAATGTTATCTATTTTTTTATATATATATTAAAAAAAAGTCATAATTGTAGTGATTTTCTTCTTTATGTTTAATTTACATTTAAATAAGCAATATTTAAATAAGATTGTTATACTATAGCTTAAATAAACAAAAATTAAATTGATTATGAAATAATTGTTTATATACAAATTTCATAGTGCATGTGTATATGAAATAACTTATATATATATTACCTGAAACAGTGGAGACTTGACTTTCTAATTATTCTTTTTCAAATGAAATCTTTTAGATAAGGAAAGGAAAAAAAACTAGAAAGAAGGTAAGAGAGAGCATAAGATGAAGCTAATAAAAATCATTTTAGAAAGGTTTTCATATATAAAATTGATCAGAACATACACAGTACTTGTCTGTAATAGTTACATAGTTTATTGGTCAGCCCTCCTCAGCGGCGGTTCTCTTTGTAACGCTGTTGTTGGTACATGTACGACTTCTCCCTATTCTGCGCGATTACATTGTCAATATTGTCATAAATCTGGAATTTAATTCTTTCATCAGTGTTTGTTCTGCCAAAAACTGATCCGTTGAAAAACCAGGCACTTTGAATTTCTTCCTTTAAAAGCAGTCTATTGATGAGTCCTGTGTTTAAGAATGTTACATCATCAACAAGTCTGTAGCCTGCTTCCTTCATGGGTCGTCTCCCCTTCATCAGTGTTGTTTTCGCTTCATTGTTCTTCATCTTCATTAGTACTGGTCTGGTGGTTCCTCTTTTTCCTGGGATTCGGTGAATGGCCGTTATGTCATCTTTGTTAAGGATGATATCTTTTAGTTTAAAAATTTCTACCATTCTGTCGCTCAATTCTTCATTAGTTTCCTTTTCAACTTCTGAGACGTTCATTACCTTTATATTGTTTTTTTTCTAGAATATTGTTCATTTTGGTTGGAGCGGATATTTGCCTCCTTACATACAACTTCAGTTTCAGTGATTTTCTCATTCATTTCTTTGATTTTTTCTGTTTGTTTCTTTTCTAAAGTCTTTATTTTCTCTCTTAGTGTTTCATTTTCTTTTTCGACTGAGTTAAGCTTAACCTCAATAAGTTTTGTTTTTTCATGAATCTTCTGATCAATTTTTTCCTGCATCTTTTTTTCTAGATTTTTCATTATATCATTCACTGTTTTAGTAATTAACTCTTGAATGTCATCTTTTTTTAGTGTTGAGTTAATATTTTCTGTCAAATCATTGAGTGTCTCACATATCTGGTCAAGTTGGATCTGAACATGCTGCATAGGGTCACTATTTTCACTGGTTGTGCTTTCATTGCTTATTTCAGAGTTATTTCTCTTTACTTGTTTACTTGGCTGTTTCCATGTTGATTTTTCAATATTTACTTTTATATTTGGCTGATTCCTTTTTTTCAGTAATTGCTGTTTTACTTGGCCTTGACCTCTACCAGCCATCTCAGCTTATAATGTGCAGTTGTTTGTACTGATTACAAGTTGATTACACACTTTTTACACACTTTTTACAGTTATATGCAGGTATGCCCACAAGCAATCACAGTCAACAGTTACTAATGTCTGTACTGACCTTTACTCAGTCCTGTGTTTGTATAATCCAGCCAGGTAATTTAACCACTGCATTCCATTCCATCAAATTAGAACAAAGAAAAAAACTAAAAGATCATTAATATCTTCTGAATAAGATAAAGTTTTTCCTTAAATTTACACCATCATCTTCTCATCATCATTATCGATACATAGGTACCAAAACTTTCACTCTTTCGTCACTATATCTGTGTTATTTAGCAAAAATCTCCAGAGCACTTTTTATGTGTACATCTTAGTAATTATCCTCAGGCCATTAAACCTGCATTATTTTTGAAATCGTAGCTTGATTAGTTTATGTATATTTTACATTTTGGGGTCTAGTACGACGTTATTTCATCAGCCTATCGTTCTCATCAATTCTCGAACATCTTACACCCCTTATTGGTGCGTCTTCGATCGATGCACGTCACCCTATCATGTTTTGTTGCGAGAATCAATGTTTACTATAAATAACTTCCCATGGCTTAGCAACAACTTTATTTTATTCCCCTGACTGTCCGATAGGTGTAGCATTTATAGATAAGAACGTGGTCATTACGAGCTGCTGTTGATGATAAAATGAATTTTGTCTAATCAAAATGTGTTATTACAGCTGGATACCGTTCTCTGTGGGGAAGCGCCAGTGCCCAGGAGATGTTTTCGGGAGGTCGCGTGTCTTCCTGATCGCTGCCGCTTTGTTACAGCGCTGGACGTTCTGTCCCTCTCGGGAGCAGTGTGGGTCTTGCGACCCTAGATCGGACCAGTTCAATTCCGAGATATTTATATCTCCGCGGCCATTCTATTGCAGTGTCGTTAAAAACAAATAACATGCGGTATACGCATATTGATTCGGTTAGATATGAACAAGACGAGAAATAGAAAAACATTATAATGATTTGAACGTGACACTGAAAAATCTCTGTTTAGTGTGAGGACCCACATTTGTAATACATACTACTGTGTCTATATTCTAGATTTATTGAATATAACTATCCTAAGTGTTGTTTAACTTATTTTTTTCGAATATGTATATGCATGCCCAGGCCCCGTTCACGACGGAATACAACCGCGCTACGACACGACGTCGGTAGATCTAGAACGTAGCTCGGTCGCGGTAAAAAAAATGGAAAACCCTTTTCGGTGTGAAGGCAATCACGACGCTACAACGCTCTTAGTATTATACTAAACAGCCTTTCCTCTCTATACAGTCAAACCTGTCTCAAGCGGGCAGTCAATGGAGCAAGAGAAAGTGGCCACTTAACAAAGGCTGTCGCTAAATGAGGGTTTAACTTATAACAAAATGCTAATATGGTAATATCAAAATTGACCGTTAAATGTGGGTTAACCGCTTAATACAGGTGGTTGCTAATACAGGTTCAACTGTATATCTACACATAAGAAATATGTTCCCTTGCCGATCCTGCCACGTAAGCCCACGATCGGTCATCGCTCCTGACTCGACATGACACGACAGCGACAAGATCTTCGCTCTAGACGATGGCGCCACGATCTCACGTCTGCGTTACGTGCCTAGTGTGGTCAATCCTGCTTTATATTTCACGACAGAGCCACGCGCGACCCTCGACTTCAATACGCTATCACGTTCAACCCACAATCACGATACGCTGTCACTGCTGCTATCACGTTCAACCCACAATCACGATACGCTGTCACTGCTGCTATCACGTTCAACCCACAATCACGATACGCTGTCACTACGATCATTAACAAACACGACTTCTGAGCATGTACAAAACTCACTACGCCATACCACGTGTTACCACGTCCTATAACACCCAGTGTCGACTCTGCTGCAATCTCGAAGACCTCGCGACGACTCTGCGACGACCTTCCTCGTTTTGGCTTCATTTTCAGATTGTAGCGCGGTCGTGGCCCGGTGGGAAGGGGGTTACATACAAACAATACTACAAAATATGTTTTTTTGTTTGCTTGGTTTTAACATTCCATCCATGAATTACATTCTAGATAAAAAGAAGAAATTACTTGTTCAAAACAACAACATGGATTTAAGTCTAAAATAAAGAACCAGAAGATAGGAAGTCAGCCTTGTCCCCTGAACGCCAATACTAATTTAAAGCTCATTGGTCGAATTTGTGATTTAATATATATTTCTTTGCCTCAATATGCCAAACTACTTCGCAGTAGTTACCTCCCCTTACAGTTGTCGATAACCACTGCCATCATAAGTAGATTTCAGCTGATATAGGCCGGATTTACTATTTCACTTTTGCCTTCAGTTTTGAATATATCGTATCAATTTCATCATATTCCACGAAAATAACATTCGTGATTATGAGATAAGTAAAACATAAAATAAAATAATATTGATTTATAACATTATGAGTGTTGACCACATGGTTTCAACTATCATCACGTGACTTGTGTAAAGGCAGTGGTTAAAGTAGCGTAGCGTGACGTAACCGGTGCGCGGAGTTTGTCAATATGCATGAAGTCATAACCATATGACGAAACGGACATTTCTTGCAGTATGCATCACTAAAGTTTAACTATATAAATTCTGAAGTTTTAATTTAAAAAGGGATTGCTTTTTGTATTTTTAATGACGTCAAAACCGTTTGTCATAAGAAAAAAAAAATGTTTAGAAAAAAAAAAAGTAGACCTCTTGGTCGTGCTTTCCATGCTTCTAACTCATCAGGGGCTTTTGTAATATTAAAATATATTTTAGGTAGTACTAAAATTCGATTTGACCCATGAACTTTAAGTAAGTCTTGAACATCTCAAGTGATTATGTCATCAAACATAGCAGATATTTATGTTTTATGGAATATCTGCTAGAAATTTTAAAACAATGCTGTTCACACTCTCAAAACATTTTTTCTCTCTGGATTGATAGAACGTTACCTGAACATTTGTGTGCATTAAGGATATTTTCTTAAGTCACGTGATTATGACATCATCAAAAATATAATAATAATTGATTTTAAAGTGTGTCTGCGCTTTAGCGTCATGAATTTTGAGGCAATAAAGTTTCAGTATGAGTATGGACAGATCATCGACTGAAGTGGTGCATATCAAGGACTTTATGTTGAGTCACGTGCTTATAAGAACATCGATATTTACAGGCCCGGATCCAGATTTTTACCGCTTGAAGGGGGGAGGGGCAAAATTTGAATGTGACGTAAGTGCTAGGGGGACCGGGGGCATGCTCCCCCGGAAAAAAAGTTTTTTTTTCTTTTTATTCCGGGGTAGCATGCCCCCGAACCCCGAAACTCCCTAGCACTCACATCACATTCAGTCTTTGCACCCCCCCCCCTTTATTGATTTAATTCTAATGTTTTTTTTATAAATTATTTATGTTATATCTCTATATTATTATATTTATTTATTTTTAGCTTTCACTTCATTTTTAAAAAAGTCAAGATCATGTAAATGAAATAAGATAAAGTTTGATGAAATTCTTCTTTACATGTTTATTCATAAAGAAGATTTAAGAAACAAATCTCCAATGATCAAGTATAAGTATTCCACATTTTTATTAAATATAAATATTCAATCCCTTCGAGAGCCGTTTCGTTTGTCATTTCAACAAACGACCTTCTAGTCAGTTTTGAGCTCATTAATGTTGTTTCGTAGTTCGTGCTATCGGGAAACATAAACGTAAGGCGCTAAACTGTTCGACAAGCTTATGTTTTTTTCGTGACACACACACACGTACGAATAAAAGACAAACAACAACAACAACAACAACTCCACAAGGTAGCTCACTCTTGTAAACCTGTAAATAGTGCATGTCTATTATGCTATTATGCAACGTCTTCTTTCATCGGTAATTAGCAACAGGTCCTCTATAACAATAACTTATTCTATTATTAATGGTAGAAAATAAATAAACTTATTGATGAATAACTGTTATCTAAAATTAGTGGATTGTAACTAAAATTGAACTTGCCCTGTGTTTAAATATAATCCACTTAAACAGCAAATTTATATGAATGTAATACATACAGTCTTTCAAAATTTATTGATTCATAAACAAATGATATGTTTAAAATGTACATTAAATATATCAATAAATAATCACAGAGTATAGAATTTCTCGCCATTTTTAAGACATGATTTTCAGTAATCAAAGTTTTCAGCCCAAACATTGATGTTCTATACCTGGGGTAAACGTTTTGCTTTACGAAACTTATCATCGACCTCCAAGCAACATTAAGGTAAAGTATTAAAATATTTTCGTTTAGGTATTAACTATCTTGAAATATTAGCTTTCGTCACCTGGTGCGCATTCTATCGCATCTTTTTTGGCAGTAATACGATATAGCGTATGAAGCGTAAATGCATAATCTAAGACATTTGTGTAAACCTCTAACAGACGTTGACTTCGAAAATAGATAAAAGCTAAAACATAATTATACACTCGGACAAGAACCGAACGTTTTCGGTATATCTTTGTCTGTTGTTAAAATAGGTTTTGTTGATTTTTAGCCAGTAAACGAATGCTTATATGATCCATAGATTATGATTTATTAAGGAAAGCTTTGCAACTGCCATGGGTTGTACACTCTAACACGGTTTTTAGACGGCAGCTACGACAGCAAGCTGCCGTCTTTCGTGGCTAGAAACGCTAACCAGGCATCGCTGACCTTGCTAATTTGCATATTTTCCATGACAAGTTTGACTGTACCTCTCCGCGCTTTGTGCGGATCCACGCAATGCGATTCTGCACTTATGAAAACGAATTGGAATATGTTACGCAGACCTTTTATTCATAACCGTAACCGCTATACATGTGCTGTTGTTTGTAAACGTGTTATTTTGCTCTATAAACATCCATTTTAAGCTTGAACAATATATCCGTGACACTTATAAATCAGAACAACAACCCATTTTACATACTTGAAGATCTACTCCTGTAAAAAGAAAAAAAGTAGCGCTTCAAATGTCTGTAATTAACCTAAAGTAGATCACGCGTAATTTTGCATGAAAGCGAGTTAGGTTTCTCCCAGAGCATTTCTTAACTTTGAAATAGAAACAAACATTCAAGTATCTAAAACATCAAGTACCTTGTCAAGTTCTACACTTAAGTAAGAGTAGATAGTGTATAAGAATCGGATCGTAGGGAATGACCTATTTCTGACGTTCATACAGTCAGGTTCATGACCGTAATTCCGGATTGTTTTATAACAAACAAAGTGCGAATTTTGTTGTCTTACTACCGACTTTAGTTGCTGGAGAGTGTGTAGAGGTTTTGCGTCATAGCAGTTGAACGTGAGCTCTGAGAAAGTAACAGAAAGCAAAAGGGAAAGAGGGAAATGATGGCAATGCTAGCAATGGAACTATAGCAAAAGAAGCAGTAAGTCTAATCGAGAACGAAGAGTCAGATGAATTGAAAGAGGTCGACATTGAAAATGAAAGAAGGAAAGATATATATCTGAAGAAAAAAATGAATACAGTAAAATCTGTCTTAAAAGGCCATGCACGGGAACAAGAGAAAGTGACCGTTTAACAGAGGTGGCTGCTAAATGAAGGGGAAACATAATGTACTATAGTTTGGTAATATTAGAAATGACCGCTTAATGTAGATCGACCGCTTACTACAGGTGACCGCTAACACAGGTTCAACTGTACGTTTAAAAGGAACTAAATGAGATGAATTGTAAATTGGACAGTGTCATTGAGCAAAAAGATGATTATTTGGGAAAAATAATTCCAGATATTGTTAGAGAAGAAATGATAAAGGTATCTGACATCAAGTTAGAAAAATTATATTAAAATATCTCCAATGCTGAAAACTAAAATGATTACTTGAAAATATGAATTAAAGGGTAAGTGCAAAAATCAAACAAACAGGAAGGAGAGCAAAAAAACAACAACAAACAAACAGCAAGATGAAACAAAGCACTGTGCTGTAGACTTAAAAGAAACAGTTATGATCCAAGAATTAAAATAAATGATTTTGATTAGTATCGAAGAAGAAGAAATAATATCAGACACAAGAGAAGAAAAATACACAACCAAAAGCATCAGACGAGACGACTGAAAAGTGGTGAAAACGACAAAATAAAAGATTTGAACATGAAAAAGACTTGCACAGGGCATCGCGAGGACGGGAGTTTCAGAAAGCAGAGTTCATCGTGTGGGCCAGAGAACGATTTTGTAATATAGGGGCAGATAACTCCTCCGACAAACCCAAAGAGTGGCCAAGCTTACATTAGTATACATTGTCTGCTGATACGTCTGCATAGAATTATGTTTGTTTGTTTGTCCCCATCGACAGTATTTCAGTCATTTGGAGACGATGTCTACTTGAGACAGGTATAGTGCTGCCACACTGCAGTATCACGCCGTAGACATGTGGCATGATATCACACCCAGTCACATTATCCTTATACCGGGCCAACCAGTTCTGCAGCTACCCTTATATTCTGAGCGCCAAGCAAGGGAGCTATTACAGTACCATTTTTACGACTTTGGTATGTCGCGGCCAGAGATCGAATCCACGACCTCCCACTCCCGAGGCGGACGCTCTAACCACTCGGCTACCGCGGACGGACTATATAGAATTGCTGCAGGACACTGTATATAATTATTACAGTCAAAAAGTCAAATCTTATATGATAAATAAGAAGGTTCTAAGGTATCGCAGTGTCTTTAATCTAAACCGTACTAAAGTCGTTACTATGGTACATGTATTGGTAACTCCCTGCTTGGCGCTCATTGTACGTACATGGTTGTTCCGGAAATGTTTTGTCCGGTGACAGGATAATGTGACTGGGTGTAGTATCATGCCACATAGTCAAGCGTGATACCTCCGATCTGTCTCAAGTAAATATAGTCTCCTAATGACTGAAATACTATCGGCTGGACGTAAGATGATAGGCCACTGTTATTATCAGCCATGCAAATTCTCCATAAACAGCATTATTGTATGTATGTAATTTGATAGACTGAACGGCCTAGCACAAAGCTGTAGTGTTTTGTTAATTATTTCATGTGAAGCGTTTTCCTGGATATATTATCGTCTGCATATGAAGATATAATCAGTTATAAATATATAATGTTTGGCTTGATGTTTTCATAGGATATATTGCAATCATTAGTAAGTAATAAACATCTTTTTTAGTTGTATTGAATTTGAAAAAAACAACATGGTACATTATATTGTCTTGAATTATTTGTATAAATAAGCAAACAAAAAACAAATATGTATATTTATTTCTTCTGCTTAATTCTGAAAACTCACGCATATAAAATTTTATGGATGTTCTTCGTAACACTTGTGTCACCAGCATTCAAGCATTGACAGAAAAAGCGTTAACACCAAGTGGTTCAATTTATTTTGTTCTATCAACAAATTATCACTATGAAAAACGAGGTCCTATCATTTGACAGCAACACCCATACATAAAAATAATTTCTATTTATTTGTCACGCTATCATGGGGAGTCCTTAATAATCATATTGTTTTTCACGATTTCTCCATATCAAATCATTTAAACTGTTGGAAAATATTATTAAAATAAAGAAGAGATGGGTGTTTTCTTTCGGCTAAATGTTCTAAGAGTTTGGAAAGCATTTGTATTTTCCTGGATTTTCTTTAAATTTGTCTTAAATTAAATACTTGGACGCTGGTTGCCCTACAATCACAATATAAATGTTTTGGCGTAATGAAAAGTAAGGAGATTATGCAATGGAAATTACATTTCCCCAAAAGCATTTTGAAGTGCACTGATTTCATTATTAAATAATTAATTATTGTCCTTATATGTTTAAACTTTCTTCATGTTATTGATATTGATTTATTATATCGTGTTATATACAATAAAAGCTTTTGGTAACTTATAACTAATTCAGCTCTTCCCTCGATAAAGAAAAATATTTCTTTTCACGATTTCTCCATATCAAGTCATTTAAACTGTTGAAAAAATAACATTAAAACAAAGAAGGGATGGGTGTTTTCTTTCGGTTAAACGTTTTAAGATTTTGAAAAACATTTGTATTTTCCTGGATTTTCTTTAAATTTGTCTTATATTAAATACTTGGACGCTGGTTGCCCTACAATCGCAATAGAAATGTTTTGGCGTGATGAAAAAGTAAGGAGATTATGCAATAGAAATTACACCCCCTCCCCCCCCCCCCCCCAAAAAAAAAAAATACTAAGTGCACTGATTTCATTATTAAATAATTAATTATTGTCCTTATATGTATAAAATATCTTCATGTTATTGATATTGATTTATTATATCGTGTTATAAACAATAAAAGCTTTTGGTAACTTATAACTAATTCAGCTCTTATCTCGATAAAAGAATGAATAAAAGGCCAAATACTAGAGTTAGTTAAAAAAGCGTTGTTATAAATACTTTTAAATACATACATGTTTCACACACCCTATACTATAGAATATTTCATAATTTCTGAAGTGTTTGTATTAATTTCAAAATTTCAACGTGTTATATAATCCCTGGATGGATGGTGATGGTCCGACACACTCAACAGCTTAAATCTTGCCGTAGCCCTTTTGGCAACTCTGATGGACACATATGTTCTCGTTTGGTGTATGATCCTGCCAAGTGACATCCATATCAATACCTAACAAATCTGTCAAGCCAGGGCAATCATAGTTTTTGATTTTGATACATGTTTTTTATTGCTAATACATAGAGTCCTAATATCCCTCATGTGCAAGTGCAACACGTTTTTTCCCCAACTGATTAGGCATGACGGGTCGTGTGCCTTTCCAAAAAAAAAAAAAAAAAAAAAAAAAAAAAAAAAAGATTTCCTAAAGTACACAAATCATTTTGCATTGGTTTGAAAACTGATACTGTTTGTTTCTTTCCAAATCATCATTTCTGATACACCGAAACAACTCGCGGAGTTGCCGATACTTTTTTTTGTTGTTGCTGTTGACAAAGGAGTCTGATTACTACTTTCTTCTACTTATCTTTCGTTTCATTTTTCCTACCGACATACTATTGTGCGAAAGTTTTATTATAGACATGAAATCAACATTATTACTTTACATGACGTATATGTTACAGTAAAAGAAAATGGTAGAAATCTTAAGGTAAAGTCCCTATAAATGTTCCTTACATTCCGGTTCCCATGGACTTTTACGGAGATAACCAAGGTTTCCTAATGTGTCATTAGGGTACCTTGGTTATCTTGGTAGAGGTTAAGTGGTCCAAGACACAGCGGAACCATTACAGGGCCTTTACCTTAACATCCATCCCAGGATTCTAGATGATGGCATTGACCGTGTTGAGTAGATATACTTTAAAGGCTTGTGATCAGGTACTAATTCCAATGAAATACCAGAAAAGGGTAAACAAAGAATATTTCACACACCTTAATTATTGCAAATGGTTATTTTTCCCTAGTTTAAAACCTCTTTTTTACACCTCATAACGTGCGACTAGCATATATTATTACTCGTTCTTATTCTTGAATCTATACCGCACCTATAGCAATATTACTAGCATAAGTCAGAAGTCTCGTTTTCGCCTCTGGTTTGAAATACTCCCCAAACAAATGATTGATCCTTACTTTTAAGCTTTTGTATTGGTTCCGAGTTGTTTGCAAATTTACTAATGTATCTCGCATTGAAGTTTGCCAGTCCTAGAAAACTTCTTACTTCATCTACGCTGGTCGGCTCTGGTGCATTTTACAGAATTTGTATTATTTCTTGTGTCAACCGAATGCCTTTTTAGAAAAGCATAGTCCCATTAAAATGATTTCAATTACCCCAAAATGATATTTCTCTTTATTTAAAGCGAGGCCCTTTTCTCTTAGCCAGCCGTCACAATCTTTCTTTAAGAGTTTTCTCAATTTATCAAAGTGACAATGAATAGCTTTATTGCCTCAATCTAACAATAAATTGTTCAACTATTTCATTCATTTCTTGTTTAATTTCGTATAATAAGTTCAACTTCGGAATGAAATGTTTAAAAAAAAAACTTTCTTAGTAACACTTGTCAGTCATTACGATTTCACCAGCCGGCAAATCAGACAGAGAAATTAAATGTCCTAAGAGTTAGTAAAATTATATTCATTATCGCGAAAAGCGCATTACAAATGCCCTTTTCCCGAATGTTAGGAAATGCTGTATTTCTGACAAAAGAAGCATTAGGGCCAAAGTGTAGGGCACAATTTTTCGCTTCACATGCGCAATATCGCATACGATTGATGAATGATTAGAATACATCAGTTTTCTCTTCTAAATCGAGCCTAAAGATGCTGCTTGCGATAGCTTAAAAGACTTCACATACCAAGTGGTATGACCGACTTGTGCGTATATAGTTGTAATATTTATGGCAAATTTCATGCATAAAAAATCAAATAGGATAGGGGATTACGCGTTTTTTTTTATTGGTTTGCTTTTTTCTGTCCATAATTTTTGTATAACATTTTGAGTGAATGCGTGAGTGAGTGTGTTAGCGAGTGAGCGAGAGTGCCATTAAGGAGAGCCTAAAGAGGAACATTATGTGAGTGTAAAACAAAACAATACATTCACGAATTGTTTCTCATTTAATCATAGATAAAATCTTTCACCTATATATTCTTTTAAAAACATATATTTCTCATAAAGAACTTTGATTATTTTTCCTATGTAAATTACAAGGGATAACTATAATTATAACTTTCAATTGTACCACGAGTAACCTCAATTAAGGTCATTATACTATAGACTATCTGGTTCATCCGATATACATAATTAATATATGTAACACAATAATTATCATCCTAAGTTGATTTTGATATATAAACATTATGCTTACCGACATTGTTTAGATCATTTCTTTCTTTTGTTTCGCCTGAAAAGTATAGCAGACGCATAGGGATCACTTTATCCGTCGTCGGCGTCCTCGTTTCACTTTCTTGTCCTGAGCATAACTTTATTGTATAGATTCATCATTCTAACTTGAAATATCGTACAACTTTAGCTCATCTTGTTCTCTAATTATCATCCTAAATTGATTTTGGTTTTAAAAAAAATATTCCGGAGCACAACTGTATTACTATTGCTTGAATTCACTCAAAACTTGACACATGGGTTCCTAATAAGGCGTAGAAGTGCAGTGAAGCAATGCACAAGAATAGTAACTCTAGCTCATCGAATGCTCGAATTATTCAAATCATTTTATTAGTGAAAATATAATTTCCCTAAGCATAACTTCAATATCATATAATAAATAACTCCAATATTGAAAAAAAGATTTAACTTTTGCATGGACTTATTTTAACCCAGAACTTTCATGGTTGATGTAATCCAGACATGTATCATGGGTACCTCGTCAGATAATTTCTGTTTCCGTAACGTCTCGGGGTTGTCGTTCATGCAGGACATTATAAATATATCACACCTACTGACAATAGAATGTTTCAGCAGATAATAACGTCCCACGAGACGAACAAGTCGCTTGTACATTACGAAAAAAAAAAAGAAGAAAAAAAAAAAAAAAGAATAGAAGCGCAAGGCATACAAGTCTTAAAGAGTGCTTGTTGTGTCGCCAAACAAAGTTTGGAAAATTCATTTGGGTCACTTTGTAAGAGGTGATGGTGACAATCTGAACCTGAATGTCGTGTCTGTTTGATATGAAGGATAATATTGAAGATTGGGTGATATTTATCCTCTTGATGAAATTTGGATGATATGTATCCTCTCATATCATGAAATTTGGGTGATATGTATCCTCTCATATCATGAAATTTGGGTGATATGTATCCTCTTATACATGTATTGGTAGCTCCTTACTTGGCGCTCAATGTACGTACAAGGTTGTTCCGGGAATGGTTTGTCCGGTGACAGGATAATGTGACTGGGTGTAGTATCATGCCACATGTTCAAGCGTGATACTGCAGTGTGGCAGGCAGCACTATATATGTCTCAAGTAAACATCGTTTCCAATAAAACTGAAATACTATCGGCGGGACGTACATGATGGTATGCCACTGTTTTCATCAGCCATGCAAATTCTCCATACACAGAATTGTATGTATGTAATTTGAGAGACTGAACGGCCTAGCACAAAGCTGTGTTTTGTTATTATTATTTCTTGTGAAGCAGGTGGCGAAACAACCTTCAAACCGAACGCTTTACTTGGCAGGACCTCGAGTGATTCATTATCGTCTGCATATGAAGATATAATCAGTTATAAATCTATAATGTTTGGCTTGATGTTTTCATAGGATATATTGCATTCATTAGTAAGTAATAAACATTTTTTATTGGTGTAGAATTTGAAATTCCTAAAAAGAAATGGTACATTATATTGTTTTGAATTAGTTATATAAATAAACTAACAAAACATAATTGTATATTTATCTATTTTTTCTGCTTAATTCTGAAAACTCACGCATATAAAACTTTATGGATGTTCTTCGTAAGACTTGTGTCACCAGCATTCAAGCA
>CM037783.1:33241930-33261348 GCA_021229015.1 Solen grandis | reverse complement strand
AGTGGGTTTTTATCATGTGGCTTTGGTGGCTCGACTAAAAAAAAAAATTTTTTAAAGTGGCATTGAGCGCGAATTCACACACCAGTAATGGCAGTGGCTAGATATTAAATTTTGAAAAAAGCTCAATTGTGGGAAGTGGGTTTTCATATCATGTGGCTTTGGTGGCTCGACAAAAAAACATCAAAGTTAAAATCCTGGCCAGGGATATAAAATTCTAAATATAAATTTACGCCATGCTGCGCTTATATTGCTGGCTTTACAATGTAGGTGGGGTACGTTTCAAAAACTAATATTTTTTATATCTTCAGATGTTGATTCAATACCTGCATACAATGACACTCATGCAACTGAAACACATGATGCTTAGTAAATAATTGTGATACTGTTTCATTCTCATAATGCATTTACCTTGAATGTGTAGACCTACACGCTGCAACACTTCCCGTATTCGTACATGGGAGATAACTGCGTGGAGATTTGCCAGTCGTTGTCGGAAAATACCGAAAGTGAGCGGACAATTACGTTTATTTACGATGATGTAGTGGGCGGGGAAATGGGCGGAGCTTATTTATCAACATTGCAAACGTGTAAACCTGGATTAAGCTATGGTCGGACAATGTAAAGTTGCAAGCGTTTAAAGTAAGAAGGCGTTTTGTAGTTTATCAAAATGCATTTTGTTGAAATACGTATTTACAATGTTGCATCGGCAAATTCAGTCCAAGAATGTATCTCTGGAGTTTAAATACTAAGAAATTCAATTGAATTGTGTATTTTGTCGGAAACTAAACTGTTCAACTCAGATCAACAAGGCTGGATTTTTGGCAACGAATAGCCTCCATAGTCATTGAGCCCATTGCAGAGATATTATGTGAGGAACGAACGACAACTCTGCTTGGAGATTGATATAAGGGTAGTTGCAGGACTGGTTGGCCCGATGTCAGGATAATGTGACTGCGTGTGGTATCATGCCACATGTCTACGGCGTGGTACTGCAGTGTGGAAGCGCTATATTCGTCTCAAGTAGACATAGTCTCAAAATGACTGAAAAACTGTCGGCGGTACGTTAAACCCAATAAACAAACAAACATGTATGATACATTCCATAAATGTGCAGCATACTGAAATACTTCCGAAAAAAACAAAAACAAAAAAAAAACAAAAAACGAGATGATTCGAAGTCCTGACGGTATTAACATTGTCCAAACTAATAAATGTGTCAGAGATTTTGTCGATTGATTTGTTTTAATAAAAACATTTTTCGTGTTAATAGGGGTTTCTTTTGGAGGGCAAACCATCATTGTCACTTAGACCTGGTCCAGTAGGTAAGGGAGATAGGAGATTTTTTTTTCATTTTTGTGGAAGATGCATCTTCATTTCGTCGAGTGACCTTCGGAAATTGTGTTAGATGCAAATTTCGACGTTCTCAAGATGAGATAAAATATTGCATCTTCCACACACACACACGCACATACACATACTGCCCTTTTTCCTTTATGTTGGCAAGAGTGTAAACAATTTTGCTACGTGTTTACTACGTACATACGTATATAATTGTGCCTTTTTGAATATTAACGAAATATCATAATTAAAAGATCAAATATTTTCATGCGATCGGGTTATCACGAGATGCAATGGTTTTGATAATCATATGTTTGATCGACACCAAGAGTTAAATGCTGGATTTATAATATGTTATATACCTTCTAATGCATTCGTTATTTTGTGTGTATTCTGCAACTTTTCATCAAAACACTGAAGCCCTCCGTGGCCGAGTGGTTTTAGTCACAAACTTACTATCACTTGGAATTCCTCTTGGTTCGAGTCCCGGCTTGGTCATTTTGGGTTTATCATGTGAGGAAGTCCTTCCTGCTGGGTTACAGTAAGTCGGTGATAGTTCTTTCCGGATCTTCCTTCATCCAAGCAAATCAGCAAAAAAAAAAAAAAAAAAAAAAAAAAAAAAAAAAAAAACACGAAAAAAAACGGAGACTGACCTAACGTCTTCAGAGAAGTTTTTATGAAACACAAGAGTAGGTCCTACTATTGGTTTAACATTATACCGTGATATAATCATAATATTGAACGTTAAATGATACCTCACACTTACCATTTTGGTATTTTAACTATAACTGTTTTTCTTTAAACATATAAAATGTGTGTGTGTGTGTGTGTGTGTGTGTGTGTGTGTATGTGCCATGGAGTCTAATTATTCACTGGAACGTTCGTTGAATCCGAGTTACTTAAATATCCCAGTATAATTGTTCTCTCTCTTTCTCTCTTTCACCCCCCCCCACCACACACACACAAAGACACACATAACTAAAAGCAGTCATGAGATAACATATGTGGGTGATATTATTATATTAGTAGTTTGAACGGGGTACATATATCAGAAACAAAAATAATATATTTACAATAATTATAAAATGTATTTATTGCTACAAATATTTAAAATCCAGTCAATGCATATATATACAACGTCCGATTTTAGCATAAACTCTGTGATGTTTTCGTTTTATTTAACCGCATTACGCTCAGGTCTTCAATGCTGCCATGTCTGTCCCTCTCGGTCTTTGTAGAGGTCTTGCACATCGCAGACAGGGGGTCTCTCTTTATCCTGTCGATCGCCTTCACCTGGAGTTTGATGCCGTTAATTTCCATGTAAAATAAAACATGCCTCTCAAAAAAGCTTTGCTCTGAGACCGGCTTTCCAATGACAGTAGTGGATATTCCATAAGCTTCAATTCCTTTAACTTCCGTGTCACTGGATTCTCCCTCTGTATCCCTGGATGATGAAGATGACCCATCAACATAACCTTTAATGTCTTCAAATCCAGCAGTTGCGACATCTCTGGCACCCATTTCAATACTTTTTCTTTCTCTTTCTTTGGACGTATTTTCTTGCTCGTATTTTGTATCATGCTTTACTGCATGATAGTAGTATAGTATTGAGAGTGTCTAGCTCACTGCGGGTCTAACACACTTCAAAATCCATACGCGCTAATCCGCGCGTATGGCTTATCATGTGTAAACCCCCAAAAAGCAAACACTCTCAATACTATACTACTATTAGTTAAAAAAAATCAAAAAAATCACACTAATGTAAAATAAAAAAAAATCACACTAATGTAAACTTTAAAAAAAAAAAAAACAACAATGAAAAAAATAAAGAAAAATTATGTTTTTTTTCCTGAACCATTTTTTACCACTCTGAATATGGAGGAGGAGGGTTTTCTAACGTATTATAAAAAATTCAATATTATAAACCTTTCTGTAATTCTTGTTCATAAAAACTACCTATAATGTCTTCATCTTTTAAATCTTTTATTTTATAAGTAACAGGATTTGTATTTAAATCTTTAATTACAAATATTTCTCTAGTCCAACGAGTAGTATAACCCTTTTCAAATTTACCTTTCTTTTTTGTTATTCTTACTCTATCTCCAACTTTAAATTTAGGTTTCTTAATTTTATTTTCTTCTTCTGGATATAAATTTTCATACACTGTTAATGTATTTTCTGATTTACTTGCTTCAACAGGTGTCATTTTAATTGAAGAATGAATTGTATTATTATAATCTTTAACTAATTGATCTAATACATCATAATATTTATTAGTTTCATGAGCAGTAAAATATTTAAACATATGTTGTTTCATAGTTCCTATCCAACGTTCTACTACACTAGATTTTTCTTCATTCTCTGTTGAATATAATTTTATGTTATTATCATTTAATAATTCTTTTACTTGTCGATTATAAAATTCAGATCCTTTATCTGACCAAATAAAAATTGGTTTTCTTTCTTCAAATAATGTTTTAAATGCTTCACTTACTGTTATTCCTTTTAATTAACCAACCATATTTACTAAAAACATCTATAACTGCTAATAAATATTTATAGTGTTTATTTTGTTTTGAATATTGTTGCATATCTACCAAATCAACAGCCCATATTTTATCTATTGAATCAACAAAAACACGTCTTTTAGGAAATTTCTTTACAACTCTATGATGTAATTCATCTGCTAATTTATCCCCTTTTGTTCCTATAAATCTATTTTTCTTAGATCCACACTCAGAACATTTACCTTTTAACATTTGTCTATTATTGGTTGTTGTTACTTGTTCTACTGAATTATTTTCAGTATTTTTTTTACAACGTAAACAATATATTTTTGGGTGATCCATTTTTAAATAGCTTAAAATTGTTTTCTTAAAAAATGGCAGATCGAAAAGTTTGTACAAAATGTAAAGAATATAAACTACTAAGTGAATATTACAAACAAACAGGAAGAAGATTTGGTATTAAATCTGCATGTAAACAATGTCTTAAGCCTAATCAACAAAAACATTATCAAAACAACAAAGAAAAGTATAAAAAAGCGTATCAAGAGTTTATTGTTAGAAATCCTGATTATATGAAAAATTATCATATGGCTGCGGAGCATTATGGAACAACTCGGGAACCGCTACAAAGTACAGTGGAACACAGTGAAACACCTAATTAAAATTTATTTCTTTTAAAATGAGACCAAGAAATTTTAAATTTTATTAAAACAAATAATATAAAAGAATTCTATAATACTTTGAGAGATAAATTTGAAGCTTGGATAGATAAATTTCAAGAAAGAGGATCTGGTTTTGTTTTTAGAAATATTAAAAGTGTAGAAGTAAAACAATATAAATATGATTATCAGAAAGCTTCATCTTATATACCTCTTCAATTTAAATCAAAATGATAACAAATGTTTTCTCTGGGCAATACTATCAAAGTTATTCCCTGCAGATGATAACAAAGAAAGAGTGACAAAATATAAACCATATGAAAATAAACTTAATATGGATGGGATTGAATATCCAGTTAAAATAAAAGATATTCCAAAAGTAGAGAGACAAAATAATATATCTATAAATGTTTTTGCATTAGAAGATCAATCTAATAAACAATCTTTATATCCAGTTTATGTTTCAAACAATGAAAGTGAAAATAATGCAGAGCAGCCGTTCCGTGTAGTTGATCTCTTATACATTGAAAGTAATGAAAATACCATTATTGTTTAATTAAAAATTTAGATAGTTTTAAGTATGACAAGAATAAACATAAATCATTTACATGTAGAAATTGTTTACAAGGATTTCAAAGAGAAATAACATTAATTAATCATAAAGAAATATGTTATGATAATGAACATTGTAAATCTATAATGCCTGAACCAGGAAAAAATTTTTAAAAAAAATAAATTACCATTTGTTATATATTGTGATTTTGAATCAAGCAATATTCCATTATCTACTACTCAACCAAATCCTAATGAATCTTACACAAATAAAATATTTAAACAAGAAGTAAATAGTTATGGAATATATGTTAAATCTGATTATCCAAATATATATAAATCACAATACTTTTCATATATTGGAAATGATACAATAGAGAAATATGTAGAAAAAGTAATAAAAATATTTAAAGAAATAATTTAATGATGATAATTATAAAGTAAGAGAACATAATCATCTTTCTGGGAAATATAGAGGAGCAGCATGTCAATCATGTAATACAAAAGAAGGTAAAGTAACAAAATTAATACCTGTATTCTTTCATAATGGTTCTAATTATGATTTCCATTTTCTAATTGAAGAACTTATGAAATATGAAGATAAATGGAATAAAGTTAAACTTCTTTCAAAAAGTTCAGAAGAATATATTTCTATAGATTATGGATCATATTATAAAAAATTAAGATTCTTAGATTCTTATAGATTTATGAGTAAAGGGTTATCAGATATAGCTAAATCAATAGATGAATTTCCTTATTTTAGAAAGTGAAATTAAAGACAATAAATTTTTAAAACAAAAAGGATTCTATCCATATGAATATGTAGATTCCATAGAAAAATTAAATGAAACACAATTACCAGATATTAAAGAATTTTATTCTACATTAACTCAAACAACAATTACGGGTAAAGAATATCAATATGCTCAAAAGTTTTCTCTCATTATAAATGTAAACTTTAAAAGATTATCATGAATTATATTTAAAGACAGATGTTTTAATCTTAGCTGATGCGTTTGAAAAATTTAGAAGTTTTTTCTTAAAACACCACAATATAGATCCTTGTTATTGTTATTCTGCTCCAGGATTAACATGGCAATGGGGAAACTAAAATATACAGGTATAGAGTTAGAATTATTAACTGATATAGATATGTTGCAAATGTTTGAGAAAGGAATAAGAGGTGGTTTCTCTGGGGTTCTAGGTCCTAGACATGTAAAAGCTTATAATAAATATACTCCTAATTATGTTGATGGTGATATTCGAATAGCAGATGAATATGAAAAAAATAAAGCTTTAGAATATTAAAGAATGGAGGAGATTTAAATGAATTCTTTGAAGAAAATTTTTTATTATATTTAGATGCGAATAATCTTTATGGATGGGCAATGTCTCAACCTCTTCCAACCAAAGATTTTAAATGGGAAGAAGATCCTAATTATTACAAAAATATTCCAAAGGGTAGAGGTTGTATAATTGAATGTGATTTAGAGTATACAGATGAATGTAAAAAGAAAACAAATAAATATCCTTTAGCACCTGAAAAGATGAAAATAAATAAAGAACAATTATCTAATTATCAATTAAATTTATTAGGAGATAAACCATTAGGTAAAGAAGAAAAATTATTTCTTACTTTAAAAGATAAAAAGAAATATATTGTACATCACTCAATTTTAAAAGAGTATATAAAATTAGGAATGAAAGTTACAAAAGTTTATAGAACAATTTCTTTTGAAGAATCAGATTGGTTAAAGAAATATATTAATTTTAACACTGAACAAAGAACTAAATCAACATCTAACTTTGAAAAGGATCTTTGGAAATTAATGAATAATTCTTTCTATGGAAAGACTTTAGAAAATATAAGAGGAAGAAATGAGATTAATCTACTTACCAATAGAGAAGAAGTAAGAAAATATATAAATAAACCTAATTTTAAAGATTCAGTTATATTCAATGATAATCTTGTTGCAATTGTAAATAATGTTACTTCTGTTAAATTTAATAAACCTATTTATTTAGGACAAGCAATTTTAGATTATTCTAAATTATTAATGTATCAATTTTATTATGATGTTGTTAATGAACTATGGGAAAAGAATGAACTTGTTGCTTCAGATACTGATAGTATCTTCTTATCAATAACAACAAAAGATATATACGAAGATTTAGAAAAAATAAAAGATGAATATTTAGATACTTCGGACTATCCTAAAGATCATCCACTTCATTCACAAAAAAATAAAAAAGTAATTGGAAAATTTAAAGATGAATTAAATGGAAAAAGTATGAATGAGATAGTTTTCTTAAGAAGTAAAGCTTATTCTTTTACTTTAACTGACAGTACAACTACAAACAGATTCTGAATTACGGACAGAGTCCGGCTGTGAAACACTAAAGGAAATAAAGAAATTAAAAGGAATAGGTAAAACAACAATAACTAAAGATATAAAGTTTGATGATTATAAAAATTGTTTATTTAATGAAACACAACAAATAAATAAGATGTATACATTAAATTCTGATAAACATGAAATGTATATTAATGAAGTAAATAAAATAAGTATGTCTCCATTTGATGATAAAAGATATATATGTGAAAATGGAATAGATACTTTACCATTTATATAGTTTCCATGCAATAAATCCAGTTAATGACATTCCACAAATAATAAATACAATCTCTCTATTTTTTTGATCTTCAGAAGGAGTATAAAAATCACTTAATGTAGGTTCTTTACGGAACGGCTGTGAAACACTACCAGTTGCATAATAATATTCTTTCATTGATTCATCATCTTCAATAGCTTGTTTAGCATGTTGTTCTTTTTGTAATCGTTCATTTAAAAAATCTAATCTTTGTGTTCTTTCTTTATTCCATTCATCACGTGCAGTTTGTAATTCTTCCATTGCTTTATCATGTCTTTTTTTCTCTTCATCACTATCCTTTTTACCAATATGAGAAAATAAATAATTACTACCTGTAAAGGCTAATGCGTTTGTTAATGCTCCACCAACCATCATCGCTATTGCACTTGCCATTTTAATACGGATAAAGTCCGGCTGCGTAGCATTATGGAACAAGTTCCAGCTACGGAACGGCTGTGAAACACTGTGAAACATTAAACACTATTTACTTTTTAAAAAATAAACATAAATTACTTCATAATATTGTCAGGAATAATACCTTGTTTAACCAACATATTTCTTGTATAAGTAGCTAGAAGAATATCAAGAGTTAACATTGAAACATCATTAAAATTCATTTGTAGTTTGGTTGTATTTATTCTAAAAAGTTTTCTAATTAATTCTGAATAACCCACTGTAAAAGCAGAAATTAATACTCCATGATAAGCTGTATTAACAATTTGTTTTTCATCCGCCATTTTTTAGAAAACAAAATTAAATATCAAATGGGTCATATTCAACTTTTCTTGTGGTTCAACTTTTTCTGTGGTTTAATTTCTTTCTTAGGTTGTATGTGTTTCACTTGTTTAGAATTATACATATATAATCCCAATCCAACAACTCCAATTAGACATAAAGGTATATAATTTTCGTATATATTTATACTACCATAGTCCAGTTGTGGAACACTATGTTGAACTTCTTTAACTTCATCATTATGTTGAACTTCTTTAACTTCATTATCCTCTTTTGTAATAGATTTTAATTGAATGTTTTCTTTTTTTATTTCTTCCATTTCTTTTCTTTTTAATTCAGCTTTCATTTTTTTTGCTTCTGCACCTTTCTTACCAGCAGATACTCGTTTTGGATTTTTTATTTTTATTTTAACTTCGGAAACTAGCGTAGCCTTCGGGGTTTCTTCATTCATTTTTATTAGTGATATTTTCACTTTTTTCAAATGGTGTATTTTCAACTGGTGTATTTTCAACTGGTGTATTTTCAACTGGTGTAGTAAAATCAATATGACTAGCAGTTGTTAGCATAGCAGTAAAAGGAGCAAGATACATTCCATATCTATAATACAATTCACAACAAGAGTTATTTAAAGCATGATTGATAAATGGATCTTCTTCTAAATCTTGTATTAGTTTTGGTGGATTAACAACATTAAAATATTTTGATACACCCATAACATATAAATTAATAAAAGAATTACCTAATGTCTTAGTCATACTTGCTCCTAATCTAGCTTCATATCTACAGTATAATTTGTTTTATTTGTTCTGGTGTCATTGTATCAATGTCTGACATTTGTAAGTCTTTACCAAGATATTGTTTACTTCCTCCACCAGCAACAATAGCTGATAATCTTTCACGTTTTGTTTCATCTATAGTGCTACGGACAAAGTCCAACTGTGAAACACTATGTAGTTCGTCCGGCTGTGAAACACTATTTTGATTAAGAAATTCTTTAGCATCCATTTTATATATTAATTTTTTAAGTTTACTTATAAGTAAATTTATTTTAAATATTCCATATCCAAATATGGGAAAAGCTGCAGAGCAATATTGATAAGACTATAATATTTGTTATTACTGATGTTGTTTGATAGAGGGATTGTTAGCATTTTTTAAGCATTATTATGTATAACTTAAGGTATATATAAGCATTACTTTAGCATTTCTATGTATAACTTAAGGTAAATTTAAGCTAATGGAACAAAGTTCCAGCTGCTCTGCATATTACTAATTAACACAATAATTTGTAGGTTGATCAGTTTTTAAAATTAATTTTTCTATGTTTTTTTTTTTTTTTAATTCTTCTTTAATTCTTTCTCTTTCTTCTAATGTAGGGATAAAAATCATTTTCTCTTAGACAGTTTTCAAAACTATCCCTGTCTTTAGTTTTAAAAAAATACATAACCATTTTGTTTGTTCCCTAAGATCTTTTAAAACTAATTGTATCTTTGTGATATAACCCCTACACTTTGTTCAGCATGTCACCTGAAAAAGCTAACTCTGATAACATGTCTCTTTTCTTTGTTTAAATTTTTTAGTTGCACTATAATCATCATAATATATAAAATAGGAGTTCCTTATATTTCTCAAAGAAAATTCTTAATAGTTCCCTTTTAGTTTTCTTCTCCTTTAAGTATAGGATTAACAATTATTAAATTCTTTGTTTTTGGATTTTTAACATCAAGATCCATTCTCTATTTTTATATGCTTTTTTCCATTGAATAGTTGGACATAGTATAATAATATATTTAAATACACCTCTATATTCTTTTTCTAAAAGATCTAAAACAAATTCTGTTTTACCACATCCTGTCTGTCCACAAATAATTGCACAATGTGGATATTTTGGAAAATCATTGAATTCATTTTTAATATCTTATAAATGCCTCTTAAAAATTCAACCCTCACTAACACTAAAAATGTAATGTTACAATTTACGAAGAAAAAAACAGATATAAAAGAACAAGAAAAAATTCTGAAGATAAAATTATTAGTAAAGGGGAAATTTATATTTAGCATCGATTAATAATAAACTTACTTCAATTAGAATGTGTAAAAGTTTTGAGATGTTTTTTTTTGGGGTTTGTCTTTTTGTTTTTGTTACAGTATATAGATCCTTTTATTGATAGTAAAAAAAAAAAAAAATAGTTTTAAAAAAAAAAGAAAATTACAATCTCTTTATTTTTTTGGTTTTTTTATGAATATAAAAGTATTTATTACCTCACTATGGAACACTGTGAACAGCGGGAAAATGCAAAGCGCGGAACAATTTCCATACAAAGTTCCACTAATACACAATTTTTTTAAAAAACTCCCCTCATAAAAATTTAATTTTTGTGCATCTTGTTAACAAATAGAAAACATTTTTTGGATCATCCGACCTGCGTTTTTGTTATTTGTATAGTTATACCTTCTGATGCTTTTTCAATTCTTCTCCCGAACCATGTAGAGAGTTATCACCGTTAAACGTAAATTAACCAAATCATAATTGGTTGTTAGATATTTTTCAATGTTGTATAGGAAAAATTTAATTTTTTTATCATCTTAAAAATTTCTTATCATCTTTTAAATTAAAAAGCAAAGAATTTATTTATCTCATCCCACTGTTAAAAAACTTTCATTCCTTACTGTATAGTTGTTTTGGGAACCCTTCTATTGTCATTTCTACTTTGTTTTTTCGGGATTAAAAAAATGTTCTGTTGATGTTCTATCCGGATCTTCAAATAACATTAGAATACCTTTCATACTTCTAGCTGGAACATTTAGATTAATATTCCAAAGTGTATCAGATTTTTTTTTTGTTTTTTTTCCTATGTCTAAGTATTCTATCATATAAATAACCATCTTACCACTAATCTATTCTAATTATTCTAGCTAATTCAACATCAGAAACACTTTCAAATTCTAAACAAATATTCTTAATAACGTAAGAAGCATTTTTGTCATAGATTTAACTACTTTATTATAATCATTGAATGTAAGTTCATATTCAAGTCTATCTCCTAGACCAGCTTGAAAAAAAGGCATATGTGATTCTAATAATTCAAAATCTAAAGGAATACAAAATCTATTTCCATATGCCTTTGCAATGGCTTCATCTTGTTTATCTGAGGAAGCATTACCAGATCCAACTCTAAGTCTTAACATGTTTATTTTACCAATTCCTTGGTATGCCATATTTTCACGTTCTGTAGGAGACTTCCATAAATCTGATAACAATGAAATATATCACTATCATCAATGACATTACTTCATTTCCAGATATTTTTATTGTTGTTTTCTTAATTATTGATCTTCCTATGTTTGGATATATTGTTGCATTTGCATCACTATCACTTTTGATTTCAATTTCAAATGCTAATCTTGTTGTTCCAGGAACAATAACATCATTACCACTTAGATTAGGAAATCTTACTAACAATTGTTGATTTTGATCAATAGTTGAAGGATTATTGCTTATTACAACAGTTCGACGAATACCTCTAATACCTTTAGGTTCTCTTATTCTTCTGTATGGGTTTAGTTTTTCTCCGTAAGCCGACATTTTTTAGAGGAAATTTTAATGTTTAATGTTCCGCTGCCGGATAAAATCCGTATTAAATGGCAGAAGGAGGATATGATTTTGAAAATCCTGTGTTTGATGAAGATGATTATGATGATTATGATGATGATGTTGATGATGATGAAGATGATGAAACTCCTTTATAAATAATGATAGACAAAGTCAAATTACTCATATTGAGGATAATACAAGAACACAATTAATAATAAAACAGAGAAAAGATATGGTTGATAAATATTTTAAAATATTTAGAAGAAAATATGAAGTAAAATCAGAATATATCGATATTACAAACTTTGAAGTTATAGATAATAAACTATATTTAAAAGTTCCAGGTAAAGAGGAACCTATTAAACTTACTAAAGGTAATAGTTTTATATCTTTGAACACTTTAGAGGGTAAAATTGGAAGAGGTGCAATTAGAAACTTGTTGAATATACGTTATGAACCAGAATAGACAAGCCAAAGAAAAATTACAAAATGTAGAAAAAAACATTCCAAATGTTGATAATATTGAAATGACTGATTTACCTAGAGCAGCTGAAACTGCAGTGAATACTGTTGAAACTGTAATGGAAACATCTTTTTCTGAAGAAGCCGAAACTATGGTAAAAGAAGTTTATACTGGTGTAGATCAAGGAACTCAGACAATTGTAGATAGAAGAGATATGGAAGGAGTCCTTAAAGTAATGACCACTTTAAAAGATAATCTTGTAGATAACTTGGGTGAACTTTCTAAAACAGAAAAAAAATTAGCATATGAAAAAGAAAAATTAGAACAAGCTAAGGAAGGTAATTATGAAGATGAAATAGAAGAAATTACTGAAAGAATAAGAAATTTAGAAATTAAAAAAAGTTCAAGAATAGAAGTAATTGAAACCTTTAGAGATAAATTAAGAACTCAAATAAATAGAATAAAAGAGACAATACATAAAGTATTAAATGAAGATACAACATTAGCAGAAAGAATAAAAACTTTATTTAGAGAACAAGGGATTACAATTATTAGTATTTTAACTGCTTTTGGAATGATTCTTGGTGTTATTGTTGAGACTTTTATTCCTGGTGGTGGTGGAACTGTAACACCTAAACCTCCTGGGAAAGGAGGAAATGTAAGAGATTGGATAAAAAAACAATTATCAAATATTGCTAAACTATTAGCAAAACTTGCAGGAAAAGCGGTAGAAGCATTACCAGGAATTATTGGAGCTATTGTAGGATGGTTTTAAAAACAACAGGAAACGTTGTTGCATGGTTTGGAAATAATTTATGGGCTTTGTTAATTTTAGTTATAGGAATGATATATACAGCTGTTAGTCGTTAGTGTTTTACAGCCATTAAGAACATACTCGTAAATAAATAAAGCTAAAAGTCCTGCTGTAATACTTCCTATTATAATAGTATTTTATCATCTTCATGTTCATCCGTTGTTTCAATGAGATCACTAGGTTTTATTGGTTCACTAGGTTTTATTGGTTTACTACGGAACGGCTGTAAAACACTAGTCCGGACTTCATCCGTAGGTTCTGGTAAAGATTTTTTTGTTGGTGTACCACTTATATCTGTGGGTTGTGTAGTAGTAGGACAGGTTGATTATTTATTTCATTATTTATTCCAAGTGTTTGAATTTCTGTTGCAATTACAATTCATTATTATAATCTTGTATTGTTCCAATTTGTAATTCCATATCATTAGGAGACATATATAATCCTATTCCATAAACATAATCAACTTTACTTCTTGCATATTTTAATGTGTTTTCATAATTTGATATTTGACTAGGTAAATCTATAGGACTGGTTATAACATTTTCAATGTTAACTAAAAATGTTTTTGAGTATCAAATGCCTTTCCTGTTCCTAAAATACTTGTTCTAGTTTGAGATTGTGCTCTAAGAATAGCCCAACAATATGTTCTTATAGACTCATTAATTCTTTCAACTCCTGCTTGTGTAAAACCTTTTGACTCATCAAGAATAAAAGTTGTCCACATGTTTTTAAATTCATCTGGTTGTTGGATATAATCAATAGAAATGTTTTTTTTGTATAAGACTTACCTTTAACAGGACCTCCAGGTCCAAAATAAATCTATATAGTCTAAAAACAGATAAATCAAAAACATAAAGAAAATTATCCTTAAAATAAGTTTTTTTCCAAACATTTGAATCTTTTGTATATATATATCCAAGACCACCACCATCTTCTTTATGTCTCCAATCTGTATTAGGATTTACATTAAACTCACTACAAATTCTTTCATAAGCTTCTCTATCATAATTATTATTAAAAGCATTCCAACTTTTATTTTGTGGAAGAGAAATAGATAATTCTTTTAATATTCTTCTTGTTTGATAGTAAATATGGAATAAGAATAAAGAACCTGTTAATCCTCGGACTTTGTCAGGCTGCGAAGCACTTCCTCCCGCATTTATATGATTTTTTATATCAACTCCACAACCTGTAGTTGAACACCAAATAGCAAAGTTTAATTGATTCTGCCAAAATAACATCCAATCACTCTCCCACCTTTCTACTATTTCTTCTGATGTAACTTTAGGTAATAAATATTTTTCAAATATATTAGGGAAATCTGCATTAAAACTTTTATGCAGAGCATTGCCCTGCAGTCGTTCCGTAGCCGTTCCGTTTCCATCTGATGAAATTATTATTTCTTGTTTTATAATGTTAATATTCTTTTTTTAAACACTCCTCCATGTAAATAATTAACATTTATTATATTTAAAAGCTTCAGGGATCATTTTTTATCGGTAAAAAATGTATCATATAATTTCTAATATTGATAAACCTATAAACTTACAACAATATATAGATAATAAACATGGAGATAAGAAAATTAGATTAAAAAGTTTTAATTATACTATAGGATGGTATAATATAGAAAATATTCAAATAATGGGTTTTTCAAATTCTCCACTCAAACATTTAAAAAAAAGAGATGTAGGTGATTTAGAATCAGTAATAGAATCATTTAAAAATAATATAGAATTGCATGAAGAAAATTTAAAACTAACAGAGGATGAGGAAATGAAAAAGAGAATAAGAGAGGAAATAAAAAGAATTAAAAAGGCAGAAAGAGATTTTATAGAATATAGTAATGAAAAGTTAAAAAGAGAAAGAATGGAAGAGTTAGAAAGAGAAAGAGAAAGAATAGAAGAGTTAGAAAAAATAGAAAAAATGGAAGGGTTAGAAAGAATAGAAAAAATAGAAGAGTTTGTAAGAGAAAGAGAAAGAGAAATAATGGAAGAGTTAGAAAGAGCAAGAATAGAAGAGTTTGTAAGAGAAAGAGAAAGTGAAATAATAGAAGAGAGTTAGAAAGAAAATAGAAAAAGAAATAAGAAGAGTAATGGAAAAAGAAATAAAAGGAGAAATGGAAACAGGAGAGTTTGAAAGAGAAATAATAAGAATAGAAAGAGAAAGAGAAAGATTACAAAGAGAAAGAGAAAAAATAGAAAGAGAAAGAGAAAGAATAAAAAGAGAAAGAGAAAAAATAGAAAGAGAAATAGAAAGATTAGAAGAGTTTAAAAGAGAAAGAGAAAGAATAGAAGAGTTAGAAAAAATAGAAAGAATGGAAAGAGAAAGAGAAAGAATGGAAAGAGAAAGAATGGAAAGAGAAAGAGAAAGAATAGAAAGAGAAAGAATGGAAAAAGAGAAATAAAAGCTAATATTATTAGAAATTTTTATAAACAATTATATATTCACCTTGAACAAATAAATGTATTATAATTTTCATAATGGAGCACCTAGTAAAATTTAGGAGTTGTTCCTTTTGAAAATAAATTTTGGAGATATTGTTAATATTTTTTTGATAATTCAGAGTATAAAAAATTAACATAGGAATATTCTGAATTAACTATAAGTGTTTGTGATGAATTTGGGAAAAAATAAATAATCATGGATTAACCAATGAGTTGTGTTTTAGAGATCATCTAGAGAACCTCTGGAACTTATTCCACTAAATTATATAAAATTTATTTTTTTATCAATAAAAATGAACATATAATTTCTAATATTAATGAACCTATAAACCTACAACAATATATAGATAATAAACATGGAGATAAGAAAATTGGATTGAGAGGTTTTACTTAACAATGGGTTGGTAAAATTTTAAATTTGGACAATGGATGATACTAAATTCGTAAATCCCCCCACCCAAAAAAATAATTTCAGATGGTTTTTATAATTTTCAACAAATAGTTGATGTATTTAAAAATTTGACAACAGAATAACATTAACTGTTGATGAAAAAAAGGTATTGCTTGTTTAAAAGCAGAAGATACCCAACAATAAGTTCAGTTAGTGATATAACCTATGGATTAATAATAACCAAAGAATTAAGAAAAATGTTAGGATTTAAAGAGAGTCATTATTTGGAAAATTCACCTCTTCTTAACCTCCATGCTATGGTGAACAATCAATAGATTTTAGTTCCTTATAAACAATTATATGTCCACCTTAACAAATAAAAAAACTTTATTTCTTTGATGGTGCACTAGTAAATTCTTGGTGTTATTCCTGTTGAGAGTAATCAATTGGAGATATTGTTAATATAAACTTTAGTAATCCGAGTATAAAAAATTAACTATAGGAAATATTTCTGAATTAAATATAAGTGTTCGTGATGAAAAAGGAAAAAAAAATAGAAATCATGGATTGTCAATGAGTTGTGTTTTAGAAATCATCTAGGAACGGGCTGGAACTTTTTTCCACAAAATTAATAAAATTAATTTTTATAAATAAAAAGAATATTTTCGGTTCTAAAAGTATATACTAGATAATAGTAAGATAGATTCATATTTTAATAATTTAAACTCAAATTTAGAAAGTAAATTATTTAATAATTTAAAGTAAAATTTTGATAGAGAATTATTTAAAACACTTTAACAAAATTAGACCTTGTGATAAAAAGAATAGAGGAATCCTTAAAGAACATTACAATAAGTGCTGAAATAAAAGGTTCTTTATTTAAAAGTAAGGTGTTTTCATTTGGAAATGCCGGTAGAGAAAAAGATGTTGGTTATGTTGTGAAAAGGGACGTGGTTATATTATTGGTATTGGTCTGTCGAGTAAAAGGACAAGTGGTGAAGTGCGATTTGGTGTTTTGGGTTTGATGGAGAGCGTTTAAGTGGGTGTGATATTACTTTACAAAAAACAACAGCAAAACATGATAATTTTAAACGCCCTTTTTTAGTTGAGGCTGGAAGTGTTATTAATTTTGTTAGTCTGGTGGATAATGGAACTGCAGTTAATACTGTTGCCTCGTTTTTGTTTGAATTCAAATAATATATATAAAAATGAAGCAACCAACGGCCCCAAATTTATACCCTGATTTAAATAGTGAAATATAGATTCGCAACCTGACTTTGTCCGTAGTGCAGAGCAGCCGAATTCATTGTAGCGAACTCCGGAACCAAGTCAAAATTATAGATTACAAAAAAAACTCAGAGATTGAAAAAACATTAATTAATGAGAGAGAACCCCGTAAAGCATTATATAAAAAATATAAAAGAGGAATAAATATAACAGATGGAGTAGACACAGCTTTTATGTCTGCTAGTATAATTATAGGAACTATTGGTTTAATTGTTCCTATTCTACTTTCCGTAGAAAATTGTAGCTCTTTTATGTGGAGGAGTTGGAGCCTCTATAAAAATTGTTAGGCTTAGATTTATGAATAAAATTAAAAAACATGATAATATTTAAAAATATTGCTAACAGTAAATTAAATAGTATAAAAAATTTAATCTCTAAAGCTTTAACAGATGGAGAGATATCTGAACAAGAATTTAAAAATTAAATTAGATGAATTAGAAAAATATATGAGCTTAAACAATTAACAAAAAACCGCGGTTCCCCAAAAAAAACAAAAGAGAAAGGCAAAAGCCATACGCGCGGATTAGCGCGTATGGATTTTGAAGTGTGTTAGACCCGCAGTGAGCTAGACACTCTCAATACTATACTACTCATGATTATCTGACGCATGGATACGTTCAATAATTTTCCTTTTACGTTCTGCCAGGATTTCCCTATGCTTGCGGACAATGTCTGCTTCAGGACCATCGGCATCCGTGTTTTCTTCAGTGCCTATGAAAAATAAAAGTTTCACTGTATTTTGGCCGGTAAAATCGAGGCAAAAAGCAGCGTAATTTGTAAAAACGGTATCAGATCCTGATTCAACTTAAGCATACCTTTCCTGTATTCTGATTTTTTTTATATATATTTTTAATTTCAATATATTATTAATCATCTTTATCAGCATGTTCCTGCTAATTACAGTTTTCAATATCTTAACGCTGCCAAATTACCAAAGTGATGCCAAAATTGACTTTTTTATTTTTATTATTTTTTTATTTTTTATAATTTCAGGAAAATTGCAATTGGGTGTCTTTTATAAAGAGCAGAAAATGCATTATAAGCTATGGTGTAATAATGCTACAATTATGCTTTCACGTTTTTCATCTAAAAAGAAGGATTTGAATTTAAACGATATAATACGAGAACAGCAATATATACACATGTAGTAAAAACTGATTTATATGTAATCATTACTTAAGATGCAACTTCATTTCAGCAACACATTTTTTGTCATATTCTATATTTTCAAAGTAATATGTTGGATACCTTTTTTCTTGTCCTTTTTCTTTTGCTTTTCAGCCTGCTTTCTCCTTTTTCTTTCAGCTTTTTCTTCATTCTTCAGAATTTCTGTCACTACTTTGTCGATGTTTTTTTTGGATACCTTTGTGTTTGTAAGCCATCGGATCCAGGCCGTCACCGTCCCATCCCCTCTCCAGGAAATACAATTTAAATTTCCCATTTATATCGTCAACATCACTTAAACACTATAGACACAAATGACCCGTCGCTAAGTAATGTTTGCTGGGAAATATTACGTCATTGACGTCGTGTATAAGCGATCGGAAATCCTCGGTTAGTTCCGTCTCAAGACGTTGGCGTGACGTAGCATTCATCGCCGATGTGTTCCGATTGTACGTTTCCAGGAAAATCAGGCGGCGAAAAAGATGTCAAGTGAGTACTGCAGCTGAGTGCCCTCTTTCATTAATCGCGGTTTCAATCATACAACAAACAATAATTACATAAGTTGATATTTATGCAGGATTCCAAATTTTCTAGTAATATTTTAGCCTGGATTATCTGCAAATGACGCGATGAGATATAGGTACTATTACGTAGCATAGTACGCCGGGAATCAGACTTGTAATATTTATGTTTTTATAACCTGATGGTCAATTCATTATCCGGCGTATAGAAATGATACACCACAGGAGTTGAAAATCTATCAATAAAATAGTAAAATAATAATAATGAAACAAGAAAATATCTTTAATAGAAA
>CM037783.1:33191830-33241830 GCA_021229015.1 Solen grandis | reverse complement strand
TCAGTGGGTTCCACAAAATTTGGGAAAAAAAAGGCCCCCAAAAATGTTTTGTGGCGATTTTGGTCGTTGGCTGAGAAAAAACCCTTCCTTTCCCCAGGAGGGCTAAAAACGCTTTTTTTCCCCAAAAACTGGGCTAATTTTTCCCCGGGAAAACAGTTTGGGCTCCAGAAAAAACCCAAGGTCAGCAAGTGGGACCTGTTAATTTCAAATAAAAAGTTTCCCGACTTAAAAGGGGCCCAAAAAAACCAGGGCCCCCTTAAAAAATTACCTCTGGGGTTTGGGGTCAAAAAGGGGTTGTGCCGTGTGCAGAAAATTATTTTAAAAAGTCCAGTCTTTCCCCTTCTTCTTTAGTCAAAAAATTTTTTCCATGGTACCAAAAATTCTTCTTTAAAACCCCGCAAAAGTTCAAAAACCCGTCTTCAGCAACACCCCGGGGGCCCCAAAATCCCCGCTTTTCCTCCCACCAGGAAAAAAATTTTTGGGGGACTTTCAAAAAACCCTTTAAATTCTTTCCCCTTTTTTTTTTCCTCTTTTCAGTGGTAATTTTTAATCCCAAAGTTTGAAGAAAAAGTAAAGGAACAAAAGAAATAATTTAATTTGATTTTTGGTTTTTTAATAATTATAGGAAAGCTAAAAATTTCCCCAATTTTTAAACAGAAGCATAAAAAACTAAAATTTTGCAAAAAAAGGACCGAAATTAATTTTTACCAGAAAGAAAAGGGCAGAAATTTGTTTCCTTTTAAAAAACACTTTTTAGCCAATTAGAAACCTTGAAGGATTAAAAAAAAGTTTAAAAGAAATTTAATGGGCCTTTTTTAAAAAAAAGGGGCACAAAAATAAAAAACCTTTAGGAAAAACACGGAGCTTGAATGATTTTTAAGGGCCTTTTTGGGAAAATTTTTCCTGTTCAAAAATAAAAAGTTTTCATATTAAAAAAAAAAAAAAGACAGGGAAATTAAAAAGGTTTTTAAATCCTACTAATTTCAGGCCCGGCAGGATGGTATAACAACAAAAACTCAATCCGGTAAAACCCGAAGGTAACCCAAAATTATTACGTTTAGGGAATGTTAAAATTTAACAATTTGGGAATTTTTTGCTTAAACCCCCCCATCACACCTCCCCAATTTTGGGCCTTGCTTTTGGCAGAGTCCCCGGCCAGGTCGTTAAAATTATATTGTGATAAATTGGTATTATACCGTACATTAAAAATTTTAAAACCCGTGTTTTCCCTTAACCTCATTTGTTTTGAGATTTTTTTAATTTCTTAAAGTCTTTTGGCAAAGCAAAATGGTTTTTTTAAAAAAAAAATTAAAAAAAATTTTTTTTAATTTTAAAAATTTTTAAAAGGGGTTCTTAAAAAAAAAAAATTTTTTGGTTTGGAAAATTTACAAAAAAATTTCCCCCTTAAAAAATTTTTCATTCAAAAAGAATAAACTTGAAAAATAAAAATAAGTACCTTTTCATAAAAAAGAGCCCCCAAATTAATTTTATATTACAAAGAAAAAATTCAAAATTTAAATAAAAAAACTCTTTTAACTTTTTAAAAATTATTTTTTTGGCTTTTAATTAAGGAAATAAGAAAAAAATTATTGAAAATCCACAAAATTTTAAAAACGGGAAATAATGTTTAAAAATCCCCAACTTGGGAAAAAAGCAACCGTATCAAAACCGGGGGCAAAAACCTGAAAATTTCTCCATCCCCAAAACCCCCCGGTTTAAAAGCGTCCCAAAAAAAGGGACTTTAAAAAAGGTTTCCCCTTTGGAAAATAAAAGGGGTTATCCAAATTTTGTTTAAAAAAACCCTTAACCCCTTTTTGGCTTTGCTTTTTTCCTGGGGGGAAAAACTAAAAAAAAAAAGGAACCGGATACAAAAGGGGAAAAGGGAAAAAAAAGGGTTTTTTTTAAAACAAAAAACCATACTAGGGATCAGGGAAAAAAAAGGGGGGGATGAAAGGAAAACAAAAAAAAATTACTCCGAAAAACCCCCATAACCCCCATTGGGGGCAAACTTTTTAAAAAGGATTAAAAAAGCAAAAAAGACTGAAATACGTTTAAGGAAAAAAAAAGGTTTAAAATTTAACGAACTTTGGTAAATTTTTGCATTAAAAAACAGATCCCCAATTTCAACCCCCAAGTTAACAAAATTTTTTTTGAAAAAATTTGGTCAATGAAAATGTTTTTTTGTTTGTGATCCTCGGATTGCAAACAAAAAAAATAAACAAAACTGTGAAAATGAAAAAATTTGGTTTTAAACCTTCCGAAGGGGGTTAAGGGAAAAAATTAACTTGAAAAAAAATAACAAAACCCTAAACAATTTGAGAAATTTTTGAATTTCTTGGGAAAGGGGCAAAAAAGTCAAAAGGTAAAAAGTTTTTAAAAAAATGAAAACTATAAAAAAATTTAAAAAATTTTAAAAATTAAAAATTTTTAAAGGCCCAAGTTTAAAAGAAAAACCCAGTTTTTATGTTTTGAAATTTTTCAAAATCTTTGTCGTACCCAAACTTTGTTAAAACTTACTAAAATTTCGTTAACCAAACCCAAGTTTTGTCAAAAAAAAACAAATCAAAAAAATTGGCAAAAAATTTGCAAATAAAGGGTAACGAAAAAATAAAAACCACAAATGGGAAAAATTTAAAAAATGAAAATTTTTAACAAAATTTTGAACATTTTAAAAATTTTAGGTTTTTGAAAGGGGGTTTTTTTATAAAAAAAAAAAATAAAAAAAAAAAAAAAATTTAAAAAAAACCTGAAGGTTCTGATGGTGACGGAAAAAATTATTTTTATACCAAAAACAAGGGCCAGGCATATAAATTTTCGTTTAAAATGGGTTTACCTTTTTTGTTTAATTAAACACGCAAAGTCGAAACCCGTAAGAAATTTTTAAAAACAACCCCAAAAAAGGCCCCTTGGTTTAAAATCCCCGGCAAAAAAAAAATATTTAAAAAATTCCAAAAATTCGTTTAAAAAGACTTTAGCAAACAAAAAGGGAGTAGCCATGGAAATTTTGGGGTTTACACAAACCCTTTGGGGTTGGGGGCCTTAAAAAAGCAGAATGGGGTAAAAGGGAAAATTTAACAAAAGCCGATTTTGGGGTGGGAAAAACAAAAAGCAAGGAAACCCCAAAAGAAAAAAAGGAAGGGGACAGGGAAAAAAAAAGGTTTCCCCTGATGGAACCGAAAACTCCCTAGTTTTCAGTTAAAAAAAAGACAAAAGAAAGTTTTTGGGAGGCATAAAGCAGAAAAAATTTTGGACCAAAAACCCCAAAAAAAAACAAAGAAAGAAGGACATCCAATAACCCAATTTTAAAGAAGGGTAAATTTTAGGTTAAAAAAATGATTCCAAATTGAAATCAAAGAAGAACAAAATTTACCAAACACAAAAGAAAGATTGGGAAATAAAAAAGAAAAGGGTTCAGCGGTTTTAACTAAAACAATTTGGAAGAAACAGATGATGGGGAAGGGGCAGAAAACCCTCTAGGAAAAATTTTTGGGGAAAAAATTCCCCTTGGGATAGTTTGGGAAAACCCTGACAATTGTTTTGAGAAAACCCAAACGATAAAAGTAAAGGAAAAAAGGGCAAAAAAAAAACAAAAAAACCGCTTTTTACAAGAAAAATACGGGGGTTTTTAATTTTTTTCCTTTTTTTGCCCAAAACTAAGGTTTAAAAAAACCCCCAACTTGAAAAAAAAGAGGTTTTTAAAAACATGAAGATTTTAAATTTTTTAGAGGGAAAGATTTTTTTGCAGGGGAAAAATGCACAGGGTTCGTCAAAGTGAAAAAAAAATAGATAATCTTTTTTGACAAAATAAGTTTTTAAAAAAGGATTTTCTTTTTTAAACCCTAAAACAAATTAAGAAAAGGAAACCCAAAATTTTTTTAAACTGGGGAAAAACATTTTCCACTTAAGGAACCCAACCCCCCAAATATTTTTTACAATTTTAAACGGGAAGGGAAAAAAAAGAAAAAATTTGAGTCATCAGAATTTTTTTCTCAAAAAAAAAATTAAACTTTATTTTAAAAAATTTTAAGTAAGCCCAAAGGAAATTTTTTTTTTTTAAAGGAAAAGATTTTGGGAAAAAGGGTTTTTAACCCACCCTTTTTGGGCAAAATTAAAAGTTAAAGAGTTTTTGTTATTTTTCTTTTTAAGCCTTTAAAAAATTTTAAAATTTTTTAAAAAAATCAAAGAAGAATGGTTTTAAAACCCCAATGAAAAAAAGCAATTTTGGGACGTCCAAAAATTTTTTGAAACTTTGAAGATTTTTTAAAAAAGAGGGCCAGATGGCCCCGCGGAGAACCAAAATGACGGGTTTTTAAAACAAAGGATTTTGATTTCAAAAATTTTCCCCCCAAATTTTCACACCAAAAAAAGCAAGGCCAATGGTTTTTGAAAGATTCCGGTCATTTTTCAGTAGGGAAACTTTTGAAAAAACTTTTTAAAACATTAAAAGCTACAAAAATACCAAAAACACTCTGTTTTGTTAAGGAAAATTTTTTTTAAAAAAATTTTTTTTAACTTAAAGAAAAAAATCCCCGGGGGGTTTTAAAACCAACATATTTTTAAAAATTTTTCCCCAAAGATATCTTTAAAAAAAAACCGGCCTTTCACTAAAAAATTTTTTGACCAAAAACAAAAAAAAAGTACCCCCGGGGGGTAATTTTTCCCCCGGGTTGTTTTACAACGGGATGGGCCCTTATTTCCAAACTAAGCCTAGGGTTTTGGGCAAAAAAGTTTTTTAAATTTTCCTTTAAACCTTGGGGAAACAAGGGCCCCCCGGGGGGGATTTTCCCAAAAGGGCTTGAAATCTTTGGAGGGCCCCAAAAATGAGTTATAAAAATTTTGCCCCAGGGCCGTTTTCTGGAATTTTTTTAAATTTCCCAAAAAATTCATGTAAAACAAGGACCCCCCCTTGCGGGGATTTAACCTGGGGATGTTTGGGCAAACGGTATGGCCCAAAATGTCTAATCCAAAACACCTGGCTTTGGAAAAAGAAAAATTTTTAAAAAATTTTCTATATAAACCTTTAAAAAATGACCCCGGTTTTGGGGTCAATCACCAAAGGGCTAGTTGTACAAACTTGGGAGGCCCAAAATTCACAACCCAAATAAACCAGGCCCCGATTTTAGAAAGATTTAAAGTTTTTCAAAAAAATTTTTTTTTGGGGAAAATTTTCTACCAAACCCTTTTAAAAATTTAAAGAGTTATCCAAAAAATTTTCAAAAAAATTTTTTTAAAATTCCAGCCCTTTAGGGGAAATTTTTTAAGTTTTCCCGGAGGGGCCCCCCGGCGGAGGGGAGGGGGGGGAAAAAAAAGGACATAAAATTTAACGGTTATTGAGAAAAAAAGGACTAAATTTTCAGAAATGTTTTTATGTAATTCAGAAAAAAGTTTTAACTTTTTACAACTTTTTATTTGGGGTAGATTGCCCCCCCCCCCAAAAAAAAAAATTTGGGAACCGGTTCATTTTAATCACCTCCTAAAAGTTCGGAAAAAAAAAAAATTAAAAAATTTTAACCACAGTTCATGCCCTAGTTTTTTAGTTTTTGAAAGTGAAAAATAAAGTTAATGGTTTTGTCATTGGGGTTTCATCTTTAATGTCCCAAACGTTAAAAAAAAAAATCTTGGGGTATCTTTTATGTTTAATAATTTTTTAATTTTCCCTATAAATTTTTCATTTTATACACCCATATGTTTTGTTTGTTTTAAAGTGTTTCAAACAAAAAAATTTTCCCTTTTTATAATTGTTTAAACTTATTTCCAATTTTTTAACAAAGGAAAAAATCACTTCCGTTAATTTTTGTTTTTAAATTATTATAGGAATGAATTTGGGGCCAAAAAAAAAAAAAGAGAAAAATATTCCCCTTTATCATTAGTCTTTTTTTTAATTAAAAAATAAACTATTATTTTTTGTTAACCCCCCGGGTTAAAAAACAATTTGGATGCCCTTTATGGGTTAGGATGTTGAAATTTGCGAAATTAAAAATTTTACGGGGTTTGTTTTTTTTTTTGAGAATTATTTTTAGTTTAATCGTTGTAATTAACTCTAAAGTTCAATTAAATTATTAAGCATTTTATTTTTTTGTTTATTTTTTTAAAAAGGGGCCCTAA
Organism: Solen grandis; assembly: GCA_021229015.1. Lineage (NCBI taxonomy): Eukaryota > Metazoa > Mollusca > Bivalvia > Adapedonta > Solenidae > Solen > Solen grandis. The sequence goes on along the minus strand of CM037783.1, from coordinate 33,235,725 downwards.
TTTTCTAACCCTTGGTTTTTTTAAAACTTTTCCCTAAAGGAAAAAAAATTTTCCCTTTTTGCAATTTTTTTTTCGTCCCCAAAAAAATTGTTTTTTCTTTTGGAAAAGTTTTTTTTTTTTAAAAAACCAAGGGCCCCCCTTGGATTGGCTGAAGTCCCCGAAAACCATTGCCCCTTTAAGTTCAAGTTTTTAACCCCCGGATTTGATAATAAAATTTTAAAATTAAAACTTTACCCTAAACCCCAAAAACAACAACAAACAAACAAACAATCCGTCACTGCTAAGAATATATTTATCTCCCTCGATTCTTGATACAGTCCGATTTATTCAAGTTTGAAAGAATTTGTGTAGATTGTATATGCTTCCGTTTCATGTGGACACTGTAAAGTTTGCCTTACCCTGAAGTTAGATCTGTATAGATCGGAATCAAGCATTAACTATTAATACAATAGTCGTATAGTTGTTGTTTTTTTAACTAAACTGAGTTAACTCATAGAAGAAGAATGTTAAAGCCTGAAAAAAGATAAGAGAGAGAGAATAAATATGCTAGCTCTTACTGAATATTTTATTAGTTAATCCAAATATATGTTTTATGTGATGTCATGCTATTTGTTATTTGGATGTATGCGTATTATTGATTTATTGTTTTATTTGAGCATAAACCAATTTTGTTTGTTATGTATAGATCAAGATAGTAAATTTTTTCTTAGTATTTGTTGTAATCTTGTAAAGCAACGTAGGTTGATGCATCTGAATCGGCTTTTGTTTTGCCTGCTTTCCTAATTAAATGAATGACAAATTTTCAGTTAGTTTGATTAAGTAGACGTAAGAAAATGATTCATCTATCCCTTAAGAATTAGTGTTATCAACAATCACCATAAATTCAGAACAAAAAAATCGAATGAAAATGTCAAAAACAATGATGTGCTTCAATTTGATTGTTAGATTATGGTTGTGCAATGTAAACGAGACACTAATTATTGAATGGAATAGAAGTGTTAATTTTATATCAAGAGCGACGATCTTGATGACACATTCATAACGAGAAGGTGGAGAGTGAGGCTGCAAGCCGCAACCGTCCTCCAAACCAACCCATTTTTCATTCATAGGAAGACAACTATGTAACAACAATTTCGAAAAGGAAAACCTTGTACTTTCACCTTGACCCCAATGATTCCTTTCTTAGCAAACACTGTGAATTATGAAGGTAATAATGTATGTCAACTTAGTAATATACATGAATATTTCGTATAAAATATTTGGATATTTTATTAGAGAAATAAGAATAATGGTATTCGCCATTAAGTATTTAAGTTTTACTTAGCGCTGAGTATGTTTGGTGAAATCTGAGCCGGATATTTCACAGAAATAATTTTAAAAACTTTTATTAAAAAGACAAAACCATGACTTAGCACTAAAAATCTGTTGCTTTTCTTTTTAAGTTTCCATTTCCAAGTTTCGAAAGACACTGCTTAAATTGCCATTATATGTTAAATAACCTAATTCTCAATTGTGTGAGGATGCCGTATGTAGAATGAAAAAAATGTCAAAGATCTGATACAGTTTTTTTATTTTATTATTTGTTCATAACTATATATATATAGATGTTATATTTCCACATTTTTAATTGCCAATAGCGCATGTATTTGTTAGTCAAATGGAAAGTCTATTTGAATAACTTAAAAGAGCCAGTTATAATTTAGATTGATATCGCCAAAAGTAAAGACTATTACTTTAATATTTGTTGATGAAATTGAGAAGTCAACGCCACTTAACTGACAAAACTGTATGTACTACTTTTTCGCATGAGCTATTGAATTTTACAGGTTTCAGCGACTGCTGCCGCTGCTCTGTACGCATTTTATAACTTCTAATGCTTGCAAGATGCTGTCGACCAATCAGAGCTTCCAGGCAGGCAAATATTTTGATAATCAAATTTAATACAGTTTAAAAGATAATATTATATAATCAACTCTTAATTTGATAACTGGAACACACATACATTCACCGATGTCAGTTTACTCTAAAATGTTTCGCAAACAAGAACAAATAAGACAAAACATCATCAGTATGACGTCTTACAATTCACATTTTCCATCATGGCCATGACTCAAAAAGTAGTCCTGGAGTGCATTTACAATATATATTACAATCCACAGCTTTACATGTCTTAATATTAATAAATATGAAATTATTAACTGTTTTTTCTCTCAAATACTGAAAATAGGCTCACTACAAACCTTCTGACATAAATACAGCTTATTCAATATTACTTCTCAATTCTTAGAAAAGTAAAACATTGACGTCCCTGTCTAAATGTCGACATTAAAAGACACACAACTCGGACTAATTAACAGTGTTGTAAGCTAATAGATAAAATAATTAGAATAAATGATATTCATTAGACAAAATGAGCGAATTAGTGGTGTTATAATGCAATAAATCTTCATTAAAAGGAAATAGCATTGTGTTTGGTTACATGGAAATCTTAAAATTCATACATGTGTTACACTATACAACAAAATAAGTCCTAAAAGAACAAAAACAAACAACGTTAACAAATAAACGATAAATTATCGTTATTTGATCTGCTCATGCTGATTCTGTTTCACCGAATTGTATGTCCCGGACATGAGTGTACAATATTAACAAAATAAAAAATAAATAAATAACCTCAAAACGCTTTGAAAACTTCTAATAAATAATCCCTGAGGGACCTCGTTGAATCCCATTTTTTCTAGGTTGAGAAAGAAAATAGCATTTCACTTTCCTTTTTTTTCTTATAAAAGTCTGGAGCGTTGGAGTGTGACATTAGAAAAAAAGAACCAATGCAGTTAAAACTCGATGGCTAAAACTGACATTACTTGCCACGTCCTGTACATACATGTATATAATATTTGAATACGGAAATACTAAAAACAGATATGACAGTTATCGATTATATTCCAAACACGAAATAGAAAAAAACATTAAGAAACTTTTGCTGTAATTGTATTAAATATATTCATAATTTGTTTGTATTACATAGAAACGTATTAAATCTGTTGTTTGATTCTACATGTATCTGGATTACAATTTACATATATTTGTTTATTTCATATGCAAGATGTAATCCATTTATCTTATGCATTATATAGAAATTGTATTTCATTGTTTTTGTATTATTTATTAGATGGAATTCATCTAGTTGCTTTACTTTTAAATATAGAATACAATCTATTGTTTTTCTTTGTGTCATATATAGAAAAAGATCACAGTTTATTTTGTGTTATATATAGCTACATTCATCTATTTATTTTGGGTCATAGGGGATCCAAATCACCATTTTGTTTGATGTTACTTTTTAAACTTATTTAAACTTGTAATATATGGGGAAGTACACTTTATTCATTTGTATGTGATTCATATAAAATTCAATTCACCAATTTGTTTATCTATATGATACAATTCATTTATGTTTTGTGTGTTTATAGGGGGTTTCTATGATGCATATGTATAACAAGCAACATAATTTTATGTACACTCAAGAATATGTACCTGCATATTATTCTAAAAAAAAAAAAATACCATCTTTTATTTAAAATTTTTATTACTTTCTGTAATTTGAACAAAGAATACCAAATAACTTTTATGATGCAGTTGTGTTAGGTGCGAAAACACAAGAGTTTGGGGACATTTGTTTTTTCTACTTCACTTATACTTTTGTTATATTTTTTCACTCACATGTATGTTTGTACTGTTATTTACAACATGTTTTCTCATTTTCAATAGACTCTGCCCTTTAACATTTATTTTTCTGTCAAGTCTGTATGTATGTGTTACAATTTTTTTCAAGGAAGGAGAATAGGATAATAAATATTTGTTTTTGTGTTACTCATATGGATAATTTAAAATTTGTATCTTACAATTGCCGTGGATTAAGTAATTCCAAAAAACGAAAAGATGTTTTAAGCATATTAAGGAAAAGCAAACAGATATATTATGCATAAAAGAAACACACTTTATAAATAAAGATGAAAAAAAGATATACACAGAATGGGATGGAGATTGTACTTTTGCCCGGAGAATCAAACTCTAGAGGTGGGGCGATTTTATCAGAAAAAACCTTGATATTAAAGTTATGAATTTTAAAGAAAGGCAATTGGGAAAATTTATTATGTTAGAACTGATGTATCTTGAAAAAAATTTATTCTGAAAAATTATATGCACCAAATAAAGATGACCTGACTTTTATAGCAAAATTTTCAAATATATAGATTCTTTCAGTGCTAAGGATAGCTTTATTATATGTGGGGATTTCAACCTTGTACTAAATCCCTCTTCAGATTATGAAAATTATAAGTCAACAAATCACAACATCAAAGCGAGGAATTTATTGTTATCAAAAATAAGGGACAAAAATTTAATAGACCCATTTAGGAATTTACATGGAGATACAAGGAAATATACATGGAGAAGGTTTACACAATTACAACAAGGTAGACTGGATTTCTTTCTTTTCACCGATAATTTAATAAACATTCTAAAAGTTGTGATATTGACATTAGTTACAAGTCTGACCACTCTATTGTCTTCTTAGACATGAGTTTTTCTACAATTAAACATGGAAAAGGGCTGTGGAAATTCAACAACTCGCTTTTACATGATATTGAAAATATAAATTGTATAAACAAAAAATTTAATGAAATTATTTTAATTGTATATTTTTGAAAATATTTTGACAATGGAGAGATCAAATTTACAATTTATGATAAATGATGAATTATTCTTAGAAACATTATAATGGAAATTAGAGGAAAAACCATTTCTTTTTCAAGCCACAAAGTGAAAGAAAAACAAAGGTATTTAGAAAAACTAAAAGCTGAAATTTTTGAGATAGAAGCAAATTTGACTGAAGAAAATAAAGAAAGGTTATTGTATTTGCAAAATGAATTTACAGAGATGAGAAATAACAAGTTAAGAGGATCTTTTATAAGATCAAGATCAAACTGGATAGAAAATGGTGAAAAAGCGACAAAATATTTTTGTAATTTAGAAAAACAACATATCACAAATAAATCCATGCCCTTTATTGAAAAAGTAGATGGCTCAAGAATTTTTGATCAGCAAGAAATTCTGAAAGAAACTTCTCTTTTTTATCAATCTTTATTTAGTTCAAGAAATACCAGTCAAAATTTTGACTTAGAAAAAGAACTTAGTAATTGTAATATAACAAAATTGAATAAGGATCAGATAAATGATATGGAAGGTCTTTTAAGTTATTCAGAAGTAAGTTATACATTAAAAAACATGAAAAATGATAAGAGACCAGGTTGTGATGGATTTACAAGTGATTTTTACAAAATATTTTGGAACAAGATTGGACATTTTGTAGTTAGAGCTCTAAATTATGCTTTTACTTCAGGCTCTTTTTCAAGAAATATAAAAATGGGTTCAATTATATGTATACCGAAGGAAAATAAACCCAAACAGTTTCTAAAAAATTGGCAACCAATTACTCTGTTAAATGTTGTCTATAAATTAGCATCTGGAAGATTAGCAAATAGATTAAAAAATCGAATGATCAAACTGGTTTTATTAAAGATAGATTTATTGGAGAAAACACTAGATTGGTATATGATATAATGCAATATTGTGAGGATCATAGAATACCTGGATTATTGATGCTTATTGATTTTGAGAAAGCTTTCGATTCATTGTCTTTTAATTTCATAGAAAAAAACATTAAACTTTTTTAATTTTGGAGAAATGTTAAAAAAATGGATTCGTATATTTTTATATAATACAGAGGTATGTGTACAGATAAATGGATTTTTATCAGATTTCTTTACTATATGTAGGGGCTGTAGACAGGGGGACCCAATATCTTCTTATATCTTTATCCTGTGTGCAGAAATTCTAGCTATAAAAATAAAAAAATCTAAAAATATAAAGGGAATAAAAATAAAAGGTGAAGAATACATTTTATCACAATTTGCCGATGATACATCTCTGTTTCTTGACGGTTCTGAACAATCTCTGAAATCTGTTTTAGAAGTTTTAGAATATTATTCAGCAATATCCGGTCTAAATGTCAATTTTGACAAGACTTAAGTTATTTGGATTGGTTAAAAAAAAATACAGCACTAGTTCAATTAAAACAAGATGGAAACTATCATGGGGGGAAATACAATTTAAATTACTTGGAATACATTTTGATGTGGATCTTAGCAAAATGGTAAATCTAAATTTTCAAAAACAAGAAGAAAAAATAAAAAACATCATTTCATATTGGAAAAGAAGAAAATTAACACCTCTTGGAAGAATAACTGTTGTTAAATCATTACTTTTACCATTATTAACAAATCTATTCGTAAGTCTACCATCTCCTGCAAAATCATTTATAAAAACTCTTAGTGACATTTTAAATAGTGTTGTATGGGATGGTAAAGCAAAAATAAAAAATACAGTTTTCATTAAAGATTATAACGAAGGTGGTCTTAGAATGATAGACATACAAAGCTATGAAAGAAGTATGAAATTAAAATGGTTGAAAAATATTATTTGTCATAGCGAGGGAAAATGTTATAAACTTGCTGAATGTTTATTTGACTGTGGTAAATTGTTTAATACTGGAAAAATTAAAAAAAATTAAAAACAACTTTTGGATAGATGTATTGAAAGCATATTTCTTTTGTAAACTATGAACAATTGCTTATTTTACCACTGTTTTACAATGAACAATTTCTGATTAATTCAAAGTATATATATATATCTATTCTATGAAAAAGGGATTCGGTTTGTGAAAGACATCTTGAACAAGAATGGTGAATTTGTTACTATATCTGATTTAGAAACTATTACAGGGAAGACTGTTAATTACTTACAATATTTTGTCTAAAAAAATGTGGTGAAAAGGTTTATGATTAAATTAAACATAGAGGAGAAAAAAGACATCCTTTTGAATGTTCATAATCCATGTTTAAACTGCTATTTAGAGCCAATTTTAACCAAAATTGATGGAAACAAATTTGTGTATAACACATATATAAAGAATGCTGATGTTCCAACTAGTAAAGCAAAATGGATAACTATTTTTGAAAATGGATACATACATTCAGTGGTTGCAAATTAGAATTTTACACAGAATTTTATCTACTAATTCACTGCTTTTTAAAATGAAAATAGCTGATACCAAATTATGTACATTTTGTGAATGTTACGAGGAAACTTTAATCCACCTTTTTTTATGAATGTGACAAAGTAAAACCATTAATAAATTTCTTATTCGAAACTTTTAAAACATCAGATCCACTTTTTTCAATGAATAGAAGGATTATACTTTTAGGGACTTGCCGACGAGATTATAAATATGATATTATGTTTTTAGAATATAAAAAATACATTTTTATGTGCAAGAAAAAGAAAATATTCCCCTCTATAAATGGTATGAAAGAAAGTCTAAAATTATCATGGACCATTTATAGATCAACAAAAATAGGTGATGCTGAAAAACAAAATTGGGCAATTGTAAAACAAATTTCACAAGATCATTAAATTAAGAATAGATTATATATTGGAAAAAGATTGTATGTTTGAACAATTTATTCTCCATGTATTGTTTTATAAAGGCTACCTACTATTGATTATATACTATTATATCATATTTATCATGTATAAACACTTTCTGTTCCTTTGTATCCCGTACAGAGATCAAGAGTTTAAGATATATGTAATTATGATTGAAATTGTAACAAAAAAATATATATTTTTCATGTAAATTATTGTAATTGTAAGGTGGTAAGTAGGATGGGTCCCCGACCTACTTCCATCGAATTACGGGGATAATAAAGACTTATATAAAAAAAAAAAGAAAGAAAAGAAAGGTTTAACTTCTATCACTAATAGTATACGAAACAATTGAATAAATGTAATATCTACGTCTTTAGAGGCCGTAATAATGAAGGAAATTTTGACCTAAAATTACTCGTAACCAGAACATATCAATATGAACTTTTTTTACGAAAAGGGGACATATGATATCATCATATTTACTAAGGAGCTACTCAGCTATTTCTATTGTTATTGTGAAAGGATGCGATCTCTGGAAAATACAACCCATTAAGCGTAGTAGCACTGACATTGTAAAAGCTTACACCCGAAAATTGCGAGTATCCAGATACGTTACATTTTACCTTCCGGGCGGAAAACCAAATTGCTTTATAACTTCCCTTACATGTCCGAAACCTGAAGAAAAGAGTTATATTCAATGAAAGTTGGTGAAATATTGTTTAAAACGAATACCTCTTGTAGACTGGATGTGATTTCGGTAACAGCTGACCATTTCCATCCAAGAACCGCTCCGGCCGGAACACCCAGGGATCACCCCACACCTTGGCGTCATGGTGTATGTACCAGTAGTTGGGAAATACCTGTAGGTATGTACAAGAGGTTGGAGAATACCTGCATATATGTACCTGAAGTTAGGGTACACTTGCATATTTGGACGAGAGGTTAGGGAATACCTGCATATATGTACCTGAGGTTAGGGTACACTTGCATATTTGGACGAGAGGTTGGAGAATACCTGCATATATGTACCTGAGGTTAGGGTACACTTGCATATTTGGACGAGAGGTTGGAGAATACCTGCATATATGTACAAGAGGTTAGGGAATATTTGAAATTGTTAAACATATTGGAACAAACACACGACAACTAGTAAATTAGCCATATGGTTGATTATAGAATGAGCATATACCTTTAGTGTCGATTAAAACCTTTAAGATCAACGTAAGATTGTCCCTACCATGGCATCTCTCGGTATCTTGAAACCATCCAACAATATAGTTTCCCGACAGGAGTGGAAAGCGCCAAGAGGTAAAACACTGATATATCTGAGTGTCTCCATGACAACTGCCTCTAGATATGGGCATTTCGGCCTGTCGCTAAGACACGGGAGTCTCTCTCCTCCAATCACGTCTGCTATCTCCCGCTGTACGTTCGTCTGTATATTTGGATGTCGCATCAAGCAGAGGATCAAACTCGACACGGTAGAGGCGGATGTTGAAATACCTGCAAGGTGGACATTTGAGCCAGATGTAACTTTTCACAACTATATAGAACAATTCATGTGGTTTCGAGAAATGTACCCGAGAAAAGGAGTACCTTGGTATATTAAACAGAGTTTTGTAAAAACATTTTAGATGCGTTAACTCACGTATAAACTATATTTTATCTCATTAACATTTTGAAATACAAATGCAATGTTATATTCATTTCGAGGGGGGAAAGCGAAACTATGCTAAGTGCATATAAATATATAATCACTTAGCATAGTTTCGCTCTCACTCCTCGATTTGTTCAAGTTAATCAACATATATCGGCACTATATGACCATACCAAAACATTTGGTTGTGTATGACCGATTTTCATAGGAAATGCCTAATGAATATATTCAAAGGAAGCGTGTCGTTCTTATTTTTGAACCCGCAACCTCGTACTCTGATATATTACACAGTATTTATAAGAGAACAGGATGAACAGCCACCTTATGCAGTTGTAGAACCGGGGATTCTCTTCAAATGCTTTAAGGTAATCCATCCATCGTTAAATTATAATCATGGTCCTTCAAATTCGTAAAAAGACTTCAGTTCAGAAACAAGTATCCATTGCCTCGGAGTAATAGGCACATTTACTCAAAGTCATGAAAGGCATGCAGTTATTATAAAATTTCCATGATCGTTTAATGGACCATGATCACAATTAAGTAATGGATGGATTACCTTAAAAATCTCCCTTACCAGCCATCAACATGTCTGAAATAAGTCCTAGAACGTGCTGCTCGGACAGCTCGCCCTGGCTGCACTCCACCTCACTGATCATAAAGTCTACCATCCCGACAGCCTTTGTGGCACCACGTGAGTTCTACAGAGGAACAGGGTGGAAAATATCAGGAAGTATTAGACTCGAGGGACTGATGCAATCATTTGGTATTCATAACTTAACTTTTCTTCAACGACGATCTCGAAATAAATGTTCACAGCAAAATTGATTCCATTCCAGGATGGACCAGCTCTGATGTATTGTTTTGAAAATTCCAGCCGACATGCGCAAATTTAAGAATCCTCGAAATAGTAGACTAAACAAAACTTCCAACGCCGTGGTTTTCAATTATGATATATTGTTTACCTTAAAACTTCCCCCGCCACCCCACCCTCAAAGGGAAATGGGACAACTGTGTGTGGTTGTGGAGGAAAAATCAAGTTTCATCAATTGCGTAACCCCTTGCTTCTTAATCGACCGTGGGTTATTTGGTTAGCAAAACTTCGTTCTCATGAATTATTGATTAGTCATTTCATTGGATCCGTGGCAGAGACAGGGCGAAGACAGCAGGGATCATTTGACCAATGAAATGGCGCGAGATTTTAAAAGTTAGCTTCGTTGCTGACGTCACGTTCCTCGCTTATGCGTTGCGGTTTATTCTGCGGGAACAATGAGTCGGGTTTTGCTTTTGTAAATTTCAACGAAGAGTATTAAAGAAAAAAAAAAACACGCGTTATTTCATTTGTCAGCAAGTATTTAATTTATGTAAGGTTTACTTTTCTATATTTTTTTTTTCATTTCATTTCATTTTATATACATATTTACTTAATTTAGGGTTAATTGATGATATTCAATGCTGCAAATATACATATATATTTAATATTGTAAAAAATATTCAAAAAAGGTATTAAAAATGTTCCCCGGCTAGAAATCGAACTCACAACCCTCTCTGGCAACGCCTGTTCGTCGGACAACCAAACTATCTTACCCACTTCACAAAATGTTTTTTACTTGGCGTGTAATTATGTGAATCAGAAACTTTTTTCAATTAGACTGTTTCCTAAGATTTTTATTTGAAATAAATTGGGAATAAAAAAGTATATATATATATATATATATATATATATATATATATATATATATAATAAATGCGATGAAAGTTAAATGTTGTATAATTTTGGGAAAGAATGTGAGAGAAAAGCCCTGAACAGTTTTTTGATTTTACAATGTACATGCACATGGATTATTTCACTGTTGCTTTTTCAATAAATCTGCAAGGCGAAACAAATTTACCTTTTGTAGGAAGAAGAAATCTTCATAGACCCTTTTTTGATACTGCTCAACTTTCTGATACGCATCCTTAAAGATGCCAGGGACGTAGCGGAGGAGGGGCATGGTTGTCAGGAAGCCGTCGACCAAGGGCGTGGCGATGAAACTGAGAGCCTCGAGGTACCCCTGTATGTTGTCTTTGTCCTCTTTACTCACCCCGCGACCGCGTAACTACGGAGCATGACGTGGAAACAAACTTCACATCATATTCAGAAACGAATAAAACATGTATTTTCAAACTATTCTTTTTACTACTTTTAATCATGGAATAACATATATCGTTGCAACCAGCAATCATTAAAGGGTGCCGCGGTCCAGTGGTGATATACCCTACAGCTGATCCGATGATAGTGGATTTGAAACCTGTTGGCGCAGAGACTTTTATGACCTTCCCAGGCGCAAAGTACTGTTCCAATTCAGGAACTGTTGAAAGGGATTAGTATAACCTGTAAGAACTTGTTTCCTAATTGACATCTGATAAATTAGTTTAAACTAAGCGGTTTCATATAGTTTTGTATTGTTTATCTCTAATGAATAACAACTACATTAACTATTTAACGGTATCTAATTGATAGTGTTGTTTTTGCATTGGGCACGCGCGTATCATCTTAAATAAAATCTAAAATCTGATGTTTCCTTTATTCATGATTGACAAATTAGAAGTAACATATAATCAAATTAAGCATATTTAGAGCGAAGATACATGTTATGCATGCTTATTATACAAGACGACAGAAAAGTTCAACTGTTAATTGCATAAACCGGGCATGACAGCCTGGTTCCCGACATAGAAATCAAGGGCAGATAATTCAGATCATAAGCAAGTTCAATTTCTATGTGTATTTGTCGGGTTTAACGTCCCACCGACAGTATTTCAGTCATATGGAGACTATGTCGACTTGAGACAGATATAGTGCTGCCACACTGCAGTATCACCCCGTATAGACATGTGGCATGATACCACACCCAGTCACATTAATTTAGCACCGGACCAACCAGTCCTAGAATTAACCTTATACGCTGAGCGCCTAGCAATGGAGCAATGCCAGTACCATTTTTCATGACTTTGGTATGTCGCGGTCGGGAATCGAACCCACGACCTGCTGATTCCGGGGCGGACACTCTAACCACACGGCCATCTCACCGGTCTATTTGTAGTTAAACTATGACTCACCATCACAGATATCAAAGACATGATACAGCCCTGAACTAATGTCGTCAACTCAAACTCTCCCCCATCAAACGTGTCAATTTGCTGCACCAGGTTTCGGACCTCGGACTGCACGTTCTGCTCAAACATCGCCACTCCTTCGCCATACATGTGTAAACCCTTCGCCAGAATTTTTCGCATCAGATTGTGCTCGCGGCTGAAACCCTTTGTATACAATGCACAGGTCTTGCATTTGAAGAAAAAGGCATCCTTCGCATATGTACTGGGTCTATCATTCATCACGTATTTCCATGGCTCCTCGGTAAACGCATTGCGAATCAAACGTTCCGAATTAAGGAAAATCATTGTCTTACCGAGAATATTAAAAGATACGATTTCTCCATACTTGTCCGCGAATTTTGAAGACACAAGATGTGTATTGTCCGGAGTAACTTCAAAAGCAAGGCCAAAGACTGGTAGCCCCTTGGGTCCCGGTACTGGAGTGCCTTTCTGCACTTCCCGTCGCATGCGCCTTAACACAATGTAGATGAGTCCCGATATAAAAGCTAAATACACAATAATGGTATCCATCATGAAACAGTTTTTTAAACATTTGATATAAAAAGATGTGCATACCTGACTTGTACTTTCCGTGTAAAACTTGACATAGTCGTGTGTATATACCAACACATACTTACAATGCGTACAGTAAACCGTTACAGGTGAGTTAATTTAAAATATGGAGTAAACATACCTGAACTACTATAAGATCAGTACTCTTCGCTGACATTAAATTTCATTGATTATATTCATAAGGGAATTTCGTGGCTACTTTTTTTCCGGGGGTCTATGCTCTAGAAAAAGTGAGATCTATATAAGAGACAAGTATTCGCGGGGATTAATATTCGTGAATAAAACCCACCTCGAAATCGACGAAAATTAGTGTCTCGCGAAAATTAATGATTTCACAGTAGTAGATCAGTGAACAAGATTTAATGCTAAACAAGAAAACAAAGTTTAAAAACTGTTAAACATACTTAATTCCATTCAAATTGATAAACTATTTGAAAAAAAAAGGAAAAGTGATAAATATAAACAGACATCATTTAGTGGCATAACAACACTTTAAGCGTAGTTTTAAGTGTAGCTTATATCCAAAAGATTGGAGTACCCAAAATAAGTTACACTTTACATGTCCTAACCATTGCGATGATAAACTGTAGCATAAAGGAACTCAGTAAGCACGGAAATAAAGGCAGTTCGGGGAATTCTGCTCAGATTAAGTATGCGTTACCTCCGAAGCAGATGTTTCCTGTTCCACAACATTCTTTGTGAAACGGATCAACTATCATCGACAAATAATGCCACCCGTTTTCAAGTGCCTCCATACGAGACTTGGTAAGAGGGGAATAATGATTTGTTGGTTTCTGTTTGAGAGGTAACTCTCTTTCCATCTTAAGGTGTTGCCAATAACTTGTAAATTTTAATACATAATTAGGGACAAATTAAAGGTGCCTGTGTAGGACCTTCTGTACAGCCGTGCTGACGTCTAGCAGGTCCCACTTCATCAACACCATGACCACATCTTTCACAAGCTATACTAAGACCCCGACAATATGTTGTGTGCATCACACAGTTACCTTGCTTGGCGCTCGGTATATAAGGGCACTCTTTTACATATCGGCTTACATTACATTCACCTCTGTGGTGGGCTCAGAAAGTAGTTCCAAATATATGACGTCATCCAGACTGTTGTTCAAATATTAAATTTGAAGGAGACTAGATAGGCTCCTTAAACTGTGAAATATATATAAATAGCACCACTGATCCTGATCGAAATGGTCGTTTAAATTACAAATTATGAAAATAAAAAGCTGGCTTTAAATTACGATATCCGGCTGAATCTGTGAATATTTACATTTGCAGACTATGGAGGCTTTTCGTTGCCAAAAATCCAGCCTTGTAATCATGACAATTTATACTTCGGTTGAACTAAACAGATTCGTTAAAGTATAAACGTTTATCCGAAAGGTACATATTGTGCTCGTATTGTGCGTTTTGATTATCTCGATTTAACTAGTAAAGTTTTTACTTCTAGAATGTAATTTGGTAACATGCAGCTAAGATTAAATGCAAATAATATTTATAATTTTTCAACTCAAATTTACGAAATGTACAACGACATACACGACACGTTTTACGCCGTACATCACGACGTTCGAGAATGGAGCCGCATCAGATAACACTCTCAGGTTTACAACTGCATACTTGACTTTTACATTTCTACGCGATTAACATTTGTAGACGATTTTGCAACTTCCATATATGGCAGTATCACGGAAATAGGCGAAGATTTAAAGGCGGAGCCAAATTTCACGAGCGGAAAATAAAGAGAGGTAACTCTTACACCATGAGAAATCGGTAAGTACAGAAAGATTTCGTATTTACATGAGTCTGAAAATGATACTTTGTAGATACAATAATTTTATATACATCAATTGTTAATCATTATACTTACCTTTGGATTCTTTTAATATATACATGGTAAAATGAAAACGAAAAAAAATATGGTTGAAAAAATGTTATGTAGATCTATGAAAGGGAAGTTGCTATGTACAGACATTTAAGCTTCATAATTTTGGTTTTAATTCTACTAACGTTATAAGTGAATATTAAGAAATGAAAGCTTTACATAAGAAACTGCATAGATTTTTTTTCTCTTTTTTCTTATCAAGTGATACCCTAGTATTAAGGTTATATTTGTGATATAGTAACTAAATGTTACTTAATATTACTGGGAAAGACAGCAGCCAGAATTTGGCCTGTAAAAACTATTGTATAGATCTATCTGTAGCAAATCTTCCATCTGTTTTGACTTGAAAATTGGACAATAGTAAAGCAGCAACATAACTGAACATCAGTTTGACTTATTCCTTCTATAAATATATTTGTTTTGCATAAAAAATCTTGATTTATAGTCAAACAGTAATTTTTACTGTCTGGAAAAAAAAACCATTAAGAGTTGGATGAAGACACAGACAGTTGATGGCATGTAACTTTTGTGTATTTTCTTAAAGAAATTAATCAATCTGCAGGTATGTATATGAACAAACACAGAGATTCAAAATAATATTGGAAGTCAGACACTTTTTTTGCATTTAAAACATTAATATACTAGGTAACAAGCAAAGGATCAATCTTTATTAAAGCAGGAGATATCTTATATCTTTATAGAACATCTCCTGATTAAAGACATAATGAATACTTCAACTTGAACTTTATACTGCCAATAGTCAATATTGACTACTTAAGGCACCTTAATTTTGGATGTGTTCTTGAATTGTTGCTCAAAAAATTGAGTCCGGTACACCTCAGCTCTGTTTGTGAAAATTATGCATTGTTTTTCTGAAAATTGTGAATAAAAAAAATCGACTTTTTTATGAAAGTGGCATTGAGCGCGAATTCACAACACCAGTAATGGCAGTGGCTAGATATTAAATTTTGAAAAAAGCTCAATTGTGGTGAAGTGGGTTTTCATATCATGTGGCTTTGGTGGCTCGACTAAAAAAACATCAAAGTTAAAATCCTGGCCAGGGATATAAAATTCTAAATATAAATTTACGCCATGCTGCGCTTATATTGCTGGCTTTACAATGTAGGTGGGGTACGTTTCAAAAACTAATATTTTTTATATCTTCAGATGTTGATTCAATACCTGCATACAATGACACTCATGCAACTGAAACACATGATGCTTAGTAAATAATTGTGATACTGTTTCATTCTCATAATGCATTTACCTTGAATGTGTAGACCTACACGCTGCAACACTTCCCGTATTCGTACATGGGAGATAACTGCGTGGAGATTTGCCAGTCGTTGTCGGAAAATACCGAAAGTGAGCGGACAATTACGTTTATTTACGATGATGTAGTGGGCGGGGAAATGGGCGGAGCTTATTTATCAACATTGCAAACGTGTAAACCTGGATTAAGCTATGGTCGGACAATGTAAAGTTGCAAGCGTTTAAAGTAAGAAGGCGTTTTGTAGTTTATCAAAATGCATTTTGTTGAAATACGTATTTACAATGTTGCATCGGCAAATTCAGTCCAAGAATGTATCTCTGGAGTTTAAATACTAAGAAATTCAATTGAATTGTGTATTTTGTCGGAAACTAAACTGTTCAACTCAGATCAACAAGGCTGGATTTTTGGCAACGAATAGCCTCCATAGTCATTGAGCCCATTGCAGAGATATTATGTGAGGAACGAACGACAACTCTGCTTGGAGATTGATATAAGGGTAGTTGCAGGACTGGTTGGCCCGATGTCAGGATAATGTGACTGCGTGTGGTATCATGCCACATGTCTACGGCGTGGTCTGCAGTGTGGAAGCGCTATATTCGTCTCAAGTAGACATAGTCTCAAAATGACTGAAAAACTGTCGGCGGTACTTAAACCCAATAAACAAACAAACATATGATACTTAAAGTACTAAATACTTCCACAAAAAAAAAACAAAAAACGAGATGATTCGAAGTCCTGACGGTATTAACATTGTCCAAACTAATAAATGTGTCAGAGATTTTGTCGATTGATTTGTTTTAATAAAAACATTTTTCGTGTTAATAGGGGTTTCTTTTGGAGGGCAAACCATCATTGTCACTTAGACCTGGTCCAGTAGGTAAGGGAGATAGGAGATTTTTTTTTCATTTTTGTGGAAGATGCATCTTCATTTCGTCGAGTGACCTTCGGAAATTGTGTTAGATGCAAATTTCGACGTTCTCAAGATGAGATAAAATATTGCATCTTCCACACACACACACGCACATACACATACTGCCCTTTTTCCTTTATGTTGGCAAGAGTGTAAACAATTTTGCTACGTGTTTACTACGTACATACGTATATAATTGTGCCTTTTTGAATATTAACGAAATATCATAATTAAAAGATCAAATATTTTCATGCGATCGGGTTATCACGAGATGCAATGGTTTTGATAATCATATGTTTGATCGACACCAAGAGTTAAATGCTGGATTTATAATATGTTATATACCTTCTAATGCATTCGTTATTTTGTGTGTATTCTGCAACTTTTCATCAAAACACTGAAGCCCTCCGTGGCCGAGTGGTTTTAGTCACAAACTTACTATCACTTGGAATTCCTCTTGGTTCGAGTCCCGGCTTGGTCATTTTGGGTTTATCATGTGAGGAAGTCCTTCCTGCTGGGTTACAGTAAGTCGGTGATAGTTCTTTCCGGATCTTCCTTCATCCAAGCAAATCAGCAAAAAAAAAAAAAAAAGAAAAAAAAAAAAAAAAAAACACGAAAAAAAACGGAGACTGACCTAACGTCTTCAGAGAAGTTTTTATGAAACACAAGAGTAGGTCCTACTATTGGTTTAACATTATACCGTGATATAATCATAATATTGAACGTAAATGATACCTCACACTTACCATTTTGGTATTTTAACTATAACTGTTTTTCTTTAAACATATAAAATGTGTGTGTGTGTGTGTGTGTGTGTGTGTGTGTGTATGTGCCATGGAGTCTAATTATTCACTGGAACGTTCGTTGAATCCGAGTTACTTAAATATCCCAGTATAATTGTTCTCTCTCTTTCTCTCTTTCACCCCCCCCCACCACACACACACAAAGACACACATAACTAAAAGCAGTCATGAGATAACATATGTGGGTGATATTATTATATTAGTAGTTTGAACGGGGTACATATATCAGAAACAAAAATAATATATTTACAATAATTATAAAATGTATTTATTGCTACAAATATTTAAAATCCAGTCAATGCATATATATACAACGTCCGATTTTAGCATAAACTCTGTGATGTTTTCGTTTTATTTAACCGCATTACGCTCAGGTCTTCAATGCTGCCATGTCTGTCCCTCTCGGTCTTTGTAGAGGTCTTGCACATCGCAGACAGGGGGTCTCTCTTTATCCTGTCGATCGCCTTCACCTGGAGTTTGATGCCGTTAATTTCCATGTAAAATAAAACATGCCTCTCAAAAAAGCTTTGCTCTGAGACCGGCTTTCCAATGACAGTAGTGGATATTCCATAAGCTTCAATTCCTTTAACTTCCGTGTCACTGGATTCTCCCTCTGTATCCCTGGATGATGAAGATGACCCATCAACATAACCTTTAATGTCTTCAAATCCAGCAGTTGCGACATCTCTGGCACCCATTTCAATACTTTTTCTTTCTCTTTCTTTGGACGTATTTTCTTGCTCGTATTTTGTATCATGCTTTACTGCATGATAGTAGTATAGTATTGAGAGTGTCTAGCTCACTGCGGGTCTAACACACTTCAAAATCCATACGCGCTAATCCGCGCGTATGGCTTATCATGTGTAAACCCCCAAAAAGCAAACACTCTCAATACTATACTACTATTAGTTAAAAAAATCAAAAAAATCACACTAATGTAAAATAAAAAAAAATCACACTAATGTAAACTTTAAAAAAAAAAAAACAACAATGAAAAAAATAAAGAAAATTATGTTTTTTTCCTGAACCATTTTTTACCACTCTGAATATGGAGGAGGAGGGTTTTCTAACGTATTATAAAAATTCAATATTATACAGTTTTTATATTTTTGGATATTATCTAGAACTCAGTTATCTGTAATTCTTGTTCATAAAAACTACCTATAATGTCTTCATCTTTTAAATCTTTTATTTTATAAGTAACAGGATTTGTATTTAAAACTTCTTTAATTACAAATATTTCTCTAGTCCAACGAGTAGTATAACCCTTTTCAAATTTACCTTTCTTTTTTGTTATTCTTACTCTATCTCCAACTTTAAATTTAGGTTTCTTAATTTTATTTTCTTCTTCTGGATATAAATTTTCATACACTGTTAATGTATTTTCTGATTTACTTGCTTCAACAGGTGTCATTTTAATTGAAGAATGAATTGTATTATTATAATCTTTAACTAATTGATCTAATACATCATAATATTTATTAGTTTCATGAGCAGTAAAATATTTAAACATATGTTGTTTCATAGTTCCTATCCAACGTTCTACTACACTAGATTTTTCTTCATTCTCTGTTGAATATAATTTTATGTTATTATCATTTAATAATTCTTTTACTTGTCGATTATAAAATTCAGATCCTTTATCTGACCAAATAAAAATTGGTTTTCTTTCTTCAAATAATGTTTTAAATGCTTCACTTACTGTTATTCCTGTTTTATTTTTTAATGGAATTAACCAACCATATTTACTAAAAACATCTATAACTGCTAATAAATATTTATAGTGTTTATTTTGTTTTGAATATTGTTGCATATCTACCAAATCAACAGCCCATATTTTATCTATTGAATCAACAAAAACACGTCTTTTAGGAAATTTCTTTACAACTCTATGATGTAATTCATCTGCTAATTTATCCCCTTTTGTTCCTATAAATCTATTTTTCTTAGATCCACACTCAGAACATTTACCTTTTAACATTTGTCTATTATTGGTTGTTGTTACTTGTTCTACTGAATTATTTTCAGTATTTTTTTTACAACGTAAACAATATATTTTTGGGTGATCCATTTTTAAATAGCTTAAAATTGTTTTCTTAAAAAATGGCAGATCGAAAAGTTTGTACAAAATGTAAAGAATATAAACTACTAAGTGAATATTACAAACAAACAGGAAGAAGATTTGGTATTAAATCTGCATGTAAACAATGTCTTAAGCCTAATCAACAAAAATATCAAAACAACAAAGAAAAGTATAAAAAAGCGTATCAAGAGTTTATTGTTAGAAATCCTGATTATATGAAAAATTATCATATGGCTGCGGAGCATTATGGAACAACTCGGGAACCGCTACAAAGTACAGTGGAACACAGTGAAACACCTAATTAAAATTTATTTCTTTTAAAATGAGACCAAGAAATTTTAAAGATCTTATTACTGAAACTATTATTGATGATATAGATGAAGAAAATATAATTAAATATATTAAGTTATTAAGAAAAAGAATAGTTATTAGTAACTTTCCTTTGAAAATAAAAATAATAATAACAAGTGAATTTTTAACCCCTTTAGATACTGATATAATAGAAAGTTATTACTCTCATCCTGTTCAAGTTATTAAAACAAAAATAATTAAAAAATACTATAATATTTTTTAAATTAAAAAAAAAATATATACCTCTTCAATTTAAATCAAATAATATTTTAATGTTAAAAATAAAAATGATAACAAATGTTTTCTCTGGGCAATACTATCAAAGTTATTCCCTGCAGATGATAACAAAGAAAGAGTGACAAAATATAAACCATATGAAAATAAACTTAATATGGATGGGATTGAATATCCAGTTAAAATAAAAGATATTCCAAAAGTAGAGAGACAAAATAATATATCTATAAATGTTTTTGCATTAGAAGATCAATCTAATAAACAATCTTTATATCCAGTTTATGTTTCAAACAATGAAAGTGAAAATAATGCAGAGCAGCCGTTCCGTGTAGTTGATCTCTTATACATTGAAAGTAATGAAAATACCCATTATTGTTTAATTAAAAATTTAGATAGTTTTAAGTATGACAAGAATAAACATAAATCATTTACATGTAGAAATTGTTTACAAGGATTTCAAAGAGAAATAACATTAATTAATCATAAAGAAATATGTTATGATAATGAACATTGTAAATCTATAATGCCTGAACCAGGAAAAAATATTCTTAAATTTAATAATTACCATTTCAAAAATAAATTACCATTTGTTATATATTGTGATTTTGAATCAAGCAATATTCCATTATCTACTACTCAACCAAATCCTAATGAATCTTACACAAATAAAATATTTAAACAAGAAGTAAATAGTTATGGAATATATGTTAAATCTGATTATCCAAATATATATAAATCACAATACTTTTCATATATTGGAAATGATACAATAGAGAAATATGTAGAAAAAGTAATAAAAATATTTAAAGAAATAAATTATAAGATCTATCTTAATGAACAGAAAAAACCAATATTAAATGAATATGAAGAAGATGAATTTCAAAAAGCAACTGAATGTTATATTTGTAAAAAAGGTTTTAATGATGATAATTATAAAGTAAGAGAACATAATCATCTTTCTGGGAAATATAGAGGAGCAGCATGTCAATCATGTAATACAAAAGAAGGTAAAGTAACAAAATTAATACCTGTATTCTTTCATAATGGTTCTAATTATGATTTCCATTTTCTAATTGAAGAACTTATGAAATATGAAGATAAATGGAATAAAGTTAAACTTCTTTCAAAAAGTTCAGAAGAATATATTTCTATAGATTATGGATCATATTATAAAAAATTAAGATTCTTAGATTCTTATAGATTTATGAGTAAAGGGTTATCAGATATAGCTAAATCAATAGATGAATTTCCTATTTTAGAAAGTGAAATTAAAGACAATAAATTTTTAAAACAAAAAGGATTCTATCCATATGAATATGTAGATTCCATAGAAAAATTAAATGAAACACAATTACCAGATATTAAAGAATTTTATTCTACATTAACTCAAACAACAATTACGGGTAAAGAATATCAATATGCTCAAAAAGTTTTCTCTCATTATAAATGTAAACTTTAAAAGATTATCATGAATTATATTTAAAGACAGATGTTTTAATCTTAGCTGATGCGTTTGAAAAATTTAGAAGTTTTTTCTTAAAACACCACAATATAGATCCTTGTTATTGTTATTCTGCTCCAGGATTAACATGGCAATGTGGACTAAAATATACAGGTATAGAGTTAGAATTATTAACTGATATAGATATGTTGCAAATGTTTGAGAAAGGAATAAGAGGTGGTTTCTCTGGGGTTCTAGGTCCTAGACATGTAAAAGCTTATAATAAATATACTCCTAATTATGTTGATGGTGATATTCGAATAGCAGATGAATATGAAAAAAATAAAGCTTTAGAAATATTAAAGAATGGAGGAGATTTAAATGAATTCTTTGAAGAAAATTTTTTATTATATTTAGATGCGAATAATCTTTATGGATGGGCAATGTCTCAACCTCTTCCAACCAAAGATTTTAAATGGGAAGAAGATCCTAATTATTACAAAAATATTCCAAAGGGTAGAGGTTGTATAATTGAATGTGATTTAGAGTATACAGATGAATGTAAAAAGAAAACAAATAAATATCCTTTAGCACCTGAAAAGATGAAAATAAATAAAGAACAATTATCTAATTATAATTAAAAATATATTGTACATCACTCAATTTTAAAAGAGTATATAAAATTAGGAATGAAAGTTACAAAAGTTTATAGAACAATTTCTTTTGAAGAATCAGATTGGTTAAAGAAATATATTAATTTTAACACTGAACAAAGAACTAAAAAAATTTAAAAGGTTTGGAAATTAATGAATAATTCTTTCTATGGAAAGACTTTAGAAAATATAAGAGGAAGAAATGAGATTAATCTACTTACCAATAGAGAAGAAGTAAGAAAATATATAAATAAACCTAATTTTAAAGATTCAGTTATATTCAATGATAATCTTGTTGCAATTGTAAATAATGTTACTTCTGTTAAATTTAATAAACCTATTTATTTAGGACAAGCAATTTTAGATTATTCTAAATTATTAATGTATCAATTTTATTATGATGTTGTTAATGAACTATGGGAAAAGAATGAACTTGTTGCTTCAGATACTGATAGTATCTTCTTATCAATAACAACAAAAGATATATACGAAGATTTAGAAAAAATAAAAGATGAATATTTAGATACTTCGGACTATCCTAAAGATCATCCACTTCATTCACAAAAAAATAAAAAAGTAATTGGAAAATTTAAAGATGAATTAAATGGAAAAAGTATGAATGAGATAGTTTTCTTAAGAAGTAAAGCTTATTCTTTTACTTTAACTGAAGTACAACTACAAACAGATTCTGAATTACGGACAGAGTCCGGCTGTGAAACACTAAAGGAAATAAAGAAATTAAAAGGAATAGGTAAAACAACAATATATAAAAATAAAATAAGTATGTCTCCATTTGATGATAAAAGATATATATGTGAAAATGGAATAGATACTTTACCATTTATATAGTTTCCATGCAATAAATCCAGTTAATGACATTCCACAAATAATAAATACAATCTCTCTATTTTTTTGATCTTCAGAAGGAGTATAAAAATCACTTAATGTAGGTTCTTTACGGAACGGCTGTGAAACACTATCAGTTTTATCACCACCAGTTGCATAATAATATTCTTTCATTGATTCATCATCTTCAATAGCTTGTTTAGCATGTTGTTCTTTTTGTAATCGTTCATTTAAAAAATCTAATCTTTGTGTTCTTTCTTTATTCCATTCATCACGTGCAGTTTGTAATTCTTCCATTGCTTTATCATGTCTTTTTTTCTCTTCATCACTATCCTTTTTACCAATATGAGAAAATAAATAATTACTACCTGTAAAGGCTAATGCGTTTGTTAATGCTCCACCAACCATCATCGCTATTGCACTTGCCATTTTAATACGGATAAAGTCCGGCTGCGTAGCATTATGGAACAAGTTCCAGCTACGGAACGGCTGTGAAACACTGTGAAACATTAAACACTATTTACTTTTTAAAAAATAAACATAAATTACTTCATAATATTGTCAGGAATAATACCTTGTTTAACCAACATATTTCTTGTATAAGTAGCTAGAAGAATATCAAGAGTTAACATTGAAACATCATTAAAATTCATTTGTAGTTTGGTTGTATTTATTCTAAAAAGTTTTCTAATTAATTCTGAATAACCCACTGTAAAAGCAGAAATTAATACTCCATGATAAGCTGTATTAACAATTTGTTTTTCATCCGCCATTTTTTAGAAAACAAAATTAAATATCAAATGGGTCATATTCAACTTTTTCTTGTGGTTCAACTTTTTCTTGTGGTTTAATTTCTTTCTTAGGTTGTATGTGTTTCACTTGTTTAGAATTATATATATATAATCCTAATCCAAAAACTCCAATTAGACATAAAGGTATATAATTTTCGTATATATTTATACTACCATAGTCCAGTTGTGGAACACTATGTTGAACTTCTTTAACTTCATCATCATTATGTTGAACTTCTTTAACTTCATTATCCTCTTTTGTAATAGATTTTAATTGAATGTTTTCTTTTTTTATTTCTTCCATTTCTTTTCTTTTTAATTCAGCTTTCATTTTTTTTGCTTCTGCACCTTTCTTACCAGCAGATACTCGTTTTGGATTTTTTATTTTTATTTTAACTTCGGAACTAGCGTAGCCTTCGGGGGTTTCTTCATTCATTTTTATTAGTGATATTTTCACTTTTTTCAAATGGTGTATTTTCAACTGGTGTATTTTCAACTGGTGTATTTTCAACTGGTGTAGTAAAATCAATATGACTAGCAGTTGTTAGCATAGCAGTAAAAGGAGCAAGATACATTCCATATCTATAATACAATTCACAACAAGAGTTATTTAAAGCATGATTGATAAATGGATCTTCTTCTAAATCTTGTATTAGTTTTGGTGGATTAACAACATTAAAATATTTTGATACACCCATAACATATAAATTAATAAAAGAATTACCTAATGTCTTAGTCATACTTGCTCCTAATCTAGCTTCATATCTACAGTATAATTTGTTTATTTGTTCTGGTGTCATTGTATCAATGTCTGACATTTGTAAGTCTTTACCAAGATATTGTTTACTTCCTCCACCAGCAACAATAGCTGATAATCTTTCACGTTTTGTTTCATCTATAGTGCTACGGACAAAGTCCAACTGTGAAACACTATGTAGTTCGTCCGGCTGTGAAACACTATTTTGATTAAGAAATTCTTTAGCATCCATTTTATATATTAATTTTTTAAGTTTACTTATAAGTAAATTTATTTTAAATATTCCATATCCAAATATGGAACAGCTGCAGAGCAATATTGATAAGACTATAATATTTGTTATTACTGATGTTGTTTGATAGAGGATTGTTAGCATTTTTTAAGCATTATTATGTATAACTTAAGGTATATATAAGCATTACTTTAGCATTACTATGTATAACTTAAGGTAAATTTAAGCTAATGGAACAAAGTTCCAGCTGCTCTGCATATTACTAATTAACACAATAATTTGTAGGTTGATCAGTTTTTAAAATTAATTTACTATGTTTCTTTTTTTTCAATTCTTCTTTAATTCTTTCTCTTTCTTCTAATGTAGGGATAACATCATTTTCTCTTAGACAGTTTTCAAAACTATCCCTGTCTTTAGTATAAAAAATACATAACCATTTTGTTTGTTCCCTAAGATCTTTTAAAACTGAATTGTATCTTTGTGATATAACCCATACACTTTGTTCAGCATGTCTACCTGAAAAAGCTAACTCTGATAACATGTCTCTTTTCTTTGTTAATTGTTTAGTTGCACTATAATCATCTATAATATATAAAGTAGGAGTTCCTTTATATTTCTCAAAGAAAATTCTTAATAGTTCTTGTAGTTTTTCTTCTCCTTTAAGTATAGGATTAACAATTATTAAATTCTTTGTTTTTGGATTTTTAACATCAGAGATCCATTCTCTATTTTTATATGCTTTATTCCATTGAATAGTTGGACATAGTATAATAATATATTTAAATACACCCCTATATTCTTTTTCTAAAAGATCTAAAACAAATTCTGTTTTACCACAACCTGTTTGTCCACAAATAATTGCACAATGTGGATATTTTGGAAAATCTATTGAATTCATTTTTATATCTTATAAAATGCCTCTTAAAAATTCAACCCCTACATCTAACACTAAAAATGTAACTGTTACAATTGACGAAGAAAATGAAACAGATATAAAAGAACAAGAAAAAACTTCTGAAGATGAATATAATATTAGTAATGAGGAATTATATTTAGCATCGATTAATAATAAACTTACTTCAATTAGAGATGTAGTAGAAAGATTTGAGATGTGTTTGTTTGGTTATGTTCTTGTTGATTTTGTTATCAGTACTATAGATACTTTTATTGATAGTAGAAAAAAAAAATAATAGTATTAAAAAAAAAGTAAATTACAATCTCTTTATTTTTTTGGTTTTCTTATAGAATATAAAAGTATTTATATACCTCACTATGGAACAGCTGTGAAACAGCTGGAAAATGCAAAGCAGCTGGAACAGAGTTCCATACAAAGTTCCACTAATACACAATTTCTTTAAATCTGCCCTCATCAAAATTAATTTGTGCATCTTGTATAACAAATAGATAAACATTTATTGGATCATCCGATCCTGCGTCTTTTGTTATTTGTATAGTTATACCTTCTGATGCATTTTCAATTCTTCTCCCTGAACCATGTAGAGAGTTATCATCCGTTGAACGTAAATCTAACCATAATGCATAATTGGTTGTTAGATATTTTTCTAATGTTGTATAGGTAAAATTTAATTTTTTTATCATCTTAATAATTTCTTTATCATCTTTTGAATTAAAAGCAAAGAATTTATTTATCTCATCCCACTGTTGATAAGCTTTCATTCCTTGACTGTATAGTTGATTTGGAACTCCTTCTATTGTCATTTCTACTTTTGTTATTTCAGGATTAAAATAATGTTCTGTTGATGTTCTATCCGGATCTTCAAATAACATTAGAATACCTTTCATACTTCTAGCTGGAACATTTAGATTAATATTCCAAAGTGTATCAGATTTGTTTTTTGTTATTTTCCTATGTCTAAGTATTCTATCATATAAAATAACCATCTTACCACTAAATCTATTTCTAATTATTCTAGCTAATTCAACATCAGAAACACTTTCAAATTCTAAACAAATATTCTTAATAACGTAAGAAGCATTTTTGTCAGTAGATTTAACTACTTTATTATAATCATTGAATGTAAGTTCATATTCAAGTCTATCTCCTAGACCAGCTTGATAAAAAGGCATATGTGATTCTAATAATTCAAAATCTAAAGGAATACAAAATCTATTTCCATATGCCTTTGCAATGGCTTCATCTTGTTTATCTGAGGAAGCATTACCAGATCCAACTCTAAGTCTTAACATGTTTATTTTACCAATTCCTTGGTATGCCATATTTTCACGTTCTGTAGGAGACTTCCATAAATCTTGATAACAATGAAATATATCACTATCATCAATTGACATTACTTCATTTCCAGATATTTTTATTGTTGTTTTCTTAATTATTGATCTTCCTATGTTTGGATATATTGTTGCATTTGCATCACTATCACTTTTGATTTCAATTTCAAATGCTAATCTTGTTGTTCCAGGAACAATAACATCATTACCACTTAGATTAGGAAATCTTACTAACAATTGTTGATTTTGATCAATAGTTGAAGGATTATTGCTTATTACAACAGTTCGACGAATACCTCTAATACCTTTAGGTTCTCTTATTCTTCTGTATGGGTTTAGTTTTTCTCCGTAAGCCGACATTTTTTAGAGGAAATTTTTAATGTTTAATGTTCCGCAGCCGGATAAAATCCGTATTAAAATGGCAGAAGGAGGATATGATTTTGAAAATCCTGTGTTTGATGAAGATGATTATGATGATTATGATGATGATGTTGATGATGATGAAGATGATGAAACTCCTTTTATAAATAATGATAGACAAAGTCAAATTACTCATATTGAGGATAATACAAGAACACAATTAATAATAAAACAGAGAAAAGATATGGTTGATAAATTTTAAATTTAAAAAAAAAAAAAATCGATATTACAAACTTTGAAGTTATAGATAATAAACTATATTTAAAAGTTCCAGGTAAAGAGGAACCTATTAAACTTACTAAAGGTAATAGTTTTATATCTTTGAACACTTTAGAGGGTAAAATTGGAAGAGGTGCAATTAGAAACTTGTTGAATATACGTTATGAACCAGATAGACAAGCCAAAGAAAAATTACAAAATGTAGAAAAAAACATTCCAAATGTTGATAATATTGAAATGACTGATTTACCTAGAGCAGCTGAAACTGCAGTGAATACTGTTGAAACTGTAATGGAAACATCTTTTTCTGAAGAAGCCGAAACTATGGTAAAAGAAGTTTATACTGGTGTAGATCAAGGAACTCAGACAATTGTAGATAGAAGAGATATGGAAGGAGTCCTTAAAGTAATGACCACTTTAAAAGATAATCTTGTAGATAACTTGGGTGAACTTTCTAAAACAGAAAAAAAATTAGCATATGAAAAAGAAAAATTAGAACAAGCTAAGGAAGGTAATTATGAAGATGAAATAGAAGAAATTACTGAAAGAATAAGAAATTTAGAAATTAAAAAAAGTTCAAGAATAGAAGTAATTGAAACCTTTAGAGATAAATTAAAAAAAAAATAGAATAAAAGAGACAATAATAAATGAAGATACAACATTAGCAGAAAGAATAAAAACTTTATTTAGAGAACAAGGGATTACAATTATTAGTATTTTAACTGCTTTTGGAATGATTCTTGGTGTTATTGTTGAGACTTTTATTCCTGGTGGTGGTGGAACTGTAACACCTAAACCTCCTGGGAAAGGAGGAAATGTAAGAGATTGGATAAAAAAACAATTATCAAATATTGCTAAACTATTAGCAAAACTTGCAGGAAAAGCGGTAGAAGCATTACCAGGAATTATTGGAGCTATTGTAGGATGGTTATTAAAAACAACAGGAAACGTTGTTGCATGGTTTGGAAATAATTTATGGGCTTTGTTAATTTTAGTTATAGGAATGATATATACAGCTGTTAGTCGTTAGTGTTTTACAGCCATTAAAGAACATACTCGTAAATAAATAAAGCTAAAAGTCCTGCTGTAATACTTCCTATTATAATAGATATTTTATCATCTTCATGTTCATCCGTTGTTTCAATGAGATCACTAGGTTTTATTGGTTCACTAGGTTTTATTGGTTTACTACGGAACGGCTGTAAAACACTAGTCCGGACTTCATCCGTAGGTTCTGGTAAAGATTTTTTTGTTGGTGTACCACTTATATCTGTGGGTTGTGTAGTAGTAGGGACAGGTTGATTATTTATTTCATTATTTATTCCAAGTGTTTGAATTTCTGTTGCAATTACAATTTCATTATTATAATCTTGTATTGTTCCAATTTGTAATTCCATATCATTAGGAGACATATATAATCCTATTCCATAAACATAATCAACTTTACTTCTTGCATATTTTAATGTGTTTTCATAATTTGATATTTGACTAGGTAAATCTATAGGACTGGTTATAACATTTTCAATGTTAACTAAAAATTGTTTTTGAGTATCAAATGCCTTTCCTGTTCCTAAAATACTTGTTCTAGTTTGAGATTGTGCTCTAAGAATAGCCCAACAATATGTTCTTATAGACTCATTAATTCTTTCAAACTCCTGCTTGTGTAAAACCTTTTGACTCATCAAGAATAAAAGTTGTCCACATGTTTTTAAATTCATCTGGTTGTTGGATATAATCAATAGAAATGTTTTTTGTATAAGACTTACCTTTAACAGGACCTCCAGGTCCAAAAATAAATCTATATAGTCTAAAAACAGATAAATCAAAAACATAAAGAAAATTATCCTTAAAATAAGTTTTTTTCCAAACATTTGAATCTTTTGTATATATATATCCAAGACCACCACCATCTTCTTTATGTCTCCAATCTGTATTAGGATTTACATTAAACTCACTACAAATTCTTTCATAAGCTTCTCTATCATAATTATTATTAAAAGCATTCCAACTTTTATTTTGTGGAAGAGAAATAGATAATTCTTTTAATATTCTTCTTGTTTGATAGTAAATATGGAATAAGAATAAAGAACCTGTTAATCCTCGGACTTTGTCAGGCTGCGAAGCACTTCCTCCCGCATTTATATGATTTTTTATATCAACTCCACAACCTGTAGTTGAACACCAAATAGCAAAGTTTAATTGATTCTGCCAAAATAACATCCAATCACTCTCCCACCTTTCTACTATTTCTTCTGATGTAACTTTAGGTAATAAATATTTTTCAAATATATTAGGGAAATCTGCATTAAAACTTTTATGCAGAGCATTGCCCTGCAGTCGTTCCGTAGCCGTTCCGTTTCCATCTGATGAAATTATTATTTCTTGTTTTATAATGTTAATATTCTTTTTTTTAAACACTCCTCCATGTAAATAATTAACATCTTTATTATATTTAAAAGCTTCAGGGATCATTTTTTATCGGTAAAAAATGTATCATATAATTTCTAATATTGATAAACCTATAAACTTACAACAATATATAGATAATAAAGGAAAAAAGTTTTAATTATACTATAGGATGGTATAATATAGAAAATATTCAAATAATGGGTTTTTCAAATTCTCCACTCAAACATTTAAAAAAAAGAGATGTAGGTGATTTAGAATCAGTAATAGAATCATTTAAAAATAATATAGAATTGCATGAAGAAAATTTAAAACTAACAGAGGATGAGGAAATGAAAAAGAGAATAAGAGAGGAAATAAAAAGGAAGAGTTAGAAAGAGAAAGAGAAAGAATAGAAGAGTTAGAAAAAATAGAAAAAATGGAAGGGTTAGAAAGAATAGAAAAAAGAAAGAGAAATAATGGAAGAGTTAGAAAGAGCAAGAATAGAAGAGTTTAAAAGAGAAAGAGAAAGAATAGAAGAGTTAGAAAAAATAGAAAGAATGGAAAGAGAAAGAGAAAGAATGGAAAGAGAAAGAATGGAAAGAGAAAGAGAAAGAATAGAAAGAGAAAGAATGGAAAAAGAGAAAATAAAAGCTAATATTATTAGTAATTATAAACAATTATATATTCACCTTGAACAAATAAATAGTACTTATAATTTTCATAATGGAGCACCTAGTAAAATCTTAGGAGTTGTTCCTGTTGAAAATAAATTATTTGGAGATATTGTTAATATTATTTTTGATAATTCAGAGTATAAAAAATTAACTATAGGAAATATTTCTGAATTAACTATAAGTGTTTGTGATGAATTTGGGAAAAAAATAAAAAGGTTCCAATGAGTTGTGTTTTAGAGATCATCTAGAGAACCTCTGGAACTTTATTCCACTAAATTATATAAAATTTATTTTTTTATCAATAAAAATGAATCATATAATTTCTAATATTAATGAACCTATAAACCTACAACAATATATAGATAATAAACATGGAGATAAGAAAATTGGATTGAGAGGTTTTACTTATACTATGGGTTGGTATAATTTAATTGGACAATGGATTGATACTAACATTCGTAAATCCCCACCACCCAAAAAAATAATTTCAGATGGTTTTTATAATTTTCAACAAATAGTTGATGTATTTAAAAATTTTGACAACAGAATAACATTAACTGTTGATGAAAAAAATGGTATTGCTTGTTTAAAAGCAGAAGAATACCCAACAATAAGTTCAGTTAGTGATATAACCTATGGATTAATAATAACCAAAGAATTAAGAAAAATGTTAGGATTTAAAGAGAGTCATTATTTGGAAAATTCACCTCTTCTTAACCTCCCATGCTATGGTGAACAATCAATAGATTTAGTTCCTTATAAACAATTATATGTCCACCTTGAACAAATAAATAATACTTATAATTTCTTTGATGGTGCACCTAGTAATATTCTTGGTGTTATTCCTGTTGAGAGTAATCAATTTGGAGATATTGTTAATATAAACTTTAGTAATCCAGAGTATAAAAAATTAACTATAGGAAATATTTCTGAATTAAATATAAGTGTTCGTGATGAAAAAGGACAAAAAATAGATAATCATGGATTGTCAATGAGTTGTGTTTTAGAAATCATCTAGGGAACTGCTGGAACTTTGTTCCACTAAATTATATAAAATTAATTTTTTAAAAAAAATTTTAATAATTTAAACTCAAATTTAGAAAGTAAATTATTTAATAATTTAAAGTCAAATTTAGATAGAGAATTACTTAACACTTTAACAAAATTAGACCTTGTGATAAAAAGAATAGAGGAATCCTTAAAGAACATTACAATAAGTGCTGAAATAAAAGGTTCTTTATTTAAAAGTAAGGTGTTTTCATTTGGAAATGCCGGTAGAGAAAAAGATGTTGGTTATGTTGTGATAAGACGTGGTTATATTATTGGTATTGGTCTGTCGAGTAAAAGGACAAGTGGTGAAGTGCGAGTTGGTGTGTTGGTTGATGGAGAGCGTTTAAGTGGGTGTGATATTACTTTACAAACAACAACAGCAAAACATGATAATTTTAAACGCCCTTTTTTAGTTGAGGCTGGAAGTGTTATTAATTTTGTTAGTCTGGTGGATAATGGAACTGCAGTTAATACTGTTGCCTCGTTATTGTTTGAATTCAAATAATATATATAAAAATGAAGCAACCAACGGCCCCAAATTTATACCCTGATTTAAATAGTGAAATACTAGATTCACAACCTGACTTTGTCCGTAGTGCAGAGCAGCCGAATTTCATTCGTAGCGAACTCCAGGAACCAAGTCAAAATTATAGATTACAAAAAATCTCAGAGATTGAAAAAACATTAATTAATGAGAGAGATACTCGTAAAGCATTATATAAAAAATATAAAAGAGGAATAAATATAACAGATGGAGTAGACACAGCTTTTATGTCTGCTAGTATAATTATAGGAACTATTGGTTTAATTGTTCCTATTCTACTTCCGTTAGAAATTGTAGCTCTTGTATGTGGAGGAGTTGGAGCCTCTATAAAAATTGTTAGGCTTAGATTTATGAATAAAATTAAAAAACATGATAATATTAAAACTATTGCTAACAGTAAATTAAATAGTATAAAAAATTTAATCTCTAAAGCTTTAACAGATGGAGAGATATCTGAACAAGAATTTAAATTATAATGAGCTTAAACAATTAACAAAAAACTCTGCGGTTCCAAAAAACTATTCAAAAGAAGAAAGGCAAAAATTAATAGAACAGGGAAGACAAGAAGCAATGGAGATAATATCCAAAAATATAAAAACTGTATAATATTGAATTTTTATAATACGTTAGAAAACCCTCCTCCTCCATATTCAGAGTGGTAAAAAATGGTTCAGGAAAAAAACATAATTTTCTTTATTTTTTTCATTGTTGTTTTTTTTTTTAAAGTTTACATTAGTGTGATTTTTTTTGATTTTACATTAGTGTGATTTTTTTGATTTTTTTAACTAATAGTAGTATAGTATTGAGAGTGTTTGCTTTTTGGGGGTTTACACATGATAAGCCATACGCGCGGATTAGCGCGTATGGATTTTGAAGTGTGTTAGACCCGCAGTGAGCTAGACACTCTCAATACTATACTACTCATGATTATCTGACGCATGGATACGTTCAATAATTTTCCTTTTACGTTCTGCCAGGATTTCCCTATGCTTGCGGACAATGTCTGCTTCAGGACCATCGGCATCCGTGTTTTCTTCAGTGCCTATGAAAAATAAAAGTTTCACTGTATTTTGGCCGGTAAAATCGAGGCAAAAAGCAGCGTAATTTGTAAAAACGGTATCAGATCCTGATTCAACTTAAGCATACCTTTCCTGTATTCTGATTTTTTTTATATATATTTTTAATTTCAATATATTATTAATCATCTTTATCAGCATGTTCCTGCTAATTACAGTTTTCAATATCTTAACGCTGCCAAATTACCAAAGTGATGCCAAAATTGACTTTTTTATTTTTATTATTTTTTTATTTTTTATAATTTCAGGAAAATTGCAATTGGGTGTCTTTTATAAAGAGCAGAAAATGCATTATAAGCTATGGTGTAATAATGCTACAATTATGCTTTCACGTTTTTCATCTAAAAAGAAGGATTTGAATTTAAACGATATAATACGAGAACAGCAATATATACACATGTAGTAAAAACTGATTTATATGTAATCATTACTTAAGATGCAACTTCATTTCAGCAACACATTTTTTGTCATATTCTATATTTTCAAAGTAATATGTTGGATACCTTTTTTCTTGTCCTTTTTTTTTTTTTTTTTTCTTCAGAATTTCTGTCACTACTTTGTCGATGTTTTTTTTGGATACCTTTGTGTTTGTAAGCCATCGGATCCAGGCCGTCACCGTCCCATCCCCTCTCCAGGAAATACAATTTAAATTTCCCATTTATATCGTCAACATCACTTAAACACTATAGACACAAATGACCCGTCGCTAAGTAATGTTTGCTGGGAAATATTACGTCATTGACGTCGTGTATAAGCGATCGGAAATCCTCGGTTAGTTCCGTCTCAAGACGTTGGCGTGACGTAGCATTCATCGCCGATGTGTTCCGATTGTACGTTTCCAGGAAAATCAGGCGGCGAAAAAGATGTCAAGTGAGTACTGCAGCTGAGTGCCCTCTTTCATTAATCGCGGTTTCAATCATACAACAAACAATAATTACATAAGTTGATATTTATGCAGGATTCCAAATTTTCTAGTAATATTTTAGCCTGGATTATCTGCAAATGACGCGATGAGATATAGGTACTATTACGTAGCATAGTACGCCGGGAATCAGACTTGTAATATTTATGTTTTTATAACCTGATGGTCAATTCATTATCCGGCGTATAGAAATGATACACCACAGGAGTTGAAAATCTATCAATAAAATAGTAAAATAATAATAATGAAACAAGAAAATATCTTTAATAGAAAGTCGGCGTTAATGGAGAATGTAGAACGGTTATACTTTGTAACGCAAAGCGTCTCCTACACCGCAAATTATTGTAATGAAGCGCATTAGAATAGTCTGTCAGTCATACCAGGACCCTTATTGATAAAATACCCCCTGGTCAAACGGAGATGGCGAAACAGACTGAAATATAATCTATATCTGCAGATGTTAATAACCCTTTCCCTCATAGAGGAAACCATGAAAAGACCTATGCGAACAACATAAAACCAGATCAGCCTGCGACTAACTCGCAGGCTGATCAGGTTTTATGCTGTTCGCTGCTCCTCAGTGGTCTGGAAATGAGGATTTTGTAATTAAATTTGGTAAGGTTCAACTGTGTTTTTCTGCAGATCAGGCTTTATGTGGTACCTATTGAGTGCGTCAAAATGAGTCTATATGAGGGAAAGGGATAACGAGCGGCCAGAAACAGTGTGCATCTAAGTGGTCTGATAAAACAACAGCATGTATTTATTATTCATAGAAACTGTAATTCAGTCCTTATAGCGTCTGTTGCCTTTAATACTACGTAAGTATGGAGCATCATTCATCATGGAGTCTATGTAATACAGCTAGAGTACCTGGCTTCAGAATGTTCGTTAACATCTCAACAAAGTAAATTATGCGTAACCTTTTACCCCAGTATAGGTATGCAATTTTTTCTGCATTTCATTTGGTCTCATCTTGCGTGACAGACATCTTGACATCTTGGTTAGACAGAGCAGACTACGCCGAAAAACACACACTTGTAAGGATTGCGACGCCACCCTCTGACACACATTATGCGAACGGATAATGAATGAGAACAATTTATTATACGCCCGAAGGGCTGTATTATGTTATGCCGCTGGTCGTCCGTCCGTCTGTCCGTCCGTCCGTCTGTCCGTCCGTCCGTCCGTTAGCAATTTCGTGTCCGCTCTGTATCTTTTGAACCACTTAATATAAATGAAAACTATTTGGCAGAAGTATCACCCAGAGTGAGAGGATGTGCAGAACATAGGTTTCAGATGGCTAGGTTCAAGGTCAAGGTCACAATTCAAGGTCAAATATCTTAACTGGTGCAAAATTAGTATTTTTGTGTCCGCTCTGTATCTTTTGACCTGCTGGATGTAAATGGAAACTATTTGGCAGAAGTATCACCCACAGTAAGAGGATGTGCAGAACATAGGTTTCAGATGGCTAGGTTCAAGGTCAAGGTCACAATTCAAGGTCAAATATCTTAACTGGTGCAAAATTAGTATTTTTGTGTCCGCTCTGTATCTTTTGACCGCTGGATGTAAATGGAAACTATTTGGCAGAAGTATCACCCACAGTAAGAGGATGTGCAGAACATAGGTTTCAGATGGCTAGGTTCAAGGTCAAGGTCACAATTCAAGGTCAAATATCTTAACTGGTGCAAAATAAGTATATTTGTGTCCGCTCTGTATCTTTTGACCCGCTGGATGTAAATGGAAACTATTTGGCAGAAGTATCACCCACAGTAAGAGGATGTGCAGAACATAGGTTTCAGATGGCTAGGTTCAAGGTCAAGGTCACAATTCAAGGTCAAATATCTTAACTGGGCAAATAGTATTTTGTGTCCGCTCTGTATCTTTTGACCGCTGGATGTAAATGGAAACTATTTGGCAGAAGTATCACCCACAGTAAGAGGATGTGCAGAACATAGGTTTCAGATGGCTAGGTTCAAGGTCAAGGTCACAATTCAAGGTCAAATATCTTAACTGGAGCAAAGTAAGTATATTTGTGTCCGCTCTGTATCTTTTGACCCGCTGGATGTAAATGGAAACTATTTGGCAGAAGTATCACCCAGAGTGAGAGGATGTGCAGAACATAGCTTTCAGATGGCTAGGTTTAAGGTCAAGGTCACAATTTAAGGTCAAATATCTTAACTGGTGCTAAGTTAGTATTTTTGTTTGTGTCCGCTCTGTATCTTTTGACCTGCTAGATGTAAATGGAAACTATTTGGCAGAAGTATCACCCACAGTAAGAGGATGTGCAGAACATAGCTTTCAGATGGCTAGGTTCAAGGTCAAGGTCACACTTCAAGGTCAAATATCTTAACTGGTGCTAAGTTAGTATATTTTGTGTCCGCTCTGTATCTTTTGAACCGCTTGATCTAAATGGAAACTTTTTGGCAGAAGTATCACCCAATCCTTCTTGTTGAAATAATACTTTATATATACATGTTTGTGCTTATCCTTTTTGTCTTAGGATATTCCCTGACAATACATACCTTCGGGCGTATATTGCCCCGCTGTCAGCGGAGCTCTTGTTAGATGTGGAATTAGCTCAATCTGGAAGAGAACCGGATGCCTTTTTTTATGTGAGGATCCCGATTTTTATATTCCAGCTCGGACTTTTTTTCATGTTTTTTTATTATTATCAAATATTATTACAATTTCTTTATCAAAAGTAATAATAATATGAAATTGAAAAAAAAAAAAAGAAAGAAAAAAAACAAAAGAAAAAAGAAAAAAAAAGAGATTTCTATTTGGACTATAATAATTACGATTATTACATGTATTGTATGTTTTAAATACTAAAGCTGTAGTTTTGTATATCCACTATTTTGCGTTTGTAAATATTTACTGTCCTTTTATTGAAATCTTTGCTCTATTAAACATGTTAGGTAATGAGGGCAAAACGGCAAGAGAGAGAGAGAGAGAGAGAGAGAGAGAGAGAGAGGGGGGGCAGTGTGCTTAATGAAGTAATGGAGCCGTCCATTATTGAATTTTGATTTTAACTTTTCTTGTTATTAAGCCAAATGTTTTTGTTTTCTTTCTTTTTTTATATTTTTCTCTCTTCCCCCCCCCCCCCCCCCCCCCCCCTTCTTCTTTTTTTTTAATCACTATGTACAATCACGAAGCTTTAAAGTATTCACATCTCTGCTATGTTCGGGGTTAACAGAAAATAAGTGTACGGTATAGTGTATTATATGGGTTACGGCAACAAAACCGGATGTTGCATGTGTTCGATGTCAACAAACGTGAAACTTATTGATTTCGAGTGAGTACATTTGATCTATTTCTCTATCATGTCTGGCAAGAGGAGAATAACATATATATTATATATGGCTTTATTGATCTTAACCTATACAGCTAAAATCTGAAAAGATAGTGTTAATATATGTTAGTAAAAATAATCTTGTTTGAATTGCGGAGACTGTCAAGACTCACGGAACAACTAGACAAATATCATTTTGTCGAAGTAAGTCAAGAAGTTAAGTGAATTGATGCAAAGCAGCTCAAGATTTCCTTAACTTTCTGAAATACAAATTTACCTGAACAAGAGAACATATATACTACTGCTACTGTATTGTTACACAGGCTTTTTTCACCCTCCTCATCAAAAATTTAGGAAATTCAAAGCAGATTAACTCTTTATAAATACAGATTTTTGACATTTTAATTTTAGAAATGACTTAAATTGCTTTGTGAAACGAAAAAGGTCAACAGCCTCTGATGAAAAAGAAGAAACTTCTGTATGATTTTTTTCATCTTGACTATTCGAAGAATAGGATGAGCTATTGGATCGAGTCATCCCGGTGTCCATGTCGGTGTCAGCATCTCAAGAAATGTTAAGGTTTTGTTTAACATTGCCATTATCTCCACTATTACTGAATGGATGTCCCTCAAGCTTTACACATGTGTTTATCATCATCAGACCTACCAGAAGAATCAAGAACAGTAACTCTTCCATTTATTTTCGCATGTTTATGGCCCTTTTTTGGTCATAGAAAAAAAAACAAAAAAACTTTTGTTTAACATCGCCATTATCTGTTAGTCAGTGGATGTCCCCAAACTTCAAATGTATCATCACCAGACCAACCTGTAGAAATAGGAACAATAACTCTTCCATTTTTTCTTTGCATATTTTTTGGCTATCTTGAAAAAAATGTTAAACATTTATTTAAGTTTAACATTGCTATTATCTCAAGTTTTACTGAATGGGTGTCCCTCAAACTTCACACATGACTTGTGTTTATCAACCAGTAGAAACAAGAGCAGTAACTCTTCCAATTTTTTATGCATATTTATGGCCCTTTTTGGACGAAGCAAAAATGTTAAACTTGTTTAACATTGCCATTATCTCCAGTTTTACATTTTAGATGTCTCTCATGCCCAGGGCTCAAATTTAATTTTTTTTTCCCACTCACTAAAAATGCGAGTGGTTTTAAATATAACTGGTAACTTTTTTTTTGAAAAATGCAATGTTAATTTTGAGCCTGGACTCTATTTTAAGTTTGACAACCAACTCCTTCTCCCATTTCTTCACTGTCTTTATAGCCAGTGCATTAGATCTTTGTGCTTTCTTTGGTTTGTCGATTTCAGATTCTGTGCAAAGTTCATTGACATCACAAGATGAAATAAAAAAAAAACTGGTTATTTTTCATTTTGACATTGTTCAATTGATGATTGAAATCAGCATCAGATGCATTTCCACTGGAAACCGGGACTTGTGTGAATAAGGCTTTCAAGGTCATTATGAGGAAGTGGATAACTTTTATTGATTAAAAATTAAATTAATATTATAATTTTAAACTTTAATAATTATAATCATAATTAGAAAATAAAGTGGTATTAATATTCGTTAGAGGAAACTCGCAAACTCATTTTCTTCTCACATTTTGCTGAAATGCGAGTATTAATTTTGAGACCTGATGCCTTGAGCATCATCAGACTAGTAGAAATAGGGACAGTAACTCTTGCAAATATTTTTTTTATCATATTTATGATAAATATGAAAAAATATAAACTTATGTTTAACATTGCCATTATCTCCAGTTTTACTCATTGGATGTCTCTCTTCACACATGCCTTGATCATTATCAGACCAACTACAGTAGTAGAAACAAGGATAGTAACTCCTCCATTTTTTTTTTGTATATTTATTTCCCTTTTTGGACTGGAAAAAAAATGTTTAACTAGTTATGCCCCTTTATTATTTAGAATCTTGGTTAAGGTTTTCACACCATCTCATTTTTTCACTTAACCATTTGAGGTATTGCTTTGAAACTTTGAATACCTGTTTATGACCATCACCCCTACTTGTACATGGCAGGAGTACATATCTCTGTCTTGGATTTTGACATAATTATTCCCCTCTTCTGACTTGATTAATCTTTTTGTACTAACTCACTTCTTCACTGAACTCTTTGAGGTATTGCTTTAAAACTTTGAGCACATGTTTATTGCTCTTGAGTATATTTTGATAATACAGAGATTCTCATTTTGCCTTTATTATTGCAATATTTTATTTTTATTGAAAAAAAAAAGCATTCGAAAAGTCGAGCAAGCTGTCTTATGGATATCTCTTTTTTTTTTTTTCCCGAATGAATTTTGAAATTCTTGAAAGCTATATACATTAATTGATAGCATTTCAATTTAGCCAGAATTTTCCCTTGTGTTTTTAGCAAGTAGTAAATTTTTTTACTTGCTAAATGAAAAATCAACTCGCAGTTTTAAAGTTTTAAATTCTTTACTTGTAAAGAGTCAAATGTCAGTTTTAATGACTCAGTGTAAAACTATGAACAACAGCAAACAGTGAAAACAAATGGTGGGTCTTTTTGTCTCTCTCAA
This sequence comes from Solen grandis, assembly GCA_021229015.1. Taxonomy (NCBI): domain Eukaryota; kingdom Metazoa; phylum Mollusca; class Bivalvia; order Adapedonta; family Solenidae; genus Solen; species Solen grandis. The sequence continues at coordinate 33,195,127 of CM037783.1, read as the reverse complement.
GACATCTACCATCTTGTAACTGCAGGCTTTGGATCATAGTTCTTTAACTCAATATTAGCTACTTTAATTCCACTCACAAAAAAAAAGAAAAATAGAGAGACCTGAAATTTTAACTCGATTTATAAATTTTCATCCCCACTTAGCAAGTATGTGAGCTTATTCGAACCCTGATTGATTTTCAGTTACTTAAACCCTTTGTTTTATTGGTTAAAAGTCTGGCTGACAATATATCGGTCATTTGGAGATTTACCTCTGCTACAGAGACAAATTAAGTGCTGTATCACGCCATAGACATGTGTCATGATTCCACACCCAGTCACATTATCCTGACACCGAGCCAACAAGTCCTGGAACTGATTCTTATATGGATCTGATCCCAAACTAGGGAGCTATAACATTTCAATTTTTCATGACTTGTTCCAGTGGCCGAGTGGTTAGAGTGTCTTCCCTGGAATTGGGAGATCATAGGTTCAATTCCATGCAGCGACATACCAAAGTTGTAAAAAATGGTACTGGTATAGCTCTCTTGCTCGGTGCTTGACATATAAGGGTATAGTTCCAGGACTGGTTGGCCTGGTGTCAGGATAATGTGATTGGCTATGCTTTCATGCCACATGTCTACAGCGTGAAACTACAGTGTGGCAGCACTATACCTGTCTCAAGTAGACATTGTCACCACAGGACTGAAATACTGTTGGTGTAAACCCAACAAACAAACAAACAATCTTTTATGACTTTGGTTTGTCGCTGCCGGGGATCAAACCCATGACTTCCCACTCCTGAAGCAGACATCCTAACCTCTCTGCGACTGGGGATAATTAATCTTTATGGACAAATTTATGACTTGATGAATGTTAAGAGGTGTTTTAAAAGATGGATTTGTCCTTGCCATGCAGACTATGTAGAATCTCATTTGTTTACTAACTTAACCCTTACCTTGCTAGAAATATAAGTGCTAACCTTTGCCACCAGTAAAGAGCCAGGAACTACAAGTTTTCATCTTGTTATCCCAAAAATTGATAATGGACAGTTCCAAAAAAAATGCTGGCTAAGTCCATTTGAGAAATTCAGCAGGTTAAGGGTAAAGAAGAGATCTTAATCTGGGACTGCTCTGTTTACCTGGCAAGAAAACTTTAAAATTAAGGTGTTAGTGTTTTGCCTTGTTAAATGCTATTTTAAGAAATCTATAGGTATAACTTAATGGTTTTAATTGTTTGTAAAGGATATTTAATGAAAAAAATCCAATATTTTGATTGTTTGTGCTTGCATTGAATAGTGTCAGAAAAAGTTTTTAAATGACTGGACGTTGGTTAGACACTAAACTGAAGCAAACATAAAAAATATCAGGGAAAATATTACCCATTTACTTCATGAAAATTCATGTACAAATTTATGACTTGGTGAATATTAGTTGACTGATCTTTAAATACTTTATGAAATAACAGATTTTTTTTTTGCCACACAGACTGTGTAGAATTTGAGCTACAATTTTGTATGAGCAAACAGACAGTTTCTATAGGAGCTGTCTAATCTGGGTTTGATCAGTTTGCCAATGTGTCAAAATGAGTCTAAACAAGTGTACCCTTACATCATATAGACACATTTTGACGCATTGGCAAACTGATCAAACCCAGATCAGACAGCTCAATCCTTCCAGAAGTTGTCTGACCAAGGTCCCTTATGTTTGATCATACATCAATGTACAATAAGTCAAAAGTCAAGTGGTCTCAGGTCTTCATGGCAAAGAAAATTAAATCCATTGTTTTATACACTTTTTTAAAGTTCAGTAAATTAATATTCATGCAAATGGATGATAAAAGTTATTTGATTCTGACATAATTATTATCATGTATCATTGACTTTTTAATAAGCAACTAAGGGAGAATACCATGATCTGTTATACAATTTGTAGTCATGCATTACTTCCCTTTGATTTTTTAGCCCTCTTTGATCTGAATGGTGACCTTTCACATGATAAAGCATTGTTTGTGGTGAATCCTTTGTCAGGTAATGCAAATTAAACCTTTTATTGATTAGTCAGACTTCTTTCAAATTTTATAACTTAAACAATATGTAAATTTATACGATTCAGGCTTTTTATGAAAGTTTATGAAAGAAAGTTGTATATACCATTAAGCCAGAATATATAAAACAAAACAATCAAAACTAAAATTATCTCAAGATCAATAACAGTCATATATTGAGTTCAAGTTTATACATATTTTATTTAACGCCAATTGGGTAAAAAATTCTTACAGCTTTTAATAATCCTTGTCTATGGTTCCTGGGTTGGACCAGTACTTTGTGCCTGGGAATGTTATGAATAATCCTTGCCCCTACCCCACAAAGGGTTCAAACCCACATACTATGGATCCGTAGTCAAGAATGTTACCACTGGACCATGGCTCCCTTATTATTGGATTCATGTAATTCCTAATCTGGACTCACTGAAATCAGCTCTAAACCAGACAGTCATTGTCTTCATTCAGTCCTTTTTTTATCTTCTTTGTTTTTATAGAAACAAAACCTCTATAATCTTGAACACCAGGAGAGTAACACATAATCATTCTTTACAATCCACAGATGTAATAAATATGATTTACTATAAAGCAAATTTCTAGTTTTTGGACAGGTTTTTTGACAAAAATTTCCATTCTTAATATTGATGATGTCCAGGTGTCGCCATGCGTCCATTCAGGTTGGCCTTTTTTTAGCTCACCTCAGCATGTCCTTGAATTAAATGTGTAACCTCAACCATGTCAGTTCAAATCATGGCCTTGGTGTCAAAATTAGCCCCATCCCAGATCCTCTGTTCTTGAAATTAAAATGATACTAAGTGTGGTTTTTATACTCAAACTCAAAATATAGGGATTTCAGGATGATACTCCAATTTGAGACTAAAATCGTACTAAGTATTTTCAAGAACATGGGGTCATTAGTCACTTGATTTTATATAGACTTATTACTATTAGAGCTATGACCTTCAAAATTTGGATGGCTTGTACAGTTTCTGTGTGGAATTAAGATGATATTGCTGTACTTCTGCATGGATTATGTATTCAGCAGCATGACTTGTAATACTATAATAGGCTATTCAGGCAATGTTTCTTGGGTGAGCCTGACCGAGTGATTCAGGGCTATCGTAGCCCTCTTGTTTAATCTGCTGTAACTTCTTTGTCCTTTATTGGATTTGCTTCAATAATTTGACAGTTGCTTAAGTGGATGGACCATTACATTATGCAGCTGAACTCGTGACCTTGAACTTTGATCTACATTTGATGAAAAAAGCAGCATCTG
>CM037783.1:33177621-33191730 GCA_021229015.1 Solen grandis | reverse complement strand
TTCGATTCATGGCAACAAAACCATTGGATTTCACACCAGGAACCCAATCAACTTTCTCAAATCTTGGTTACATCATACTAGGCCGAGTCATTGAAGAAGTTCTGCTGGTTCCATACGATGTAGCTGTAAAAGACAAAGTTCTGACGCCGTGCGGAATGTGGCACACTCGCTTGGGACCCAGAATGCGAGAGGGGCAAAACGTTTTCAAAAGCAGGTCACCAAGAGATATCAAGGCGGAACTGAGAGAAAAACATGAAGTCATAGGAGAATATTATGCCTATGTCCAAACATATCTGGTTGATTCCTGTCTTGGTTGGTTTACCAATGTTTATGACTCAATGAGATTTGCACAATGTTTGGATGGCAGTGCTGGGTATAACTTGTTGAATGAAACCACGCTTCAGTACATGACCTCACGTTCCAAAAAGCAGCAAAATACAGAAAGTAATTACTTTGCGGTCGGTTTTATGGCTCATGAGGATGGAGCAATTTGGGTTGGCGAGGAACCTCATGCACCCGATGTTGTGTTTCTACATCGGAACCTAAGGCGACACAAGCAAGGAGACGTTTATACAGGTGACGAAAACGAACCAATGGCATGGGTATACTTGTTTGAGGGTAAGCCAACAATCGACCCACCGCTAAAACAACTATCAAGGGCAATGGTTGAATCAGAAAAGAACTGGCCAAAAACAGATGCTTTTGCAAATGACATTAAGGATAAACTTGTAACTCTTGGAGAAACTACGAAGCTGATAAAGATCAAGATAGATGAGCACCATGCTAATAGTTACCTGACGGCACTGAAGAGATCTCAATTCAATGTTATATGGATAAACGCCTACACTAATGACAGACATACATATATTTCAGTAATTGCTGAGAGAGATCCAAAAGCAAGCAGGGAATGCGTAGCATTGGCTGGACTTGGCCGTGAAAAACTTGTCGAAAGAAAACTTGCGCTTCAAAAAGAGGGCTACAACATGACATTCTTCCAAAACTACAAAAGTTTTTCTCATGACGATCAATACATGTTCCTTGCTGTTTTCCACAAAGGAGCATTCCGGAATGATTCTCATACGCTCTATGGAATCCAACATTTTGACAGGCCATACAAAACACTACTAGAGCTGTATGAGGAGAAAGGGTACCATCCTTTGGTGCAGTCAATAGAATACAGGCGTGATGACGCTCTCCTGTCGTTTATATTGGAAGCTGACACGTCGTATGAAAAAGATCAGAAATCTATTTATTCGTCAGAAGAAAACTTGACTGAACAGAGACTGGAGAAGTATATCCGTAAGTATGCCCGTCAGCAAAGGCGCTTGATCTACTTGGACGCTTCCAATCACCGTGGCCGTCCCAAGTTCTCTGCTCTGTTCAAGAAAACGAGAATGACAAAGTGGCTCTTCAGCCAAAGCTTGTCACAAGATGACATTCTCAGGATGATAGACGAGAAGCAAAAGGAAGGGTACTTGCCATCTATAATCGTCGGGTACAGCACGAAAGATGGCGTTTTGCAGTTTAGCACTTACATGGAAAAGCCATGAGAAAAATAAACAACGAATGTCCTGATTTAACGTTGCATTGGTTTGAACACTTTACTAGTGACTACCAAATACTTAAGTATGGCCTTTTTTCAGAAGATGTTTCGCTAAAAAGCGTTGACTTCGTCTTTCGCTAAACTTTATAGGTGAACAACACACAAAAAATACGGAAAGCTGTGAGATGTGTTTCTGAAATGTTCAGAATATAACGCTACACACAGACATCAAGTTTTAGGCGTATTATCAAGGAAAGAAGAAAGTCATCCCATTTCAATTTATCAACAATTTACATAAACATTTGAACCTAAAACCATGGCGGGGATTACATTTAATAACAGATGGTTTTCTTGCTGTTTTCAGATAAAATATCATGTCATTTGTATATACGTCACTACAGTGAGTAAAAACTGTGCTTACAAACATAGAATATCTCAGCTTGAATGTTGTAATTTGAAAAAAAATAAGTAAGTTTACAAAATGGACCTTCATACAAAGACAAATTTATGCAAATTAACAAAAACAATGACTATTTAATCAAATGTGATTATTTTGCAATTTAATTATTTTAATGTAAATTTACTAAAAGTAGTGAAAATGTGTTTCCTAAGCATAAATCAGTATATTATTTGCATTCAATTAACGACAAATCTGTGTAATGTAAGTGATATCCTAATTTGTTTTTACTTTCGTATTAACAATGCACATAAGTCTATTTTATTCATTTATAGCCCGACTTATGGATTCCATACGTGGTCTGATTCATTTGTCTATGTGACCACTTGGTGGAATTATTATTTACTTAAGTACGTTGTATATAGTTTTTGTTGTTATTGGTTTTTGTTAAATCTGGTAATGGTAAGCAACATAAGGTAAAGTCCCTGTAATGGTTCCGCTACGTCTTGGACCACTTAACCTCTACCAAGATAACCAAGGTACCCTAATGAAACATAAGAAAACCTTAGTTATCACCGTGAAAAGCCATGAGGTCAGAAATGTAGCGGAACAATTTACAGGGACTTTACCTAAAGATACCAGACATAACTAACAAATGGTAACACTGAAGTTTTTTTCTTTAGACATTGAGGCATGTATTTCATTATTACTGATGTACTAAAAACAAATTTGCTTGGTCCGTTGTATGTCTATTTCAATTCAGTAGACAAGAGATTGTTCGTTCGCTTTTATGGGCAATGTCCACCACTGTAGGGGATGGCAATACATTAATTACCATCTAATAATAAAAACATATAAGTAGATTACATTTTAACAGTACTATTTATTTTGATGCACAAGTTTATACCTTGATGCAGTTATTTCTTTAGTTTGCTATTTCAAATTATGAGTAGAAATTATTATCTTCACTAAATACAGAAATACTGACAAGAAATACTGACATTCAGTTGTTTAAACTTCATGACATCGTATTCTAAACGAGTAATTTCATTTTGTATATACGTACTTATGTTTACTTGTCATTGTAGATATTTTATACATTGTTGAAAATAAATTAATACTATTCTGTACTGCTGCCTTAGTTCATGAATATCTGTTTGCTTGATTTGGTTTGATACATCCATTAATATGGAATTTATAGAGCGGACACGAAGATGTAGCCTACGATGTCTGCTTGTTTGTTTGGGTTTAACGTTCTACCGACAGTATTTCAGTTATTTGGAGACGATGTCTGCTTGAGACAGATATAGTGCTGCCACACTGTAGTATCATGCCGTAGACGTGCGGCATGATACCACACCCAGTCACATTATTCTGACACCGGGCTAACCAATCCTGGAAATACCCTTAAATGCTGAGAGCCAAGTTCAGGATAAAAATCTAGGCGTACCAAAGTAAAGACAACATGGCACCAGACAGCGAAAGATGTCAATTATGTGCATAAGTTCAAGTTATTTTATATAAACTATAAAACGCTCCAGACTGTTGTATCAATACTTCCTTGATAATCAACTCATTCATCAAATACCGGTATACCACTCTTACTGTGGCCGACTTTGAGTGCCATTCACTACCGGAACAAGTTTTTGAGTTAAAACGAATATTAAGTTTTAATGTGGTAAGTTGACTGTGGTTAAATGACTCTTAAATCCACAACCTGGGGAATAATAACTGTGTAGATCCAGAGATATTCGAACATCAAATACGATTTTTTTTCATCTATTTCGTTTTACTGTGACATTGTTCATATTTGCGATATCTATAAGATCTATCAATGTAATTTTCACTACCCCAATATCTGGAGTTCGACAACAGTTCTAAGCTTTGTTAACCCCTAAACCATGGTGTAACGAAACCAGTCTGCGGATAATTCTGTGCTATAAAGTGAAGTGCGTCAAAAGTACGAAACATCTGATCAACATTTGCGGACCAGTCATCCAGCTCATCTGGTGATTCCCGAAGTTACTCAAAACTATCACCAAAGGCGGTATATCAATAAACACGCCCGCTGCTACAGAGCAATTATCTGTATTGTTTTACCAGTGCTTTAAGTCTCTTTAAAATGTTAATACAACACACAATCAAAGCAGACCTTGATGTCGGAATATTGCCTAGGATATTGGTAACATTTGAATACTACTAGTAACATAACATCTATACTCAGGGTTTTTTTAACAATTGGGTAGGGACCTTAGCCTTACATTTTGGGAAATTCAAGTGCGATCATCGGCCAACTTGGGAAAAAGTAAATTGATTTTAAGAGACATCAATAAACAAATGACAGTCTACATACATTCAGTACATTAATTTAATTATTGCAGTTCAATGCTGTGTCATTCTGAGGTGATATTTATTTCAGCAAGATGTCGGGACAATATGTCAACATATTTGAAATTTCAGTATATTATTTTTAGGAAATTTTTCCACCAAAATTGGGAAAAAGAGATTTGGAAGCCACCCGTTATAGGCCTCTATTATGGAAGGGGAAAAAGTCCTAACACTAACACCCGCCAGTTCCTGAAAATGCATTTCAAAATGTCAAATGGTTACTTACACGTTAACTTTTAAACCATGTTTATTCATAGGAGAAAGAGAGCGTGGTGCGTGTCTGTTGCAGATATGTGACGTGATACTACACCTTAGCACCACAGACAGCCCTGAAGCTGTCCTGAAATATTGAACACCTAACAAGTACATGTGTATATACCATTTTTAATCACTAAAGCATAATTATTTCGACCAAAGATCGAATCAAAGATACAACCGTATATGAACGCTGAGTGCATTATTTATGATAATATGAATTAAAATTATAGAAAGTAATCAAAGGAAAGAAAACAGAAAAAAAACGCAACAAATATGCTGTTAAATTTCAAGTCAAACAGTTCAACAATCTTATCATGGTTAACATTATTTAAAGTAAGTCGATATCACAGGAAAGCAGATGGAGCAAAGTAACTTCAGGAGACATACCGTTATTGTATATATCAGAACTCAAATGCCAAATCGCTGATTCATTACGAGTAATAATGACATATTACACTTCGTGTAAAATTGAGGTAAAAAGTTCATAAATCTTATATTAATACATGTGAATGAATAGCAAATGAAATCGTATAACAGACACTGAAAAACGATACTCAACAATATGTGTTACCTTTTGTTTTAATTCGATCTTTATTTTCAGATAACTATGGACTTGCAACACTTCTGCCGCGGAAAACCTGATGCAACAAATCATTGATTTTTTTTAAAAAAGAAAATGGGCTTCAATGGGAGTGTGTTTGTACCTAAATCGCTTGCTCTTCTCTCATCACGTGCAGGAACTATCATTGAATTAGATCTGAAAAGTTTCCGGCATCAAGCCTTTTAGTAAAATCACATAAATATCCCCATTTTAAGGCTTAACTTCCAATTTTGATACTCATCAATTTCCATTTAACACGAGCCTCCAGGCAAAAGATTTAGACTTTACCAATAACTTCATCCAGAAACCTGGGAATGCAAACACTCTTATCAGCAATTACGTCTGATCCAGTCTTAGGGTTATTACATCACAAGATAGGCAGTCTAACATATACACGCACATATTTACCTGGAACTTTTTTTTTCTTTTTACTGGATATTTAGCAAAGTTATATAAAATTTATAACCTCAGATTATCAACTTGAAACAAATTTCTCATTCATGAGTCATTAAGGAATTATTTGATTTCAGACTTCCATATACACATACAAAAACACACAATAATGAAAAGACGACACCGGGCCACCAGATAGAATAACATGGGACCATCAACACGTGCATTTCTCAATTATTCTAAAAAAAAATGAAACGACCAGAAAATGCATATCAGTCCGTAAAGTTACACTAGAATGTGCAATGGACACCTGGACCGCCTGCGTGGACTGGGAAATAATACGTTATAGATCTACTGACGTGTAGTAGGAATCAAAGCGCTGAAGGCTCTGAAGTTGTGTGTGTCTCAAATGAAAGAGTGGTTGAAGAGCTGCAAGACGATTACAAATACTTAAATTCACTTTGATAAACAAAAGAAATGCGGCCTTCCTGTTCTCTCAGTGCTACCAGAGCATTGATTTGTATTCATGCAGTACCTTATCTACAACAGACTCTTATTTATAGATTGAAGTAATTATGCAAATTTTCTGCACAGGTCAGAGGCTCCGAACTCATTTCGGATAGTAGATATACAGGTTTCGGTCATTTTTTAGTGTAAGAAATAACCCTTGGAGATATCTGAGGTCGATAGATTGATGTGATTATTAGTATGTTACAATGATTTGTTTTGGACTTCACATGGGTTATTGTAACAGCCTTAAATGACTGAACGCTGCACATTTACTATCAAATTTATTTGCGAGCCACCTTTGCATCGAAATAAACTATCCGTGCGCTTGGTAAAGTGATCACATGATTAAAACAGTTACATCATTCGACTGCAGTTACATCCGCATAGAAAAATAAGTCCTATGTTTTCATGTCACAGGCGATTTTTGTAGCCTGTAAGTATTTATTTTTGACAGAGCATTGATTTTTCAGCATTTTTGCTGAATTCTAGCATAGTTATGTTTAAGAGATATATACAATTGTTCGATCACATTTACACTATTGAGAGGTTATTCGGTTTTAAATCTAGCTCTGGACCTGGGTTGAAAACGTAGTACTATAGTTGGTGTGACTGACATCAGATACAACTAAAAACATTTGCTTCATATTAAGTGATAAAGATCAGCATTAAGATTATCAGTCTTTCAGCTAATTATTTCTATCTTTAAAAACTGGTATGATGTCTCACCATTTTTATTTAAGATAAGAAAATTTAATACTTTTGGGTGTTAAAACAATGCTCCGAGAATAACAAAGCTTTGTCTGTATAGCGAGTTATACTGTCAGGAGTCGCCACCAGTGAAAACCCAACATAAAGAATTTGTGCCAGATAGAAACAAAAAGAAACTGGAAATGGGTTATGATCCCCGAACGGCAATGACTTTTCAAGCGTGCGTATGAGTGTTGCACCAACACATCTTCATGTAATGACAAACACTTTTGTATGGTTTAATGAAAATCCATCAACAGATATGGAAGTTATAGAGCGGACACGAAGATGTAGCCTATGAACACCAAAGACAACTTCTTACGATTCCTGTGACCTTGACCTTTGAAGCGCTTATATGGTTGATGCACGTGACACATCTTTGTGTCGTAATAATCACCAAAGACAATTCCTAACAACTCCTGTGAACTTGACCTTTCAAGAACCATTTTTTTCCTAAAATTTGGGTAATGATTCAATGATCTAAGAATCTGATTGAATTTAAAGAGTTAAAGGGAAATTGTGTTATTTTTACTTTTGCACAACAGGTAGCGTAAAGTTTAATGAAAATCCACCCATTAATATGGAAGTTATAAAACGGACACGAAGATGTAGCCTATGATGTTTGTTTGTTTGTTTGAGTTTAAGAGTTTAACGTTCCACTGACAATATTTCAGTCATTTGGAGACGATGTCTACTTGGGATAGATATATAGTGCTGCCACACTGCAGTATCATGCCGTAGACATGTGGCATGTTACCACACCCAGTCACATTATCCTGACACCGGGCCAACCAGTCCTTTAACTACCCTTATATAATGAGCGCCAAGCAGTACCATTTTAAGACTTTGGTATGTCGCAGCAACGGATCGAACACACGACCTCCCGCTCCCGAAACCACTCGGCCACCGAAGACGGAAGCCTATGAACACCAAAGACAGTTTCTAACAACTCATGTGACCTTGATATTTCCAGGGTTCATATGGTTGATGCGCGTGACACACCTTTGTGTTACGACGAACACTTCTGTAAAGTTTTATGAAATTACATCTATTAGTATGAAAGTTATAGAGCGGACAGGAAGATGCAGCCTTATAACACCAAAGTTTCTAACAACTGTGACCTTGACCTTTCAAGGGTGCATATGGTTGATGTGCGCGACACACTCTTAGGTTATGATTAATTCTTTTGTGAATATTGAAATCCATCCATAAATGTCCATGTTAGGGAGCGGACACGACAGCGGGACGGAATGACGGACGGACGGACGCGCGCAAACCTATAGTCTCCAATCGGTTTCACCAGTACAGTACTGTAAATGTATATTGAGGTAAAATTGTATCATAGGTTTGAAAAGTTACCGAAATAGTTCTGATTTTGGAGATGTGGCAGACTGCAATACAAATAGGAATACTTTATATACATATTGTACTATATGTACCCGGTAAATATTCTATATTATTATAGTATTATACAGTATGTACATGATTATCATTATTTGGGCCAAAAGGCCATTTCACCAGAGGATCGCGGCAATACCCGGTATAATTCGCCGATTTAAATGACCAATCAGCGACCTGGGAAAATCTCAAATTAATGTATATTTCTCATTAAACAATGCAGGTTAGGTGTTCAGGAAATGCTCGTTGATTTCTCGTTTCGGAGTGAAATGGTCCATACGTAAAAAACGTGATTAATTCAAACACCATGGTGATCTCCATTCATACGTTACACTGCCATATTACACGCATATAAAAAAAGGTTAAAAACTGTTAGCAAAAGCACACAGTAGATAAAAGTGATGTGCATTATAGTAATGAGACCGTGCCTAAAACCACCTAGAAATGCAGTGCAATAAAAAGGAACACATCAGGAAGTAAGATACCAGACTTAACTGTTGTGGAATCTTTGAACTCTACTGGAGTTAAGGCTTTAAAGTAGATCCCCAGATTGCACATCTGAATTGACTATTACCTGCCGCAGACATCTTGGTCAGATAAAATCTTGATCATAAAAATGGTTTCATAATTATTCTGGCGAACACAACACACTTGTAATCAGCTCAAACAGTAAGGAGAGTGCCACGATCTACCACAGATATATATCTAGATGAAGGAATGGATATACAATTTACTTTAATTATAAGTTTGAAGAAAAGTGTGACTTGGGGTAGCGAAAAACAATTAGATGTAAGGCGGGTTTTTTTTGTTTGTTTTTTTTTCCCTGAAATTTGGGTAATGATCTAAGAATCTGATTAAATTTAAAGAGTTGAATGGAAATCGTGTTTTTTACTTTGCATAACAGGGAAGGTGGGGAAATATAAAAAATTGTCTAGTTTTTTAATAACCTGGGACGTGTTGCTCAGACAGAGTTTCAATAAACTATACAGTTTTCCCGTAATTGGTGAAATCTTGTAAATGTAGAATAAATTCCTTTTGAGATATCTATTCACACACAAGATATTCAATACGGGTGTTTAATCTGACAAATTCTGCCTTCACTTAAAGAAACTCTAGTAGAATATCTACAATCCATAATGCATGTTAAATTAACTGATATTGGAAAATAATTTATAAAGAGCGATAACATCTGACATAGGCAAGTGCTTTATTTTCACACAGCCAGATCTCAGACGGTGTCAGTTCCAAATGAAATCCAGGTACATATAACACAGTGTGAATACACAAAAGACATGTATACGTTTCAATCCTCGGAGTACTTTCAAAGACACCTGCAAGCTCGGGGAGATGGTGAAAATATATATGAAATACTGGTAAACAATATATAAGCATATAGCTTTCCAAAAAACAAACATCAACATTTGTGTTTAAACGACAAATCAAACACTGCATTTGTCAAACATTCTAAACCTGAAATACTTTCCAGTTTTTGTTGAATTTCATTTTACAGTACAATATATTTCATTACAATTTATCTTCCCATTGAAATTCAACAGCCTTTTTTATTAACAAACCCATCACTCATCGTGTGCAAAAAAAAAAAAAAAAAAAATCTCGAGACAAGATGACTCAAATAATCAGTCTAATAAACTGTCTGCAAAAACTTGCACATTGGCAAAAGTAAGCTTTTCAAGTGATTTTAACTAGATTAAAGGCCCAATGTTTTTTAGTTATCACTACTGCATATATATCATTTAACTAAATGTACTGGAAATTCCCCATTTAAGTAGTTTAATGGTACAAAATCATACCATTACACTTTAATCATCCTTAAAAACTAGCTAGCTAAAATGAATGGCTCTTTAATCTTTCATATTTTAATAGGGTTTTAAGAGTTCTTTGTATATGATGTTTATCCATCAATTAAAACAATGCCTGGCCATTATTTTTCATAAATTAATGGCAGTTCAATGACCATTAAATAACATGACTTTATGTTCACTATAAGCTTCCATTTTAACAGGCTTTCTATGGGATTATTTAATGACATTTTCATGGACGCCATTAAAAACGTGACTGTTAACTTAATGATTAAATGGGAGTTTTAACATTTTTTAATGGTGTCCTTATTTTATTTTATTTAAATTCTGTTTTAATGGTAGTGATATGCAGTAGTGTATATAAACTTCATTTTTTATGAGAATAATTATACCCCTAAACTTTTACTAAGGTACTTCATCTATCATAAAATTATAATCATGGTCCTTCAAATGATTACAAGGACTCAGTGCAGATGCAAGCATTCAATGACTTGGATTTATAGGCTCTTATGCTCAAAGTCTATACAGGCTTGCATTTACTATAAAATTCCTATGATCACTTGATAGAAAATGATCACAATTAATGAATGGAATACCTTTAACATTTGTGAACATTTAGCCATGTCAATGCCTCATGGTTTTAATGTGTCTCAATTTTCTGAATCTGAGCAACAATATTGAATTTATAACAAAAACTGCGGAGATCCTGATCAGACAGCTCTTGATAAAGAAGCTCCTAAAAAGAGAATTTTGATCCGGGTCTGCTCAGAGTTTGCCAGCTGAAATGAGTCTATATATATATATATATATATATATATATATATATATATATATGAAGTAAATCAAATGGTTAAATTATACTTTCATATCTAACAAAATTATCAATGCATGACAATTTGATAAAAACACAATGTATATACCGGGCCTGTTCAAGTGGGCCAATGCACTATATGATAATAAATTGTGCATTATATAGTGGATATGTTTTTGGCACTGAATGTTCAATTATCATGCAGCCAATCAGACAGAGCACTTGATCTAGATGGTGGGGTAATCACATATGCAGTACACCATGTGTGAGAGTTCATATATTGATATTTACCTCAGCGACTGCATTGCAAAAGTTTTATGATGCATCTTGTGTGGGCCTTATAATAAAATATTAACCTACCATCTGGTAGCAGTCTCTGATTCTTATTTCAAGGTATTTTAGGAATACAAAATTGTCAATTTCATTGGGAAAAATCCTTGCAAAAACTTACAGATTGGGAACAAAAATCCTGGAAATATGTTTCTTAAATTCATTTCCTCGTGAATAAATATGAAAACATTTATGACTTGATGAATATTAATGGCTAAACAAAAAAAATCATTTTTACATTCAGTTTACACAATTCTATAGGAATTGTATAAAATGAATGTAAAAATGCATTTTTTTTTGCTTTTCCATGTAGATTGTCAAATATCTGAGCTACCATACAATATTGTATTGAATATTAAGGTGCTGTCTGATCTGGGTCTGCTCTAGTTGACAATATATCAAAATATGTCTATATAAGGTCAAGAGGCAAGGTTTAGGAAGGTTTTTCAACTGAGAATGACAGTAAGAAAAGCTGATCAATATCATTGTCACATGGAGAAAGACCACCTGGGCAGAGTACTTGAAAGCAGAGTCACTACAGTATTAAAGAGACCCTATTGAAAAATACAGAAAAAACTTCCTGAACTGTTATAAAATGAAAATCTAACTAATCAACAGACAGATTTTCCTCTCAATCTCAAAACACAATATTTAGGACTGCGTAAGTATACTCAAGAGCAGGATCAAGCTGGAGTGATGTTCCCTTCATTACCATGAATATAATCCCATCATTTTCCACCTCAACACACACATCGCTCTGTGAAAACGCTTCAATTTTATAACTTCAAAAAGCACGGCGGTGACATGCTTTGCAAATCAAAAGATTTAACTTGATGGGCTTTAACCATAAAATATCTCTTCTCATCCATTATATTTAGTTCATTCAGTATCAGTTGTGTGCATGTGTGCAACACATCCTGCCTGATGACTTTATACAATCCATCTACAGGTGTATCAGCTAGGTGTTTCAGTTGGACTTTCAAACTGAGTACACATGACCTGGCCAATGCTCTGTTTCATTATGCAACTCCAGCATCTGAGTAAATTACTGAGAAAAAAATTATCAGTTGAAAATTCATTTTGTATTTTTTCCATGATAAATGATGCTGAGTCTGTCAAATTTAAACATGTTATTTACTTAATTACACATATTTTCCACTTTGGCTTAGATTAAATCTAAAATTTTAAATCAATTCAGAAAAAAAAGATCTTACAGCAATATCCTTAAAGTGGTCTCCATGGTTACAGAGTTGGACCAGAACTTTGATCTAGAAGGGTCATTAAAGATTCATACTCCCACCCCACAAAATATATGTTTTTAACTCACAACTCTCAGATCTCCGGACACAAATACAACGCTTTGGGCTTAAATATCAAATAACTTGACAAAATGATCTTGAACAAACTATCAAGGGTACTATAAAAGAATTAACAACAGTTGAGTTTCAATAGAAAAGAAATCTCGAAACTGTCTGTCATGAAACCCTAAATTCAAACCTGCCTGAGCTCAAGTTATAATATAAAATCAAATGATGAAAACTACATTTTATCTTTATTCAAGCTACCAGTAAATTTACAGATGAAACAAATTAAGTGAAGATGATCAGCATATATTTATACCTAACAATGACCACTTTAATCTCTGTCCCAGATGACCTACCATACAGATGATACTAATTGTTTGGTTGGATTTGGTGTCTCACCAACAATATTTTAGTCATTTGGAGACATATTTATGTCTACATGAGACAGACAGTCACAGATGCCTCTCTCCAATAAAACACCATGACAATTAAGGGCCATGAATCCACATCCAATCACTGTAAGAACATATTGGACCAACCAGTCCTGGAAATATCCTTATGTGCTCAGTGCAGAGAACGGGGTGAACAATACAGAACCATTTTTAACGACTTTGGTATGTCCAAGCCTGGATTCAAACCCGAATCCACCCTGCTATGGGGCGGACACTGACGAACCACTGCCACCAGGACATGGTCCTAAACTATGAACTACAAAAATGTGTTCCCAGATGTTACAGAACCCAGGAATCAAGAATGTTTTATCTGAAATTCCACCAACAATACTTAACCCTTTCCCTCATAGAGGACACCATGAAAAGACCTATACGAACAGCATAAAACCAGATCAGCCTGCGAGTAACTCGCAGGCTGATCAGGTTTTATGCTGTTTGCTGCTCCTCAGTGGTCTGGAAATGAGGATTTTGTAGTTAAATTTGGTAAGGTTTAACTGTGGTTTTCTGCAGATCAGGCTTTATGTGATACCTATTGAGTGCGTCAAAATGAGTATATATGAGGGAAAGGGTTAATTATTACTTAGAGCTAGGTAATACCTAGATCAATTCTAAAACTTAAGGTTAGAAACATAATCCACCATACCAGTATTCTATAAAACATTCCTGTACATGACTGAAAGCTGACATGAATTACCATCTTTTCAACAGACAAAACTTAATGAAGAAAAACCCTCTGGAGTCCGGATCAATACAAATGTCCGGATATAAGAGATTTCCAGATTTGGGAGAATTAGAATATCCAGACCTGTTTTGTATATGTATTGGTTGACAGTATAAGCTGAGAAAGCAACTTATATTTAATTTATGTTTAAAATATTAAATTTTATTTAACAAAAATACAATTTAAATCTGCTTGGAGAATAAATTCAGCTTATGAAGAAAGCGTTTTCATGCATCCATAATAAAAGAAGGCCTATGGTTTTATGGATATGTTTTTTTCGTTGCTGTTTTTTTTTTCATCAAAAGTTGATCAAGTTCAAGGTCAAAGTCAACTGCATAATGACAAGGTCTATCCACTTAAGCAACTGTGTAAATATTGAAGCACTCCAATGAAGCACATAAAAGTTATAGCAGATTAAACAAAAGGTAAACCTGTC
>CM037783.1:33138157-33177521 GCA_021229015.1 Solen grandis | reverse complement strand
AAAGTCTAGGGCATGGTAATGTAATCTAATTTGGTTTAAGTAAAGTTCAAATGTTACCAAATATAAACGAAAAAAAAATGTCAAAATAGCCACAGATTACCGCTCTTTTATCTTGAAATTAAAATTTGGGACGTTCATGATATTGGTGTTGTATAATATTGCACTAAAACTATGCAGGAATAATATTTGACGTTGACGCCGTGACGTCATATCCTGTATATGTTACGCCATAATGAATCACTTGTGTGTTCTTGATGATTATTGATAAAGCCCTTAAGGCGAACACCAAGAGTTATTTATCTGTGTGGTTGACATAAGTATAACATTTGTTAACAAGAAACACTGGCTGGTATAAATATTCAAATGGTTTTAAAGTAAAGAATACTTGTAAGAATCATCTTGTTAACTGTAGCCGTGCTTTTCAATAAACAGTTATTTCAATCCACTTTAAGTAAGGTTCATACGAATGGATCTGCTGTCATAAAATAAATTTCCTATTTTTCATGATTTATGATTTATCTTTCACGTATACTTTTCTTTCTTTCTTTCTTTTTTTTTTGAGGGGTGGGGGAGGGGTTACTACTTTAACCTAACATATAGTATAAACATTTGGAAGTTGTCCTTTAAGTACATTTAACCTTTGTATCTAGCAGGTTTTTTTCCTGTTCCCACCATTGAACGCTTTGACATCCATTCACACTCTTTTTTGCAGAGATTGCATTTTGAGCCATACGAATACCTCAAGAAACTGAGCTGGTGTGAGTCACTATTTAAATACAAATAAATTTCCCCCAAATTCCTCGCTGAATGATTCAAATACGGTCAAAAAACTTTATTTATCAGTTTTTATAAAGGACTCCTCTAGATAAATATTAACGTCGTAAATAAATATTTTGAATAAACGTTTTCACAAGCGTATCTTTTGTTATGATGTAGACATAGCCTCAAGGGTGAAAATCAGAATCGCTAAAGGAGCGGCCTCATTGGAGATACTGCCTGAACTCGGGCTGCTGGGGCGATTGTATAGCGATGTTGATATGTTGGGTTGACACACAAATGTGAGGACCCCAACCCGCGATGTATTTCATGAAATGAAAAGCGCCATGTGAATGCTTACTGATGTCGGTAACCCTATAAAGAATTCTGATCATATTCTCACAACGTTATCTGAATAGACAAATACAAGTGCATAGATATTTTATCGATACAAACAACTCAGTTTCGCGGAGTTGCATAATTGTTAATTTTTTTTTTCAAACAGAGAGACATTCTCGTGTCTCGGGTTTACTATTCTTATCACGTTTAATCAATGGTTTGAACGAAAAGGAGTGGTTAGATTGTTAAATAATCAGACAGGGAATCATTAAATCATTGAATGATTTAACTAGACTTCGGCGCGTCAAATATACGTATAGCACAGCATGCTAGATGCATAAAACAAATAGGGCGTTACGTTTTAGTTACGCAGTTATACTTGTCTGTAAAATGAGACTACAGCTAATGCATTGGATTGCACCAAACAGTTTGGCAGTTAAGGACCACTTCCAACCCAGACGGTGATAAAGAATGATGTGAGATTATAGTGGTTGCCGAAAACTGATATAATTCCTTTAATATTGAGATAAGTTTAAATGTGAACAAAAAAAATAAAGATACACATGTATGTTTTCATTGGGTATTGAAATGGGGTGTACAAAGGGGTGAACACAAGATGAAAGAATATCAGAGTCGATAAGAAAGTCGTAAATATATAGAATTAATACCCGCTTTTCTAAGATTTTAAATGTTTATTACATTTTTTACGTTTTTAAATGTTTAGTTATAATAATGTTTAATATGTTGTAAAAGAAAAAAAATGCACCCCTCTTTCACTTCCTTTCGAAATAAGTTTTTTTTATATATGAAATTGGGTATATTATGAAGGTATTGACATTTTTGTGGGGATTGTTTGCAGCCAAATCACGATATAATTCTTACAGAACACTTAAATTAATGAAACGTGAGTGCCTTTTCCCTTGCATCTGATTATACAAATACTTTTCAATTTCTTTTACTTGTACTTTTCAATGGATATTGAAGTAGGGTATACAAGGGATAAAGGAAGACCGAATTGAAGTGCTTTACCAATGTCAGATAAACATCACTCAGATTAGACATTTATAAATCTGTAGGTGCACAAACTCACTTCCGGTCCTTTTCTTTCTATGCTTATGTCAAAATTGCCAGCAAACTACTCAGGGAAACCCCGATTTTTTTCAAGGTCATTGAAACGTCATAAAATTTTAAAATTTGGTTAGTGAAAATTGAAAATGCCAACAAGTCAGTGAAATGTCGGGAAAAATGATTACACAGCTTGAAAAATAATATTTCAATTGAAATTAAATTTCAGTGGCAGTCTTTAAGTGTTACAGTTAAGGACTAAAAAGTCTCTTATTTTTTACAGACATTTTTTGTTGACTCAGGCATTTAAGGTTAACTTGTATGGTGTTTAACTTACATGCACATTCCATATCTTTTTGTTGATACTAGTACTTGTAAGTTTGAAATGTTTCTTCCTTTGATGATTTAAATAAAATATATATTTTTTTTGCTTTTTACAGAAGCGATTTGACATACGTTTATTCGTGAATTAAAATATGAAGTGTCATGAACATTAATGCCGTGAGGTCCGTGGAGGCATTGGTTTGTGCAAGTTATATTCTTTAACGTTGCAATGCATTAAGCTGTACGTAAGCCATCTAAGTTCAATCTTATAATTATTTGTTTTAAGTTCATTTTCAAGAGCTGGAACATGACTAGCGTGGCAGTGTGGGTAAAGAATGGGCATAACTGGATCGCTCGACTAGCAGATCAGATGTTAACCATATCAGCTTCCTATCGCGTTGGCAAACATCAGATGTTGGAAAATCTCTGTGGTTGATAAGACTAGATACAAGTGATAGAAGAAAAATCTATAAATGCAGGAATTTGCGTGTACAGTGCTTTATAGCCGCAAGGTTTAGTGTTGTATAAAATGATTGACTTTGTATTTAATTATTGAATTAGAAAATATATTACGTTGATTTCTTTTTTCAGAAATCTTTTACCACTTTCTTCAAAGGTCCCAAATTATTTTGATACTTAAAGTGTGAGGTTTGAGAATTTTGTTATACTCTGGTCGAGGTCCTATGCAAACAAGCTTGCTGCAGTCCGTGCCTCGTCACGGTCCGCCGGTAATACCGACATCGGCCACACCCCCTGCTGCCGACCGTGTGGCGACCAGCGCACGCCAGGCTGCACTCTAACAATACTTAAGATGAAAACCCTGCAGTAACTGGGAGTCTAATATGGTCGGATGCATTTTTTATATAATTTTATTTGCATGAGATGAATATCTGTATACACATTGTCACGGCTTTTCTCTGTCACACAAGAAACTGTTAATATATTCTTGAAGCTTGAGTAACAGTGTTTGATATCCTCACATTTCTATTGTGTGAGTTTAGATAGATAGATAGATAGATAGATAGATAGAGTAGATAGACGCACTTGCTAAAAAGTTCATTTATTTGAATGAATTTCCTTCAGAATATTTGTTTTAGCTGCAAACAAATCAAAATTATAATAAAAATACGTCATGCATAATTGTACTACTCACTTTGTTTACACAAAACAATATATATTGGAAAGAAACATTGTACCGTTAAATCATTAATTTTAATCATGACAGTTTGAGCGTACATTTCATAATGCAAAAGAGAATGATAAATGATGGGTCTCCGACTGTTGCGAAACAAATATTCCACGACTGTTGCATGATTTTAAATCCCTTTCGTCATTTTATCTCAAATATTGTTTAGCGCCCATTTCAAAGTTGAGTTGAGTTCTCCTAACACTTGCAATGCTGTAGGCATTTGTAACTAACTGCCTTTACGACCAGTAAATACCAAGATCAGCCTGCACATTCGTACGGTCAATCATGATCTGTTCTGTTTGCTATTCATTCAATTAATAACAGCAAGCATACTCCCATAAATAACTAATGGTACAGTCTAAAATGAGGAAAGGGCAGGTCCAATTAAGAAATTTAGCATGATTAGAGTTTTAATTATAGGTTACCACTTTCCATTAGAACTTCAGTCCAAGGGCCAATGGCATCTTAAACATTTTAATAGGTTTAGAAATGTGTAAGTAGATATGATTAAATTGAAAGATTTCTAATCAAGTATTTCAAAATCTGTGAAAATACGATTGGTAACTTGTGCGCACCAGTGGAGTTAAAAGAAAGAAATTGTTTTATAACAAATTTTCGCCAGAAAAGGCAAAGAAGTTATTACTTGAGGTATTTGTCTCGTTACGCTAGGAATGATTGATGATCGTGCGAAATAAAATATTTACACAGGTTGAGAGTGGCTGTCTGGGTTTATTTACTAAAACATTAACTATTCACAAAACCTGACCCCTTTGTAGAGATTGGGGGAACGTTTTGGGGCCTGCATACGGTTTGGTTTCATTCTTTCAAAACTGTCGTATATTGCATTTTCCGGTTGCTAACTGATCATTTATATTTTGCTATTTTGTATAATACAAAGGAAGAGGGGCGAAATTCTTGAGTTGTCAAACACGGTGATATTTTTTGTGTGAAAAATCGGTGTTGAGACAAGTAGATGTTTTACATTCTGTGTTTATGCAACCAGTTAGCGAAAATGACAAGCAGCACACCCATGTGTGCTTTCAATGACACGGGAATGAGTTCAGAACAAAATTCGTAATAAATGCAAAACGATGTACTGATTTAATTTTTAAACGATGTATATGAAGATATCTTTACAGATGACGTTTAAACTAATATCGCATTATTACAAAGTGTTATACCAGATAAAAGAGCTCAGATATGTCTAATGGTAATATATGTTGATTTTGAAATACAGTTGAACCTGTATTAGCGGCCACCTGTACTAAGCGGTCAGTAATAGTATTACCAAACTGTAGCATTTTGTGACATATTTAAACTATATTTTGCGGTCATCTTTGTTAAGCGGCCACTTTCTCCTGTTCCCTTGACCGCTTAAGACAGGGTTGACTGTACAGTGAAATGGCGAACTTCCGTGGAGCGAGTTTTCGAATCCCTATTTCGGACCAGTGCTTATTACTTTACATAAATTTCACAGCCATGTTATCTTGATTTTTAGGGCCCCTCAATTACCCACAGAGTCCAACTTCTTAATTAAGTCCTCGAAATATTAGCAAGCTTACTGTTACTCTACAAGCACTGTAAAACAGTTAAAAAATGGAGAAGACGAGTCCCGAACAAAATGATCTATTTCATCTGCATTTATCTGTGGGAATATCAAGATCGTTGGGCGTTATCAGGCAAGTGTAAGAGGTGCACAGCAGACACTGGTTGTGGGTTCCGACTGCACCGGATCCCCGGGCCAGATATAGCCGGCAGTCGGTCGGGGGCATGTCGGCACCACGCGCGAAAATGAATCACTATCAGGCTTTCTTTAAACTTGCAATGCTATCCCCCGTGGCAAACCTCCAATTTCTCACCGATTAGTAACGATGGAGCTACTCGCAGTGGTTGTTATGTTTTCTTTAATCTTCTTCTATTTTTTCTCTTCGAGTACCTTATGTTAATCTGTAATTTTGCGTGTTACCCCATGTCCCCTCCCCCCCACAAAAAAAATAAATAAATAAATAAATAAAAAAAATAAATAAAAAAAAATGGAGGAGATTGACTAGATATTTTAATGTTCTTCAGCATTATCATGCCCATCCATTGTCATTAATATGAATTGTTTCTGCGATCGTGTAATATAAAACATGAACATCTTCTCTGTAGATAGGAGATTTTTTTTTATAGTTTTTTTTATCGAAAAAGTTTCTATTTCGTTTATTTCACACTAAAAGTATAATACATTTTGTCTGATACCGGCAAGTTAATGTAGCTGCATTCTACCTATTGAGCCCACGTTTACTCTTATGGTATTTTTCCATTATTCACAAAATTTAATGGCCGTGTTTATTTTATAAATTGTTACCTGGGTAACATAAGCGGAGCGTAAATACGTTGAATGAGGCCTTTACGACCGATTTTATGATGTGGCTGTTAAACATTATGAGAATTTTATAGAAACTCGTTTACATGGAATGGTGGCCGCGTAAATTGTTGCAAGTTTTTCATACCTGAACAATTTCAAAAGCATGGTGTTACGTAACGTGTGTGTGTGGGGGGGGGGGGGGGGGGGGGGGGGGGCTCAGGTGTAGCGGAATTGTTTCCAGGTTCTTCAAGTACTTTTTGTCCATTGCCCATATATACTTTGTGGTAAGTTGTGGGTTCGAATCTCGATGCGGGCAAGATTACATTTCTGCTAAGGAGAAGGGGACTTGTTTAAAAGAAGGAAGAGGCCATGGGGGTTGGGGCTTAGGTTAGTTGAAACTTTTTCATTTTGCTTCGATTGGGAAGCCTTCCAGCTGGCTTGCAGTAGGTCGGTGGTTCTACCCGGATGCCTCCGTGCATTCGGGGTCTTCCTCCACCTGTAATTAGCTGGACGTCGCTATATGACTGAAATACTGTCGAAGCAACGGTTAACTCTAATAGTCAGTCAGTCGATTGGGAAACAAGGTCTCACAGCTTTATATTAATCACTCTCGACGGTTCCTGGGTTGGACCAGTATTTTGAGCCCTGGGAAGGCCATCAGAAAACCTTGCCCCAACGGGGTTCGAACTCACAAACTTCGGATGCCCAGTAGGGTACGTTACCACTGAATCACAGAGCTTATTTGCTTTTAAGAGCGTCGGTTTTTCAGCTGCCATGTATACCATACATTTGACACTCGGGCATTGTACCTCATTCTCACAAATCTACTCTCAGCTTGACATTTTTATCATTTCCAATTATTTAGTAACATACCAAAAAATAGACTGAACGAGTATCATTACCGCATATATTTTGTTGAGTTTGACAGACACCCACAGAGTAATTAATTATACTTTGTCCCCGTCATAGTGTTCTCGTACCCAAACTGGCATCTAGGAAAGAGACTACTTCGGCTTAAAATTAGTTTTGAACGTTAACCCAAATATGACCTCGTTAGATAACTCAAAATGACAAGTATTATAAGAATTGAGCCATATCTAAATACTAGACGCTATATGACGCCGTAAAGAAATAATAGAAATATGCATGATGGACTGGAAAGCCAGCACTAGAAGTATAAAAAAGGCTGAGTTAGATCAGAGGACAGGAGACTGTTTGTTGGAAGAATTATCTTGCATGTGACATAGTTGCACAAAAATATACCCCTTTCTACGTTGAGGCGCATTTAAACAGAGCTTGTTCATGGAATGCTCACCTCAATCGGTTGATTTGGACATCATGCATTATGAAATCGTAGATTTCTGCCAGTGTTAATTTAAATGGAAAACTGCAGCCACTAGGCCACTAGATAAGGTAAAAATATACAAAGAAACCGACGCTTTCTTCAACAAATACTTATATTTTGGTACATGTATCAGGAATGTGTTTGATAATGTATTCTGAAGGATAGGACAGGCAGGAGTTTTCTGGATTTTTTTTTTCAAATGGGATTTCAGATGCTTCATCTACGGCACTGCTTCATCCAGGGGCGGGGGGAGGGTGAGCGATCCCGGTTAAAGGGCCAAAAATGTTGAAAAATAAGTGAATTTAAATGTCAGTATAAAACTGCAATATCTCATATTCCCACCCGTCGCAGGAAAATCCTGTGAAAGCCCCTTTCATCTTCTTATCCCCATGTGTTTGACAAAGTATCACAAATCATATTTGCGTAACCAATATGTCTTAAAACGACATCTAGATATACATGGCCGGCTTATCTATGAAATCAATACAAAATCCAACTTATATATGCGTTTTTCATTGATAAAAATGTAGAATTGGGTCGCCGTGAACCTGGCTATCTTATAATACATTCTGTCAGCTGATGAATAGGAAGACTATTCGTTGACAGTGTGTTTGCCTTATATTGCGCATTCAAGATTGGAGAGCTTTAAACTTGAAAGAAGTCAGGGTTATTGATGTGTTTGTCGAAAGCGCTTGAGTGACACGGGTGACCCAGCCTGTCCGGATAAAAGAGAATATGGGACGACTTCTTTGATAGCACTTTTTTTTTCCTTTCGTCTCCTTGTCTCCAGAATTATTTGCTGTTGATTTAATTGCGAGTTTGCTGATGTACTTAAGTTTTTTTTAACTTGCTGATAGATTTTTTTTACTGGATTGTCACATTTTGCGTTCACCTTTATTGCACGTGTATCCCTAAAAGAATTTTTTCATACTCAGTAGTAATCCCCGAAAATACTTTTTTAAATCTTAAGTTTTTATCTTTATTGTGACTCATTGTCTTGGTATATAAAATCATCCCCTAAACCAACCATGTATGCTTAAGAATGGATTTATTTTCACTGTAACGTTACATCAACCGTATCAAAGTCTAATAAATTTTATTCTTTTTTCTCTCTCTTATTTCGCAACCGCTTTCTTACCTTAACCTCACTCGTAAATGATACCTTTCACATGTCACCGTTTTGAAAGCTAGAGGAATTAGGAAGTTGAATTATGATCAGTTTTAAATTATTAATTGTCAGCAGATAGTTTTTGAATAACAGTTTAAACAGACTGACTAAGTATTTTGATGTGTTTTACAGTACTTCATCATTAAGGGAACTTAATTGCCTGCCAAGTTTCCTGCATTATTTTTGTGAAGCCATTTTGGTTGCCTTCCGTCACTGATTATCAAGGAAACTCATCGTTCAACTGCAGATAAGCGTTCAGCATAGAGAATGTCTGTCAGCCAGAAGTATTTCCATTCAAGTGTGGAACCTTGGATTTGCTTGAACTACAATTTTACTGATTGACTTGGAAAATATTATTCCAAGATATTAAAAATCCCACTTGTTGATAATGTTGTTTTAGGAATTTACCGTTGCTGGGAGTGTATCTAAGTCTGCTAATGAAAAGGGGCGGAAGGCCCTGAATGCACAAAGGCATTTTGGTAGAACCGCCGACACACCATATGCCAGCTGAAAAATCCAGATTGGAACTTTAACTCACTTTGGCGAGCGACTTGGATACATTGAGTCAAACACTGCAACTAAAGACTCGCTCATTTCTTGACCATCTGAGCAAAACTACTATAACATTATTTCATAGTATAGGTGCTTTGTGTAAAACTGTCACATAACTAAATATACATAGTATGTACTCAGGGGTTTTGAATTTAAAATGCATTATTTCTAACAGATGTTTGTTTGTGTTTGGCTGTGAGCAACCCTCTAAGATACAGTTTTTTTTCCGAAATGAAATATGTACATGGTATTGCTTTCATACTGCTTAAAAAAAAAAAAAAATCGCAAAGCAATTGAACATTTAAAATTGACGAAACCCGCGAAGAGTACAAATGTATATTGTTAGTACTTTATTTAATTTAGCAATTTGAGTGAAACCATTTAAATGTGCTACAATATATTTACTCGACTTTCTTAAGAAGATGCACCAACAGTATCCAGTGTGTTCATTCCTGCATGTAATCCCGGGATAGACAAATGCAATGGCAAACAGGAGTTCAATGTAAACGTTTTTGAGTGATTTCTTACAACAAACGAAGATACGTGATCTGTAAATAACTGTTTCTTCGTTGCGTGTTGTTTTCCCCGAGGCCTTTACCTGCGCATTAATCTTCTTGTTTGTCGGTTTCAGAAGCGCGTTCCTAACAGTAAGCTTTTGAACATTTTGCATGGCTTAACCGTGCATCAACATTTAAAATTTAAGCATAACTGAAGTGCTAATTAACATTCCTGGATGAAGTAGCAGCACGACTTCGCTGCCTGCAGAATTGGCTCTGAGAGGTGCTGCGGTCGAAAATTTTAAGTGAACGATTTTATTGCTGACGTAATAGATTGAAATTAAAACAAGTCATAAGACAGCTGGTGCTCTGTCTACATGTAGCTTGATTTTGCTCATGTTTTGTTACCGGCATCATCTTCACGTGAGCATATTATTGTCTATCCAAAACCTTTCCTTCAAGATCAGTTCGTCAAATTAGCTTATGATTAAGCCTGGGTTGAAAGAAAATGAAATATTGAGTTCGTATTATATGAACTTTTTAATCTAATAGTAACATCTGAAATGGTTTTTGTCTAAGAATTGAAATTCGAAGTTTTAAAGTTCCATCATTCTTTTTGTAAGCATTGTCGGATACTCACAATATTATTCATCGCTATCATCATCGTTGTCTCAGTTTTCTAATCATGAATGAAGACTGCGATGGTAATGGCGATTGGGACTATCCTTATGACCATCATCATCGTAGTCGTCATCATCATCATCATCATCATCATCATTGTCATCATCATCATCATCATCATCATTATCGTCATCATCATCATTATCATCATCATCATTATCATCATCATTATCATCATTATCACCATGCCCGTGATTTGTCTTTATCACGGTACAATAGTTAATATTCGTTTCATGGAATCTGACGAAGTTAGTTTCGCTGGTACATATATTCGTGGATTTATGTTCTAGAAATCGTGTCTATTTGATAAAAAGTGTTCGTGCGGATTAAATTCATGGAAAAAGACGTACACGAAACGAACGAAAATAGGTCCTCCCACGAAAATTAATGATTCTACAGTAGTGTAATTGAAGCTACGCCCACATTGCACCATGAAGGCTTCCTCGCACTCCATGACTCGAGTTGTGCAGGAAATGAATGACCCAGAAAACACGATTAAAAAACTCGTTAATTATCAGTTCTCATTCGAAAGTTACATTTTTCAATTCTATGATGAATTACTTACAACATACGATTGTGAACTGTTCGGTTCTCTCATAATGGACTATAATTGTCATGGTTGGCTCGATTTATTGCTTCTATTCCGTCAGAGGAATGTGATTACAATTTTGAAAATAGGTTTGGTGTTGTGGCTAAATAGGTCTTACTGTTGCCTGACATTTATCCTTGTTACACTATACACGTTTGTGCCTTGGCGTGTTTGCCGCTATCAGTGAATAATAAACTAGCTCGTTAACATTGACTTAAGTTTTGTTTAGGGTAATGTGTCCGCAGGGAAATGATAGTCTTCAAACCTTCGGGCTGCTTTCTAGAATATAGTCCTGACAAAAATTGAATCTCGGCTTGGTCGGGGTAAATGTCTGCTACAGACAGACAGACACTAAGTAAGACTGTAAGTTATTTAACAAAGAAGAGACTCGTGCCATTGGCACCCGTTGCTCAGCAAAGCGTATATGTTTGCTGTACCATTTCTCATCCGTGTTTTAAGTCTTGAATTAAGATTGCGGCACAAATAAGTGCAAAATATCAGTACGATGTGTAACATGTTATGTATGTATAAATCAATTATTAATACCGAGTATTAACCCTTTCCCTCATATAGACTCATTTTGACGCACTCAGTAGGTACCACATAAAGTCTGATCTGCAGAAAACCACAGTTAAACCTTACCAAATTTAATTATAAAATCCTCATTTCCAGACCACTGAGGAGCAGCGAACAGCATAAAACCTGATCAGCCTGCGAGTTACTCGCAGGCTGATCTGGTTTTATGCTGTTCGCATAGGTCTTTTCATGGTATCCTCTATGAGGGAAAGGGTTAAAATGAAGTTTACTGTATACTCACTATGTACGTTTTTCCTTTGTGTGCCCATGTGCATTTGATTTGAACTCGTAAATAAAACCTACTGTATCAATATCAACTAGGTGAAAAAAAAGACATTAATAACCATGTTACGTAAAATTAATGGAAATAAAAGGCGACGTGGTACACAGTAAGGCATTAATCAACACCTTCTCTAGAAAATGTTCTCTTCTTACTGTTAGTACTTATTTCTCTGCAACTGATTACTTGTACATATTTTATAATCGGACCATGTAATTGTACCTATATCTTTATCGAACTTTTATCTTTTTCTCTATCGGACTATGTTATTGTACCGTTTCTCTACCAAACTTCGTAACTATTTCTCATTCGAACTATATAATTGTACATATTTCTCTATTGAACTTCGTAACTATTTCTCATTCGAACTATATAATTGTACATATTTCTCTATTGAACTTCGTAACTATTTCTCATTCGAACTATATAATTGTACATATTTCTCTATTGAACTTCGTAACTATTTCTAATTCGGACTATGCAAGTACATGTATACCTATTTCTAGTCGAAGTCTTTATTTGTACGTATGTCTCAATCGAATTATACTTAGGTCTCAACTGAACTGTTTATTTGTATTTCTGAATGAATTATGTAATTGTACACATTTCTCAATCTAAGTGTCAGGTGTAGCTATTTCGTTTTTCCTCTGTCAAACTGAAACAACGTTTGACATAAACACTGTTAAAATAACTTTCATTTTTTCTAAATAAAAATATAATTTCGAGGTAGGTTTATGATACGATTTGATGATACCTTCGTCAGAGGACACCATTATTTAAAATACAATTAAAATGCAATTAGTTCATACAGTGTATGGGGTTTCTCATTAAATAACACTCGCACAATTCAGTCACCATTGCAAGTATTGTGTCAACTGTATTGTTCCGGTTTGTTTAATATACAGAACGCATCTTCATTTCAACCTAACATGGGGTCCATACCTGTATATTTTAATGTCTACATATGACTCATTTTGCATACATTAAACAGTGTAATATAACGCTTCATAGAATTACGTCTTCACCGCGAGCTACTAAACAACTGCGTTTTCCAATCTTGCGTAGACTTCATTATAATCGGTGTTTGCTTAGGACGGTATATCAATCATTTTATGAATGAATCGCGGGCTTTTTACTGTAATCATCCGGCCAGCAAGTCTCTGCCTCAAACATAGGCTAACTGACCTGATTTTTGTCATATATATATAGTTTTTAATTGGCTTGCTAGTGAACGTTGCTAACTTGTATATCTTTCACGGTGTCTTCATTTGCAAGTTTAGTGAAGTTGTAATGATCGAGATGCTTACAGGTAAATCATTTTCGAATATTAAATCTTGCTGCATTTCACGTTCATAGATTATGCAGGATCCAAGTAATTTAAACCGCAAAACTAGAAGTATATTTTGACAAAGATTCCGTTATCATTTTCACCGGGGAAAATGAAGCACACATATCTCATATTTTACAATATACCTATGAGAACAAAATACTATACTTGATTTGTTATGAAAGTGAAATCTAAGATTTTCCTTGCAGTTTTATCGATTAACCTTTCTTTCTCATACTCTTCAACGGGAATACCAGCCCCGCGTTGTTCACTTTATAAGACTGATCTACCATTGCGTCTTGAAACCTAGAGCGAGGTCATTGAGCGGAAGACTGGTTCTTCATACAAACACAGATTGGTATCTTATATTCTGTCACTTTGTCATGTTCCTGAACGTGTAAGTTGTCTAGAATATCCCTTACAGGCCCACGGAGATAAGGATTTGATTATCAGTATAATGTGTATGTACTCGGTATCCTTATATAACCCTAAGCAGATTTGTTTATATTTTAAAATGTGCCAAGTTGTCTGTTGTGCTAATGATATAGCTCCCTTGCTTGGCGCTCAGCATATAAGGGTACAGTTCCAGGACTAATTTGCCCGGTGTCAGGATAATGTGACTGGTTGTGGTATCATGCCACATGTCTATGGCGTGCGACTGCAATGTGGCAGCACTATATCTGTCTCAAGTAGATACAGTCTCCAAATGACTGAAATAATGTCCATGGGACTATAAACCAATAAACAAACAATAAAGTTGTGTAATCGGTGGTTGCACCAGTACTTTTGAGTCCGGGAAGGCAATGAAAAAATCATTGCTCAAAACGGGGTTTGAACCCTAATAATCGGACCCACAGTCAGGTATGTTAACACTGGACCAGGGTTTCTTAATGGTAGGTCATAGGAGGATCGTGCCAGACAGGGCTGACAGGACCAAGCACAAGAACTTGCTTGTGTCTACTTACTGTCCTCATAGAGGATACATGAAGACTATGCGAACAGATAACCAGATCAGCGCGAGTAACTCGCAGGCTGATCGGTTTCAGTGTCGCTCCTCAGTGCTGGTAATGAGGATTTTACA
The DNA here is from genome assembly GCA_021229015.1 of Solen grandis. Taxonomy (NCBI): domain Eukaryota; kingdom Metazoa; phylum Mollusca; class Bivalvia; order Adapedonta; family Solenidae; genus Solen; species Solen grandis. The sequence continues at coordinate 33,163,402 of CM037783.1, read as the reverse complement.
ATTAAATTTGGTAAGGTTTGAGTTTGGCTTTCTGCAGATCAGGCTTAATGTACCTAATGAGTGCGTCAAAATGAGTCTATATGAGGGAAAGGGTTAAGACAGAATTACAGTAAAGAGAGGGCATTCGCAACACATCGAAATTGTGGCGATATATTATGCTACCGTTCAGTTTGAAAAAAAGGCGCAACACTTGAGACTTTTAATTATCTTGCGTATTATCTGATAAAACGTCACTAAGCATAAAATGGCGAATGACAGCCTGATTTATTTTACCATTGTCTCTTAATACGTGCAGACAATATGTGACGCCATGTTTAAACACCGTGTATAAGATGGGTAGAAAATTAGGTTTTCATTCACCAATATCAGTCAGGCGGTATTGTTTTGGAACGCAAAATACCCCATGTCGAGATATTTTTGTCGTCTGTTGAGATTGGCATATTTACCTTCTTCGCGTCATCGCGGACAAGGTTTGTTGGAAACATGACACCAGGGATAGCTGTGTCTTTTTGACACACGTCCTGCTTCATTGAACGTTATAACTGATCGTCTTTAATAAATGTCGAATTGCGGGGTATTGCATTTCTAAAATTACAAGCCATTGACATACCATATAGGTTTTTTTTATGGGGTACCGAATGACTAAGACAAAATTGTGCATGTAACGATACTGGTTATTTGGTTTTGTCTTCGTAAAATGATTATTTATTTTGTTTATTAATGCTTTGTTATATGGATATAACATAGTTTGACTGCGCACTAGTCAGAAAGATATGTTAGCCATTCTCTCTTTATGCCCGTCCGTCTGTAAGTCCATATGTCTGTGTCTACTTTTCTCTCTCTCAGATGACAATCCATATAACAGTGTTTACAGTAACAAATAATCGAGGACGCACGTGTTGCTAGCCGGTAGCTATGCCGGCTGTCTGGCATTCCTGCACTTAAGTAACTATACTCTGTTGTTTAAATGCACTATTTATGTTCACGACGTTTTAATGTAGTCAATGACATCGTCTCAGTGATGACGATGATGATGATGATGATGATGATGATGACGGTGGTGATGGTGATTTTTAATTGGTTAATTATATGAATAAAGTAAACTCTGTTATTTACCGGTAGTTGCATTCCACGAGGTAAACTTATCTTGGCGTTTTGTTATTTCTTTTTACCGGTCATGATGTTGAGATATTCCGGTAGTGTTTAACAAATGAAACCTTGCGTCCCAACAACCGGGGGGACATTCATCAGACTTACTTATCTGTCGTACTGCGCCAGGTTATTTAATTGCCTATGTGCCTATCGTAACAGTATTTTATGTCTTCTCTCAGTCGTAATTTATCTTCTCCATCAAAGGTAAAAAACACGGTTAGAGAATTTATCAACAGGTTTGAATCTCTTCAGGATAAGTTGGGTCATTAAAACATGGTTTAGTGATTTTATAACTTTGGTAAACTGTTGTTACTTTTACCGGCGTGTGATATTTTCCCTGTCGACAGAACCGATGGTGTTGCCTAGATAGCTACTTGGGTTACAGGGTGGCGATTCCAGTCGTTATCAATGTGTTAGACTTATATCTTTTTGGCAATGTTAGGGTCATGGTGATATATATTTGACAATGTTATATATTTGGCAGTATGAAGACTCGATCACACTGGCTCTGCTTTTAACATGCTTTGATACGCTACAGTATCATTGGTAACATATGTCATTTCAAGATGGAAACTCTCTGTGTGTGTCTGTTTCTCTGTCTGTGTACTCTCTCTACCTAGCTCTCCGGGAGTAGCCTCGAAATGTTCATATATTATGATGTTTTCACGTTTAAAGGAACTGAGAATAGATAAATGAAATTTTAAATTTGTAATTCTGCCACGTGTGCAGGGGAGGTGCAACATCCAGGTGCACTCGTGAACTATGCACTAGACGAGATGGAAAACTGAATGTCTATTCATGGGAAGTAAAACATAAAACCAATAGGTGCATTCAATTATCTGACAGCATGCTGCGTGTCAATGCATGTATTAAGGTGTTACCAGGTGTTAGTTCACACTTGCACGTTGCTGCTGGGCACTTAGTGGGGGGGATTTCGGAAGAATCAGAAACATATGTATTTTTTAAGACATGCATTTTACAGCGGAATGATTGATACCAGGGTCGTGTTTGGGTCATTGAACATTCCGTGGAAACAGATATATAGTGAAAAAAATTGAACCAACTGATAACCGGATAAAATGGATAGGATGTTATATTTTTGGCCTTTTAACTTTAAAGGAAATAAACAAGTTCTGATTCATTTCAATCTTTTCTACCGATATGCTTGAATGAGAACTTCTTTTTCAAGAGTAAAAAGCAATTTTATTTGATACAAACCTACACAAGTATGAATTAAAAGTACAGTCGTTACACTGATATAATCTATATATACACGAATATGATATGTTTCGGATCGTGTTGCTGTGATACGCGCTGCCCATTATATTGCACGAATTGCCTCAGTTTCACGGATAACCTATCAACTGTTTCTATCCTTAGACTGCGGTGTACTGACTGCCGGTAAAGCCAAACCTGCATTAAGCAACCAGACAAAAAAGGGGGGTTTGGATGGCTGTTAAGTCAAGGTGGATTTTGAATATAGTTTCCGTATATGATCCTAAACCTGACTGATTGAACCTGTGTTCTACTTACTGTACGTGACCGTTAGCGCAGGTTTTATTATAAAATGTATATCTCTAGTGTCTAACTTTATTTGTTATTTTCTGTACCCTGGTATAATAGTTTTTTATTATTTCAGTGTTTTACTTTTTCATGATTTTCATTATTACCCTGGTGATATTTTTGCTATTTTTTTATCTCTACCGGTCCCGGTGGTCAAGTGGATAGAGAGTCCAAATCGTTGGTTCGACGTACCAAAGTTGGTATAACTCCCATTCTTGGGGCTCAGTATTTAAAGTAAAGCACGTAATGGTTCCGCCACGTCTTGAACCACTATACTTCTTCCAAAATAACCAAGGTACCCTAATGAAACATTAGGAATCCTTGGTTATCTCCGTGAAAGGCCATGAGGTCCGAAATGTAGCGGAACCATTACAAGGACTTTACCTTAAGGGTACAGCTCCATGACTGCATGGTTTTATAATGTGACTGGGTGTGGTATCATGCCACATGTCTACGGCATGATACTGCAGTGTGGAAGCAGTTACTTGTCTCAAATATGCATAGTCTCCAAATGACTGAAACCGTTAAACCCATTAAACAAACAAATGTAATTTCTAATATATCGTCAGTATCCCCAGCGTTTTATACAAATGAAGGTCAACTTAATTCTCAGCATAGTCACTAGACTGGAGAATGTGAAAACTGCCTGGGCAGCCCTTCCCTCATAAGAAGCCATTATAACAAAACACGTCATGGGTAGTTAACAGGAATCAAAGGCTTGTTTTGGCCCTGCTAATTCTTTAAGATGAAAAGGAACCCAGGAGGAAATAAACCTTGGCATCGGAAGAGATAGCAACGCAAAATTAGGGCTCCGAACATTCGAAAGTAATTTAAAAACGCTTAACCCCTGTACAGTGTTATTTTACACCGTTACCATTTCTTAATTGAAAAATCATTCGTGGGGGTAAGGTTTCCCGGATGTGTAACTCCTTAATGTTATGTTTTGCTTAAAAAAACGTGAAAATATCCTTCCCTCATTTTTTTTTCAAATCAAAAGAGGAGGTTTTCGGATATGTGATTTATATATAGATAAATTCAAACGCTGAGGTAGAACGCTTTCTTAAAAGTTGTCCCGCTGTTCGAAAGCGGATTTCTGATAGCGAAATATATTACTAGATATATTGGTGTTGAATGTTTGGCACTATTTCATGCTGCGTATGTATGTATAGGTCATGTATATTCTAGTGACTCTGGAATGTTGAAACTCTTGATTTCTACATATACGATAAATAGCTATACATAATGTTATCAACGCATTTAATTGTTAGGCTGGGTATAGCATTCTGTTTCAAATTAACTTTAAACAGAGAAAATCTGCACATTTAGGTTTTACTTATTCGTTAAGATGATTTATCTAGCATGTTATAACTCTTTCAAGACTTAAAGTATAAAATTCAAATATTGTCATCCCGCATTTTCTGGATACTCGCCCATATTTTTATTTTTTTCAAGAGGGGCTAATTTCGTTGCCATAGTAACGTCTATTAGTTGAGCGTTTTGTTCTTGAAATTTGGTAATCTTAAATTCTTGGTGCCGTCATCTGTTCTGTCCGTTTTTAATCCTATATATAAACTAATACAGTTTTCCTTTGGCGCATAAAAAGAAAAGTATTGGCACTAGCAAAATATGCTCTTTTGAAGTTCCCGGTTTTATTTGTTTGTTTTGGCCAGACAGCAGCGGTCTGCTGTCACCTTCTCTGGAAAAAATATGAACTAGTGACGTAGCATTCGCGAGAAAATATTCCACCGGAATCAGCGGTGAAAAGAAATCGTTCTTTTGTTTTGGTCCGTGTAAAATAAAAGTCAGTAGATACTTTAACATTAAGTTAAAATCTCTTAAATGTGTTGAGACAGGTCATTGTAGGATCATACTTAGAATCGGTCGATACTCTAATCCATTCTCAAAGGAAATCTTTTTTAAAATCTTGCAGTTTTCCCAAATGAAACAGTTTATTCCAGGATTTTGTTGGTCCTTATAATGAAAGATCTCTTCCGCAACCTTGAGGAAAGGTTTGTATTGCATTGCTAATGAATGTTTACCTATAGAAAAAGACTGTATGGTTACAGCAAGCTCAACTTTTATTTTCTCACTTAACTTTAATTAAAATAGTTTATATTGATAGGAAAAGGATTTTCATCTTAGTCTGAACTTTTTGAAATCCAAATTTTCAAAGATTTGGTATCTTTGGAATGGGTATAATACATTTTACTTGGCACAATAATTAATATTATATGAAATGAAATATCGAACACAAGGCCAAAATGAACGGTAAATGAATGCTGGACATTACCATATTGTAGAAGAAAATAGCGATGGGTAAAAAGAGATGAAACAGATTCGAGACTGGACTGTTTTAAAATTAATTATGTATTTACGTTAATTCATGTTTCATCCAACTGGTTGGACAGACATGTAAATGTGTGCTTCTTTATCATACTCGTAGATACCACAATGATTGCTATTCTTGACAACCTATACGCGTTTTTTTTTTTTTAATTAAATGGATACGTTTTTTCCAATTACAAGCTGTAATTAATCGATTAATATGACATTGTTCTTCTTTTATTTCATAATGCATTTTGTGGAAAGTACATATGTTTGTAGCTTATAACTGCTGTATGCATAGAAAAATAAACGCGTGAATTTTCCCTTTTATACACATACTGTCTTTTTCCACTAACACCCTCTCTTCATTAAAATGTATTGTTGTATTAAAATGACCTATGTGCATTTTTCGTCTGCCTGCTACTTTTTTTAAACGTTTTCATCATTATAAATGTAAATAACGCATAAAACGTTTTATATTTTACGCGCATACAGACATTTCTCCTTTTCAATACCTTTATTTACAATTTTTCGATCTGTGTGCAAATAAAATACAATAAACAGAAATTGCTGGAGATAAGCCATAAAGAGAAAGGTTATCCGAACACTGGAAATTGACATTAATCAATCATGAAATTAACAGCATAGTATGCCAGGCCAGACGAAATGAATATATATTAAAATCCAAATTCAAAACAGTTATTAAAAATGTAAAAGTAATGGACTCTTGTGTTTGACTTTAAAACGTTCAAATCAACATCGAAATAATTTGTTAATTTTAGTAACAAGTTCACATATCCCCCGCCGGGCACCTTGACTTTATAACTGACGTTTAACTTTAATTATAAATGCACAAGTTTTTCCTCCACATTGAAGAGACCATCTGTAACAATAACGTTGGTTTACTTACCTACGATAAGTCCAAAGGTGGCTAACAGTATCCCTAAAGCTGCTTGAAATTGCAACAAATTCATGATTGGAAAATCCAAAAAGAATAGACTATCACAAGCAACTTAGCACATCTGTGTTTGTTTAATCACTCTTAATTCTTGTACAACCAACTAGTCGTTTCTCTCAAATACCATAGTTTAAACAGCGTACCGTGGTGTACTGGTTGGTTCAAAATACTTGTCTGCCCGACAATGTTTTACCTGCGTTCCGCCACATGAACAGTTTTCCGATTTGTGGTCACGTGACGTAGCGAGTCTGCCCAACTTAAATTACTGTGTATAAAATATATCTCTCGAAGAAAGTTAAACACATAAGGAAGTCATTAACACAAAAAGCTGAGCGTAACGTGATGGGTATTGGAAGTGAGTCCACTTATACCCTGTATTTATAAGATAAACGAAAAGTAACATTTGACTCTGGGTCATTCTCTCAAAGCACGAAAACAACTGCTGCTGATGATGCTGCTGCTGCTGATGATGATGAAACTGTTGCTTATGATATTCATTGCGATAATGGCTGTTTACAGCTGATAAGATATATATAAATTAAAAATACGTTTATTTTCGCATGGGCGTGCGTGCCTTTACCGGGGTTAAATATTTTTTATACCCATTGATTTGTTTAATGAAAATAAAAAGGCATCGGGTTACATGAACAGGGCTTATTCCAGTAAATCTTGGAGCGTTTGCTCATTAACTCTGCTGCGAATGATATACTTGTCCAATATAAGTATAAGTAGATGTTTGCTAGATTAATTCGTGTGCAAGCTAAGCGTACGAGAGAGACGAAAGACGAAAATATAACAGGAATGTACAAAAACAATGTTTTTTTTGTTGTTGTTTTGTAACTTCTCGCGCTTAAATCAAATTTATTTTTGTCTGAATTCTCATGCATTTTTTTCTACATGTTTTGAACCTATGTAATCTTAAGAATGCGAGCAAAAAGCTGATCTTATTAATTATTCGCACTATAACACTTAGGCAAGAGAAGCGACATTTTTTGCTCACCAGAGCACGACGTGCTCGCGATGAGCTATTTGGATGACCCTGCGTCCGTCAAAAGTAAATGTACAATATAGATATCAGCAAACAACGAAACGTGTTTTCTCATGTCAGCAGTTTGTGGATATGATAAAAAAAAAAAAAAAAAAAAAATCGGCCCTTGATAGACATCAGTATTTTACCATATAACATACAAGGCTTCTTCATATTACAATACTTTCAGGCGTATATTGACACGCTTTGCGGTGCTTTTGTTTCATATATAGTTTAATATAGAAAATTTAAAAAAAAAATCTTCTTAAATGAAGTCAGTGGCCTGGATTTATTTATTTTTTATTTATTTATTTATTTATTTATTTATTTATGTTTGCATAAATGGTCACCTCATGGCTGTCTTCCGTCATTTTTAAATAAAGTTGATCCCTTGAAAAAAGAGGCCCCTTCGGGGTCGACTTGTTTCCTTACATACTCTATATAGAAAATTTCAAAATTCGTTTATCTTCTTCTATGATTAGCCATTTGCCAGAATTTAATTTCACTTAGCGCACCTTATCACCTCATGGCTGTCTACCAGAATTGCTAAAATAAAGTTGATCCCTTAAAAAAAAAGGAGGCCACGAGAGGGTCTACAAGTTTCCTTAGGTGCCGGTACCCTACATAGAAAAATTCAAAATCCTTCTTCTATGAAGCTAATGGCCAGAATTTAATTTCTTTTGGCACAAAAAGTCACCTCATGGCTGTCAAACATAATTGCAAATATAAAGTTGATCCCCTACAAAAAAAAGGCCTCCGAATGATTGAAGACTAGTATAATTTAAACCTGGTTTAAGCTCCCATGACGGCGTTCCAAGGCGGTAACTATACCATTTACATACGCCTTCTTCTGGAATTTGTTCATTTTTATGCTCACCGAAGGTGACGCATATAGTCGCCGCTTCGTCCGTCCGTCCGTCCGTTCGTCCGTCACACTTTCCTTGTCCGGACTATTTCTCAGGAACTAATGGCTTGAATTCAACAAAACTTTATGGGAAGCTTTATCACCAAGAGTAGATACGCATATCGCCGGCGTGACCTGGTTCCTCAATATTTCACAGAGTTATGGCCCCTTGACTTTTCGGCCTATAGTACATATTGCATGATTCTTGTCCGGGCTATTTCTCAGGAACTAATGGCTTGAATTCAACAAAACTTTATGGGAAGCTTTATCACCAAGAGTAGATACGCATATCGTCGGCGTGACCTGGTTCCTCAATTTTTCACAGAGTTATGGCCCCTTGACTTTTTGGCCTATAGTACATATTGCATGATTCTTGTCCGGGCTATTTCTCAGGAACTAATGGCTTGAATTCAATGAAACTTTATGGGAAGCTTTATTACCAAGAGGAGAACCGCATATCGTCAGCATGACCCAATTCCTAAATTTTTCAAAGAGTTATGGCCCATTGACTTTTTGGCCTATAGTACATATTGCATGATTCTTGTCCGGGCTATTTCTCAGAAACTAATGGCTTGAATTCAACAAAACTTTATGGGAAGCTTTATCACCAAGAGTAGATACGCATATCGTCGGCGTGACCTGGTTCCTCAATTTTTCACAGAGTTATGGCCCCTTGACTTTTTGGCCTATAGTTCATGTTGCATGATTCTTGTCTGGGCTATTTCTCAGGAACTAATGGCTTGAATTCAATGAAACTTTATGGGAAGCTTTATTACCAAGAGTAGATACGCATATCGTCGACGTGACCTGGTTCCTCAATTTTTAAGAGAGTTATGGCCCCTACTACCATGTTGTTGACTAATATTCATGTCATTTGCCTAATTTAACAGGAGATATCATTTAAACAAAACCCCACAAAATTCTAATATGCTAGAAATGTCAATCATAATCATGTCAGCTAATTGTTGTTTAGGCCATTATACACTATTTCAAATATCCAGTCATATGTCAACAGTGTTGGTTAACCTCTTTGATATGAGCACACATTGAAATGTATGACTTAATTTTTAGTAGTATAAAAACTTAAAAAAAATCAATGAAAGATCTGATGAGTAACACGTATTATCATATTAAATAGTAAACTGTTACTAAGTCTCCAAATTAGAGTTGGTAAAACATCTCATCTGATGAGAATAGATATGATTTAGGAATGGGGATTTCAACATATCCTCCCACCCATTGACCAAGGCCTTATTTGTAACAATGACGTTCTTCGGGGAGCATCTGTCAGTTCTACTGACTTTCTTGTTGTATTCTTTCTCATAGGACCTTTTTGTTCTTCCTTATTGTTGTAAGAAACAAGGTTCACAGAACTTCATCCTCTGAATAGATAACTAAAAATGATAGAATAGATACAATGACCTTGACCTTGAAGCCATCTTCTGGTTGAGCATTTACTTTTGTTTTAAATATTGGTCTGCAACATTAACCCATTTCAGATTTTTAGCTCACCTGAGCACTTGTGCTCGGGTGAGCTTTTGTGATCGCCTTTTGTCCGTCGTGCGTCGTGCGTCGTCCGTCGTCCGTCGTCCGTCGTCAACAATTGCTTGTGAACACTCTAGAGGCCACATTTTTGGCCCAATCCTCATGACACTTGGTCAGGATGTTTGTCTACATGATATCTCAGATGAGTTCGAAATTGGGTCATGTGGGGTCAAAAACTAGGTCACCAGGTCAAATCTTAGAAAAACCTTGTGAACACTTAAGGCCACAGTTTGGCCCAATTCAGAACTTGGTCAGGATGTTTGTCTACATGATATCCGGATGAGTTCGAAATTGGGTCATGTGGGGTCAAAAACTAGGTCACTAGGTCAAATCTTAGAAAAACCTTGTGAACACTCTAGAGGCCACAAATTTGGCCCAATCTTCATCAAACTTAATCAGGATGTTTGTCTACATGATATCTCGGATGAGTTCGAAATTGGGTCATGTGGGGTCAAAAACTAGGTCACAGGGAAAATCTTAGAAAAACCATGCGAACACTCTAGAGGCCACAGTTTTAGCCCAATCTTCATGAAAAAGGGTCAGGGTGTTTGTCTACATGATATCTTGGATGAGTTCGAAAATGGGTAATGTGGGGTCAAAAACTAGGTCACCAGGTCAAATCTTAGAAAAACCTTGTGAACACCCTACAGGCCACAGTTTTGGCCTAATCTTCATAAATTTTGGTCAGGATGTTTGTCTACATGATATCTTGCATGAGTTTGAAATTGGGTCATGTGGGATCAAAAACTAGGTCACCAGGTCAAATCTAAGAAAAACCTTGTGAACTCTCTAGAGGCCACAGTTTTGGCCCAATCTTCAATAGATTTGGTCAGGATGTTTGTCTAATTGATATATTGGATGAGTTTGAAAATGAGTCACATGAGGTCAAAAACTAGGTCACCAGGTCAAATCTAAGAAAAACCTTGTGAACACTCTAGAGGCCTACATTTTTGTCCCAGTCTTCATTAAACTTAATATGAATGATGACTGCATGAATTCCCAGTTGAGTGCAAATTCAGGTAGGATCAATATGTAGGTCACTTAGTCAAATGTTAGAAAAACACTTTTAGATGCCAGATTTTTTGTCATTATGCCTAACACAGCCATCTTACTCAGGTGAGCGACACAGGGCCATCTTGGCCCTCTTGTTTAATATGTTCATTTACAGGAAGTTCTATTGCTTGAATTCTAATGTCGAAATGACTGGTTTCCGCGGAGGTTCCCTGCCTCTTGTTGATGTTTACGGAGCGCAAGGCCCTTCTTTCCGTGCACATATAAACAAACACCCATCTTTAATGACCAGAGGGAGGTAGACTGAGATAATTGCTTGCGGATTCTTTAACTATTGACTTTCTTTAATAAACAGCTGTGAATAATTGCTGGTTTCCTGTAATAAAGGGGGAAATGATTGGTTTGTAAATACCTTCTTTGTCTTTCTCTTATTTATTTATTTATTTATTTATTTATTTTCCTTCGTATATGTTTAGTTTTATTTCCTGGCTTACCCAGGGAAATATTTTCTCAATACACTTAAAAAATTCCGCGATGGCCGAATGCTTTTAACGTCTGCCTTGGAAGCGGGATGTCTTGGGTTTGAACCCCTGCCGCGGCACCACTATCAATCATATTACACGTGCTCGCAGTGGTACTGCAGTATGGCAGCATTCTCAGTCGCAAAATACTGTCGATGGGATGTATAATCAACAACAATAAAACAAGCAAAAACATACTTATTATAGAAAATGTACATTGCGTATTTTGCAAGCACTTCGATCTTTTGTTTCAGTCTAAAAGCATAAAATGAAACGCACTGGAAGCCCTGTTGTAAAGAAGGTCCTATCTCCCCGAACCTAGGTGAACTGATCCACTAAGATCAGCGAGGTTGTTTGAAGGGTTCCCGATATATTAATACATGCCTGATGAATTCAAAAGGTCTATATGCCATGGAATAGAATCCCACATAAATCCTTTATTGCATATTTCTGATGTTTTTAGCCTGTGTTTTAATACCGTCTCCGCTGTTTTTTTTTTCAAATATGCCAAAGGCACCATACTGAAGGCAATGACCATAAAGATCAAAAGAATCAATCGAGGTGCTCTTTTTATCAGTTTTATTGAAGAAAGATAACCGGAATGGAGAAAAAAGCCGGCCTTTGAGGAATGAAAGCACGTCAGATTAAAATACACCTTAATTGCTTTCCTTCGAGCTCATTCAAATGATATATTTTATTTATTAGTTTTGCAAATGTTTGTGGGTGAAATTTTACCTAGGCTGAGTTTTAATTGCTTGAAACCTCCTCTTTGAATGTGTTCCTTCTCCTACCTCGTTAAGAAGCTGAATGGCCTGCAGACAAATGTTCGTTAAAAACAAGGGGACCTTTGTTCTTTGCCCCATTTGTTGTTAGGTTTTCTTTTCTCGCTCTTTTGAAGTGGATTTCTTATCGGGCTGACTAATATCATACAAACAATCGGTAAATACGAAATCACGACGATCAATCAAAAGCAAACCAGCTAATGTTCCCTACAACTCACGCGGTGATCTATTAATATACATGCATATTGTCTGTAATTGTTTATTCATAGCTGTATGCACATGTAGTTACTGTATTAGAACTTAGTTCATTTGCTTAAGTTAAATCTTATTCATTTTACGTCGATTTGAAAACAAGTTCTTTCAACTTATACTAAATCCCTTGCGACGGTTCCTGGGTTGGACCAGTACTTTGCGCCTGGCAAGGTTATGAAATATCCTAACCATCAATTGGACTCGAACCCGCAACCTTCGGATCCGTAATCAGGTTACAACTTGACCACGATGTCCATACCTTTGAAACGGTTCGGGTATGCAGCGCAGTGAACATACCCAAGTATGGGGCCCTAGTTCACCCATATACATGTAGTTTAAGTGTAAATTTATTTATTTTACGTCGATGGAGAAACAAGCTTTTACAACTTATACTAATCCCTATCGACGGTTCCTGGGTTGGACCAGTACTTTGCGCCTGGGGAGGCCATAAAATATCCTCGCCCCCAAACGGGGTTCGAACCCACAACCTTCGGATCCGTAATCGGATACGTTACCTTTGGACCACGGCGCCCTAACTTGGACTCGGACTCGAGAAGGGTTTCTTAATCTACAAGCAAATCAGTGATAGGCTGTCTACATATAATAATATTTCCTATATATCATATATTTGTAAAGTAATTTTCTAAACGGATCAAATTGAGTACAGAATATTTAAGTATCTAAGAAATAGGCTCAGGGGCCCGTTTCACTAAACTTAGTACGAAAAATCTTCATAAGCGTTAATCGGCAGATGTAAATAGTATTTTCCCTGTTTGTTGATTTTTCTACTTCTTCTTCTTCTTCTTCTTCTACTCCTTTGCAAAAACAGTTGTGTTTGTACAATACAATGCAATGGATCATTTTCTTCATGTTTTATGAAGCAAAATAAGACTTTATTAGACGCTATGTTGAATAATATGCTTACGACCAAGATCAAATTTGTTCGTACGAAGTTTATTGAAACGGGCCCCAGAAAAAGGTTGCATATCAACAAATGACACCTGTTTCACATGTTGGAAGTTTTTAATTAAATAAATCGAATAGGTCGTGGCCAGTCTAAACCATGGTTGATAACCGGGTTTTAATGCCCGTGCCTTTGTTCACGTAGGCATCATACTCACAAACCATCATTTTCGCGAGGGACACATTTTCGTCGATTTCGTAGATGGTTTAACCACAAATATTACTCCATATACGAAAATAATTTTATTTCTTTGGACTGAAACATAAACCCACAACTGTACGTACCCACATAACCGCCTTCCAATACAAATTCAACAAAATTTAAATTCAGCGAAAACTAATGATTTTACAGTATACTGTTACAAAAGAAAAGTACTTCCTGTCAAAATTTCTAAGTAACCGACACACCTCTGAGAACATAGGGCTAATAGATTAGGCACCTTTCAAACTAGCCTCAATTCTAAGTGGCTAATTGAGTTGATGTATATACATTCTGAACCTGGCTGCTGGTTATTTCCTGTATACAGATTGATTAATCACTTATTTTGTAACCTACCGCTCGGTCCACCAGCGGTTTACACTAGTTAATATTTTCAGCCGGTAACGTCGGGGTACGATCGCATTAACTTATCCCCTGTATTACTCACTTCCAGTTGATTTTATTGCAGGGTACATGTAATGCAATGCATTGCTTCATCTAAGATCTCGCTTCCGATAGAAATGTGATTAAAGTTTGGCTATTACCCAGGCATGTATCTCAGTGCAGATAGGTTTACCGGTGTTCCGACTGCTAAATACCTTGTAATGTTGTGTGCATATTTAATTTTTTTTCCCTCTACACACGTCTCCATCGGTATCATATAAGTACTTACCAGAGTGCTATGCCACATATACGTATTCCTCGCTTTCAACGATTTCTCAATTGACGAGGGGCCTCCGTGGCCGAGAGGATAAAGTCACTGACTTTAACACTCACTCAGCCCCTCACCGCGTGGGTTCGAATCCCGGCAGGGTCATTCGGATTTTCATGTGAGGAAGCCTTCCAGCTGGCTTGCGGTAGGTCGGTGGTTCTACCCGAATGCCTTCGTGCATTCGGGGTCTTCCTCCACCTGTAATTAGCTGGACGTCGCTATATGGCTGAAATACTGTCGAAGCGATGGTAAACCCAAATAGTCAAGTCAAGTCAATTGACAAATTTACCATTTTGTTTGTCCACTGCAGAGCATAACACACTTCAGGGGCCTCCGTGGCCGAGAAGTTAAAGTCGCTGACTTTTACACTCACTCAGCCCCACACCGCGTGGGTTCGATTCCGGGCAGGGTCATTCGGATTTTCATGTGAGGAAGCCTTCCAGCTTGCTTGCGGTAGGTCGGTGGTTCTACCCGAATGCCTTCGTGCATTCGGGGTCTTCCTCCACCTGTAATTAGCTGGACGTCGCTATATGGCTGAAATACTGTCGAAGCGATGGTAAACCCAAATAGTCAAGTCAAGTCAAGTCAATTGACGAATTTACCATTTTGTTTGTCCACTGCAGAGCATAACACACTTCAGGGGCCTCCGTGGCCGAGAAGTTAAAGTCGCTGACTTTTACACTCACTCAGCCCCACACCGCGTGGGTTCGATTCCGGGCAGGGTCATTCGGATTTTCATGTGAGGAAGCCTTCCAGCTGGCTTGCGGTAGGTCGCTGGTTCTACCCTGGATGCTTCCGTTCATTCGGGGTCTTCCTCCACCTGTAATTAGCTGGACGTCGCTGTATGACTGAAATACTGTCGAAGCGACGGTAAACTCAAATAGTCAAGTCATAACACACTTCAAATTATTATGGAGACTAAAGTACATCTTATTCTCTGAATTCTTGTACTGTGACAAGAACTTTCTCAAAATGCTGTAACTTCACATATGGTCCCACTACGCTATGATAAGCACGCTCTTTCATTTTGTTGAAGGGGAGACTTTCCCCTTACGGTTCGGGTATACAGTAATACAACACAGTTAACACGCCCAAGTATTGGGCCCTTATTCACCATATACATTTTTGATTTGTTTTATTTATGTTATTATTATTATTAAATAAAGAATGAAAACGGAATGGAGGTCGAAGGTTCGATCCCCGACCGCAACACACCAAAGTCGTACAAAATGGTACACGTCCTGATATAGCACCCTTGCTTTGTGCTCAGCATATAAGGATAGTTCCAGGACTGGTTGGTGTTGGTGTTACTAGGTGTGGTATCATACCACATGTCTACGGCGTGACATCGCAGCTTGGCAGCACTATATAGGTCTCGTGTAAAAATAAAGCCCCAAAAATGACTGAAATACTGTCAGGGGGACGTTAAACCCAATCAAACAAACAAACATATTGAAAAGATTGGGCCAGGAAAAATATACGATATACCCCTCCCCGGGAGACCGATAATGTATGGAGTACATGTATCCTGTAACAGCAAGCGGTGATTGCTATAGAATTAATAGTTCTTGAATCACAGCGGATGTACACTTTATCTGCATTACTTTTTCAGATGAAATACAGGTGAGAGATGGCTAAAAGTAAAGGGTAGCACGAGCAGCTCAAAGGGAAAGAAAGAAAAGGCGTTTATCGTCAACACCTGCAAGAAATCGAAGACGAAATCAGTGAACTCCAAACTGAAAAAGGTAAGCTTTATGGTGTTTTTGTTTTTCAACTTAATATTTGTTTTTTTAATCCAAATTTGAATGTGTAAAGGCGCAGTCACTGGTCCCTGCAACAGTGTTTCGGTCATATAGCGAGTCCACGTTCAGCGAATGACGGGCAGGGAAGTAGCCTGCTTGAACCATGAACCACCGACTTAACACAAACTAGCTTGAAGACTTTCGTACATAAAATATCTGAATGATTAGACCAGAATTCTAACCCACGGAGGCGAGAGGATACAGTAACTACAAGCGCACAGTATGTGTATAAAATCATAAAATTTGAAATATATATAACCTGAACAAAAAAAAAAAAACAAATGTGTGCATCTTATTCTGTTCATAAGTTTATGGTAATTTATTTATGACAGGTGTGCAGACTTCAACAAATGATTTTAATCGTCCTGTCAGAGTTGTGTTGAAGTGTATGCTAATTTGAGGATATGCTATTTTATACCTTGAAATGTCATATACTTTTATTGCAATAAAGAATGTGTATCGCAGTTGATAGTATTCGGATTAACATATATATAGCAGTATAGGAATGTTAACAATACACATTATCTATTTCCTAAAGGTAACCAATCCATCATGAAATTGTGATCATGGTCCATCAAGTGATCGTAGGAAGTTTATAGCAAAATTCAAGCCTTTTATAAGACTTCGAGCAAAAGAGCCTATAACTCCAAGTCAATAGAAGCTTTCATCTGCACGGATATTTTTAAGCATTTGAAGGACCATGGTTAATAGATGGATGTACTACCTTAAATGCATACATTATCTCAAAATGGGTAATTCAAAAGCATTTTCATGTGCAAGGATCTGTGATTCTCTGTCATTAAGTATAACCACTGTTAGTTTCCATACCAGGCCCGGTGACCTCGAAAATTAAAAAAAAAAGGTATTTGCGTATGAATTTCATAACTTGGACTTAAACTGGATCCATTAATCAGGACTTGAGTATTATGTATCTCAATTCTGAACCTGAGATCATACTCAATTATTTCGAGAATACGGGCCCAGGTCAGTGTGCCCAATGTTGATATTCGAAATATTTTGTCCGGGAATGTGTAAGAAAAAATCATTTAGCATAAATAGGGGAAATAAGGTTGTTGTTTTGTGGGGTTTCATTTCACAAAATATTCAAATCCCTCGACGTTCCTGAGTTGTGCCAGTACTTTGCACCTTGGAGGGTCTTTACAAATCTCCCATGTAACGTTCGAACACGCAACCTTTGGACCCATAGTCATAATTTCTACCACACTTACTCACACACCAGGCTCCGTGCGAGAGTAAAGTCATGACTTACATTGTCGCCTCGCGTGGTTCGATCGAGGGTAATCGATTTTCATTAGAAGCTTCCAGTGCGGTAGCGGTGTTCTACGATCTCCTCGTGATTGACTGAATACTGTCGAGCGACGGTAAACTTAATAGTCAAGTCACGTCAGCACTGTAGAAAGGTGTCCATAATATTCCAATACAGTCATTTGTCAAGCTCAGTCAAGAGACAAGAGAAAGTGATTGCCTAAAAGAGGTGACCGCTGAGTGAAGGTTAAGTATATAACAGAATGCTAGTTTGGTAATATCAAAATTGATTGCTACATGCAGATTGACTGCTAAATGCAGATTGACGTAATGCAGTGACGCAAGCAGGTTCATCGTAATGAGTTGCCGCTAAATGCAGGTGGCCGTTTATACAGGATCAGCTGAACTCTTCACTGCGCAAATTTCCCGTGTTACCCAATACATGTTGTTCATTTAAGCAATAAAACAAGTTTCCAAAAGCAGTGTCAAATACGTAATTTGTAGAGAATAAATCCCAGTCAACGCAAGTGTTGTTACAATATTATGTATTCGATTGATTTACATAGCCCTCTGTGTCCCTTACCTGGCTCAGCTTTCTAAGGAAATGCATTTACATGTATATACATTTAAACCACCTCAGCACGTTACTTTGAGTTGAGCTATTTAGATCGTCGTCGTCATTGTCCGGTTTTGTCGTTAAAATTTTGCATCAAGTGTTACCTCCTCGAGGAAAAAAACCTTGGCAGAAATTGATGACATTTGGCATAGATGATCATTGTGTTGTACTTCATAAAAGTTTTTTAACCGTATACGATATGAAAATATTAAGAAAAAAAAATCTCAATATATACTCAAGGGAAAAAAACGCAGGGTAATTAGAATCTGTGGTTGCCAGACTCCAGTTTTACCTCCTAACCTTGCAGTACAACCTCATATGATAAACCCAATCTCATTCTAAGCATTTATTTTGTTTGAAAAAAAAAATCTTTATCAAAATAATTTAACTGTAATACCGTCGAATACTTCCTATTTAAAACTGACACAAAAGTTTACCCTGCGTTTCTTTTTCCTCTGAGTATAGCTTTCTGTTAACCTTACCTGGCTCGGCTTTTAAAGAAAGTGCACTTATATGCATTTAATTTCATAATGATTTACTTCTAGTTGAACGTTAACACCAAAGCCAAGACAGACAAAGCAGACAAGAGTTTTAAGGCGGTGCAGGAACTGCTGGTTGAGTCAGCGAAACCTTCTAAGAAGGCACAGAAGACAACAAAGGTATTTACGCAACTCAATGTTGATCCAGACATGGATTTGTGCAAATTCCACAAGTTCTTTACGTCTTCATTGGTCGAATCACTGTCACATGGTGACCCTTTATTCGTCAGTAAACATACTTATTCAAAAAGTTTGACATACATATTCATAAATGCGAATACATTATACCGGGTATTTAGGATTTGACCAAAAAAAATACAGTAGCGTTGTTGGGTCAGTAGAAATCCATATAGGATCAGTCGAGCATTTAGTACATAGTTAAAATGAAGAAAATTACAAGTATAAGACTCGGAAAAGTAGTTATTGGGTTTGGTACTGATCCCATATTTCCGTGTAGGGTCAATACCAACTCCAGTAATTAGTAATGTAGCACCGTGAACGAATGGTTAGAGCGTAGGTCTCGTATCCACGACCGCTTCTACGTTTGTTTGTTTGTTGGGTTTAACGTCCCACCGACAGTATTTCAGTCATTTGGAGACGATGTCTACTTGAGACAGATATAGTGCTGCCACACTGCAGTATCACGCCGTAGACATGTAGCATGATACCACACCCAGTCACATTATCCTGACACCGGGCCAACCAGTCCTGCAACTACCCTTATATGCTGAGCGCCAAGCAAGGGAGCTGTAACAGTACCATTTTTTACGACTTTGGTATGTCGCGGCCGATCGAACCCACGACCTCCCGCTCCCGAGGCGGCCGCTTCTACGTACCAAGGTCTTTAAAAAGTACTGGTATAGCTAGCACCTGTATGAGGTGAAAAGCACGAAAGACTAGTTCCACGACTGATCGAACTGTTGTCAGATAATGGGACTGGGTGTGGTATCCCGGCCTCTCTTGTCTACGGCGTAATATGCCAGGAAGATAGCACTATATCAGTCTAATGTAGACTATATCCCAAAATGACTGTTTGCTCCTAACTGTCACTCTTTCTGCCCATTTGGGTATCTTTCGCTAAATGTTCTTTGTAACATGCCTGAATTCAACATCAGACCATACAGACGTGCATTCAAGTCAATGTAAGCACAATTTTGAACAAAAGATTTGACCTCCGTTTTCGAGAGATTTCAGATTTCGTTCAAAATTATGTTCCAAAGTAAAGAATAAGAACAGAATGAGAGAGTCCCCCCCCCCCCAACCCCACAAGAAAAGGAAAATGAATGAATGAAAATCTTTGATGTGAATTCTTCTGTTCACGAACATATTCTGAGACTCTAGTGCCAGTGTAGATTTTCAGATTTCTACTTTGGATGTTTACCTAACTGGGTTTAGATCTGCCTGGGGGTATTGGCAACACATCTCTGATGGCTGATACTGCATCAACAATTTTATGTTTTTTGCCATTATAATTTTGAAATTTTTAGTCAAAGGCGTTAGACAAAATGCCTGTATACTACTGTGGTGTAACAAACTCAGTGGTATTGTTATGCATGGCCTAAGCTAATACACAATAACGGGATGGGGAGGTCATGGGTTCGATCCCCGGCCGCGACATACCAAAGTCGTAAGAAATGGTACTGTTATAGATCCTGTGCCTGGCGCTCAGCATATAAGAATAGTTGCAGGACTGGTTGGCTCGGTGTCACGATAATGTGACTGGGTGTGGTATTATGCCACATGTCTTCGGCGTGATACTGCAGTGTGGCAGCACTATATCTGTCTCAAGTAGACATCGTCTCAAATGACTGAAAAACTTTCTGTGGCACGTTAAACCAACAAACAAACAATACACAATAATTGCAAATCCCAACTTTGATATACTTTATCATGAATGGGCATATTATAAGTTTTAAATTTTGTCAAAATGAAGTCAGGTGAGTGAATTTTTGTCACAAAGTCTCTCAGTTTTAATCAATTTTCTATCCACTCAATATAGTACAGTTGTGCCTGGGGTATTTTCCCAATGACCTCGACATTGACCAAATGTTCAGACATGTTTGTAGCCAGTAGCCATAATGTAAATGAGTTCGACGTTGCCGGGGTAGTCGACAGAACTGTGGTAGGTCTGTACGTATAACCTGCGTATAAAGTTCACAATGCTCAATGAGAAATTTCATGTAGTTCTATTTTTAGATCACCTTAGCACGTTGCTTTTGAGGTGAGCTATTGTGATCGTGGTGGTCATCGCCGTGTTGTGTCCCTAACAAATTGTATCAAAACCCCTGGTCAAAAATTGATGACCATTGGGTTTCTTAAGCAACGCTCAGAGTTTTATTGGATTTGATTGTTGACCGTCAAACCTATCCAAGGGAGATAACCAGCATTTGATATGGGTTGTCTCCCTTGGTATGTATTTTACATCTCTATGATTCACAATAGTGTTAATTCCATTAATAACGAAGCCTCCGGGTTGTCAGCTAGTTTTCTTTTGTTACATATATGAACAATTTCTAGAGTGATGCTACATTTTTGGTTACTTAAGTGAGCGAATGTTTCAGTCATATACGGGTCTACGTGAGACAAGTAAATAAATACATATAAAGAGAGAGATCGAAGATTCTGTATTCTTTTACCATAAGTGTAAGAAAATATGGGTTAACAAGAAAAATCATTAAGCGTCGAATAAGTGTATTGCATCCAAATCTTTGAGTTTTCAATATTTTTGTTATGCGTCAAATCATCTCATCTGTTATGATGAGCATTCCTTTTTCTTCAGTGAATATTTCTCAAGTAGTTCACAAAAAAAAAAAGTGATTTCCTGCTTCATTTCGCTTCACTACTTTCAGAGTTACTCATCGCTCAATTGATAGGTCATATTACCGACTTTTGAAAGTAATTTTCCGTTTAGAAATAGCTGATTACAAGGTAGATAACTCTTAAATTAAGTGAGCGTTGTCATGTCATGGTTATCATTCCTGAACTTTGATCAAAACAAATGCTGTTTTGGAACGTTAGGTTGGGTAACGTTTCATTCATATTTTTGTCTGACGTTTTATTTGAGTGTGAATTTTAGATGTGTAAACAGCTGTAATATTTTTTTTAAACGAGGTCGTCATCTGATATTTTTTTTATCATTATTATTTTACTTTTTATTATTTGCTCATTTAATTCATGGAAAATACACATTTATTTTTGTACTTTAATCGGATGTCCTATACAGTTTTATATACTTTTATGGCAAGTATTTCAAGGATTTCTCGCCAAGAGAACAGGTTTTGGGTTAAAATCAGCATCTCCACAGCATTTAAGATAACAAAGAACATATTTAGTGAATAATTTGCCATTTGTCCTAATAGAATACAAAATAATATCGTACATTATTAGTCACACACTTTACACTCACTTTACACGCGGAACTAACATGAGCCAGTTGTCAATCAATTAACACGCGTCGCAACAAACACACTTACACATATGTCTTTGTTTACTATTCACACATTCGTCGGAGGTGTTAATTCGGGGTGCGATTAGGAATTCGAATTTACAGGTATAAATTACGTTGATTTAATTGTACTGGGACCTCAGATCTTGTTCGAAAGTTCCAATTATCACGGTTCTGATTATCAGTACCCGAACATATGAATTTATATAGGAATTCTGCCGGGACCAAGAAACGTGTTCGAAAAACATGTGGTGTTCCGAAAATCCGGATTCTAACTTTCGAGAGTCGACTGTACATGTATTAGTGATCTATTTTGAAAATATTTTTTTTATTATACATTGTAATATATTACAAGTAGAATCTGTTTCTTTATAGTTTTAAAAAATTAATAAAAAAACATTTATTGTTTTATCATTGATAATAAAATAATTATAATATAAAATAAAGTAAAAAGGTATATATTATTCAACAAAGGTCAAAATCAAAAGATTCATAATCTTAAGGAAATATACGATATTTCTCTGCTTCAGGAACAGCAAAAGATGTCGTCTGCGGCAGTAGACATGGACGCTGCCACACAGAGCTTCTCCCAACTTTAGTTCACATACTACACACTGACCATACAGGAATAAGGACACACGTGCCGGAAACACGTGTTTGATATAATTATTACTAAGTGACGTCATGTTTTATGTTTAGATTAATATCATGAATAATGATGATGGATGGCATGTCGTTCACTATCATGGTGTGACACTACCGGTTGTTTAATGAATTGAATGTTTGAAAAAAAAATATGCAGGAATTCTCCATCAAGCTACTACACAGTGGCCTCCCGTGTGCAGTTTTATGGCGAGGCATAGAATCTCCATGTATTTTACACCTAAGGGAAGTACCTCCATCCAGGAGCACAGGGTACCCGCCGTGCATGTTTGTAACGTGTGTCACATGATCCGGAATTTGTGTTTGGACTGCACAGATGACATGTGATGATTTAAATTAGGGTCAGTCCGCGCGGCTAGGCTTTATTTTTCACCGTAATTACATGTTTTAAGATAGATTATAGACCTTTTTATAATCATATCCAACACGTTAACATTGCGACTGTGCATTAGTAATGTATTGTATAATTAGGAAAAAGAGTGTTGCTTTGTGCACTATATCGCAGAATAATGCATGCGTAGATGCGCAGTAATCTAAACACGAAGGCCGT
This sequence comes from Solen grandis, assembly GCA_021229015.1. Lineage (NCBI taxonomy): Eukaryota > Metazoa > Mollusca > Bivalvia > Adapedonta > Solenidae > Solen > Solen grandis. The sequence continues at coordinate 33,140,607 of CM037783.1, read as the reverse complement.
GGGCGTGAGTGCTTAATTACAAGGAATCTGAACGCAAAACCAAACTATTTTTCCTTCTAACACGTTTTGAAATTAATATAAATGTGTCGGTTAATTTGATGAAACTTTACTTTAGAACTCATATGACGTCATGTAATATGTATGTTATTTTTGAACCGTGCATATATCGGAAAGTAACGCATGCTACAAGCCCTCTATATTCATATAGCATATTTTTTATAGTGTTAGGATAGGCAAATGTGTGTATTTTAATGTGAATTGTTGTTGTTATCAAACCAGTGAGATAGCAGTATTTTTCAAAATTTTCGATCGGTTTAACTCGTTAAACCACTTGGTTTAATGGGTAACCTAGTATATACCACCAATCTTTGTGCGCATGCGTGCAGAGATGGGCTTGGATTGTAGCGTCAAAACATAATTCCATACATTAAGTAGGTTAATGTTAGTTATCGAGGTTTTAACAAGTTAACATATACATATTAGTAAAAACTGCAATAGGTATAGTACACAACATGTCTTTTTATCACCGATTACCGATTTCTAGAAGCAAATGTCCATTGCTGAGTTATGAACATGAGCAGTGATTTATAAGATTCAAACAAAATGTGCCAGCGTGACATGATTTTTTTTTCTGACAGACCGAAAGTAATGTGACGGAATAGATGAATCACACACACACACACACACACACACACACACTGTTATTCAATGTTGAAATATACCCCTGAATATTTTCAGACAAAAAATGTAATGGAATATTTTTTTTTCACAAGCGCAAATAATTTGATATTTTGTGTAAAAATAAATGACAGCATCCCTATGTCAATATAAAAGCAGTTTAAGATAATTTCTTTTCTTATTTTTTAGCACACCATGAGCATAACGTGCTTATGGTGAGCTATTGTGATAGCCTTTTGTCCGGCGGTTGTCCGTGTGTGCGTGCGTCCGTCCGGCGTCAACAATTTCCTTTAAACAACATCTCCTAAACCCCTGAATGGATTTTGACCAAACATCACAGGAATCATCCTTATGATGTCCTCTGTCAAAGTTGTTCAAATTATTTTGATTGGTTGAAAAAGTAGGTAACAGGAGCTAAAAATAGATTGGTGTGTAGCATTGTCTAGTGAACCTTTACCCAGTTTGTTAAAATCATGACCCTGGGATCAAAATTGGCCCCGCCCCAGGGGTCACTTGATTTTACATAGGCTTATATAGGAAAAAAACTAGAAAATTTTTTTTTTCTCAGAACTCAAAAGGCCTGGAGTTAAGATATTTGGTGTGTAGCATTGTCTAATGGATCTCTTCAAAGTTCTGGGGTCAAAATTGGCTCCGCCCCAGGGGTCACTTGATTTTACATAGACTCGTATAGAAATAAAAAACTAGAAAATTATTCTCATCAGAAACCACAAGGCCTGGGCTAAAATATTTGTGTGTAACATGGCCTTATGAGTATCTACCAGGCTTGTTCAAATCATGGCCCTGGGGTCAAAATGCCTGCCCCAGGTGTCACTTGATTTTACATAGGCTTATAAAGGAAAAACTAGAAAAATCCTTTTGTCAGAAACACAAGGCCTGGATTTTAGATAATTGGTATGTTACATGGCCTTATAGACATCTACCAAGTTTGTTCAAATCATGGCTCTTGGGTCAAAATTTGCCCTGCCCCAGGGGTCACTTGATTTTACATAGATTAATATAAGGGAGTCTTTAAAAGATATTCTTGTCAGAAATCCCTCTTGTTTTTTTTTTCTTTGTTGTTTTTTTTTGTTTTGTTTTTTTGTTTTTTTTTAATTTTGAACGGTGCATATATATAAAAAATAATGCGCTTAATGAGGGATCCATACCTCGAAGCAACAGAGACTGAAATGTAATCCTTGTACTTTTTTTCAAATCACACAAATTGAATAACAAAAATATAAACAAAAATTTATTTGAACAAGTTTCAACATGGATAGACAAAACCTTAAACTATAGCACATATGGAAAAATGCATCACGTTTCTAATTCCTGTGAAAAAAAACAACGTTTTAGTATATGGAAGTTACTGGAGGTGATAATGGTTTAAAAAAAAAAGCAATACTGTAAAACGTTACGAATAAATCAAATCTCATTTAACTTATTATACGCCCGAAGGGCTGTATTATGTTATGCCGCTGGTCGTCTGTCCGTCCGTCCGTCTGTCCGTCCGTCTGTCCGTCCGTCCGTTAGCAATTTCGTGTCCGCTCTGTATCTTTTGAACCACTTAATATAAATGAAAACTATTTGGCAGAAGTATCACCCAGAGTGAGAGGATGTGCAGAACATAGGTTTCAGATGGCTAGGTTCAAGGTCAAGGTCACAATTCAAGGTCAAATATCTTAACTGGTGCAAAATTAGTATTTTTGTGTCCGCTCTGTATCTTTTGACCTGCTGGATGTAAATGGAAACTATTTGGCAGAAGTATCACCCAC
>CM037783.1:33103057-33138057 GCA_021229015.1 Solen grandis | reverse complement strand
CCAAGGTCATAATAGGTCACCAATCACTATTACAATAACACAACACAAGGAATTGGCCGAAAAAACAATAAAAATGTCACGACCACGGTCTCACTAGGTCACCATCACAATAATTCACGGTTACAACAGGTCTCTGACCACGGTCACAAACGGTCACCAAAAGATCACCAATAAGGGTATTGATTAAAAACAAATATCTCTTATCCTTTTCGAAAATAGTATAAAACATGCCCAAAATTTGTTTACTTAAAGGTGAAAATACAAAAATATTTAAATAAACATACATTCTATAAATTTATTTATCCAAATTTGTTGTATGGCCTGATAATACCATTTTGACATAATGTACCTATATTGATAACCTTGCTTATCACGGTAGATAAGGTAAAACGTGATTAATTGATTATTAAAATTACTAATTTTTATCGAACCGCCAACTGTCGAGTTTCTGCCATTTCCTGTATAAATATCCTGACATTAATTGTTGACTTTGTAATATATAGCTTTGTTTAGAATATGAGCACATTGTTTCATATGAAAATGATAAGTGTTCACATATTTGTAATCGAGATATATTAGATAAAAACAATCCTTATGGCTGCTCAGAGGTAGAATTTGCATTCAATATAATATCACTATTGATCTAGTTGTCTGTCTATAACTGTATATTTCAGTGACACATTTTCACGTACTATCATATCAAAACCAACATCTATTGTTGTAGTTGTTAATTATGCAATCGAATAATTTGCACTATACATCAATGTTTTCTGACTTTTTAAAAAAGAAAATAATATCGGGCAGCACCCCCACCGTAAGACAGGGAAGAAATGGAAACGTATGTATAATATATGTTCTTGACTAAATATATGACTCAAAGTTTTCTAAGCACCTTATCATTTGCAATGGTGAAATTGAAAGGGCCATAACTGTTATATTCATCAATTTCTCTTGCATTTTTACAAACATTCTTCACAAACCCAAACCTTTGTTTAAATGCAAACATCTCTAAATATAAGATACTAATTTTGAAATATCAAAAAAGAAGAAAAAAAAAAGAAAGAAATAACAAAAAGTTAAACGTTTTCTTATCTAATAAAATATCATCATTCACAAAATTTCAATTTACAACCACTTATCTAAAATTCAATATTATCTAATATATAGATTTTTTTAAAACTCAAATGTTATTGTGAAATATTGTGGTAACGTCATTTATATATTAAATCTGACAATCTTGGTTCTCATCAATTTAAAGACTCAATTACAAACAAACAAAAAAAATAAAAAAAAATAAATAAATAAATAAAATAAAATAAATAAAAAGATAAAAATGCTGTAATAAATGTTCCGATTCAATACCTTTCAGTAACAAAACTTTTCCATTTTAGTACAAAAATAATACAATCAAATAAAGGATTGGAAATTTTCTTTTTGCTGAGTATAGTATTGGTGCTGAGTAATCTTTGAGTAGTATACTATTAAATCAATGTACAAATCAAAGTTATATTCATTCAGTAAATAGCAATGAACAAATAAGAAAACAACAACAGCAACAAAAAACAATGCAGAGAGAGAGAGAGAGTAAGTGAGAGAATCATATCTACACAATTATCATTACGGTTTACATGATACAAACACTACTAACATTTAACTATAAACAAATGCAGCAAACATGTAGATTAGACGAATTAAGTGGAAAATAAAAATGACTTTGTTTGTTAATCCTATTTTTTTTGTTCCGTGTATTTTCATTTGGAAAATTACACATGATATATGCATCCAAATAATATTTAAAGCTATTTACATGACAAATAATTTGTCCACTTATGCTAATGACTCATCCTCTTGAGCAATGTTAAATGCAAAAATGTAAAAAAATAAAATAAAATTCGAACATGAAAGTGAATAATAAAACTTTTTATATTTGTAAAAATGTCTTTTCAGGATCTAAAATTCAACTTAGAAATGTCAAACTTTGCGTAATATTTATATGATATTCAGACGCCATAATATGATATAAATTTTGACTAGGATAAAAATATATGTGCTTAATTATTTCCGTGTTTTGTTTTATTTTTCAAACAAACTCTTTTGAATATGGGACAGATTTTAAAGCAGCTCATTCATGACCATTGACGAAAGTTTGATCTTTTACCATCCATCGGTATTACGTTTATCAATAACCATCTAAAGACGCATGATTATCTAAAGCATTATTTCGTGATTGCAAGAAAATGGACAATTTTTCCATCACGCGCAATAGCATTACAAGCGGAATTCGGTCTATATTTAGAAATTTAAAACCTTTATTTAGAATGTTATTTCCTACATGACTTATCACAATTACTCTTCGTGCATGCGGTCACTTCCCATGGTCACCTCACTAGACGACGCAGAACACTAAGAAGTTTATCAAGATATTGGTGTATACAGCCATAACCAGAAGGGATAAAAAAGAACAATGTTACTTGTATTCCTGATGTGAATACAGCTTTGTGATTTGTGCACATAAAGTATAATTTTGACTGAACATCATTAACAGAAAATGTCAATAAGCTCAAAATAACTGTTTAAAAGCCAGCGTAGTGCGTATTGTGTATTTTAATAGTGTATTGATAAAAATATTTTTCTTATTTTGTAAATATTATTTTAAGTAAAATTTTGTAAGAAAAGCGTCATAGTAATTTATTCTACCTTGGTGAATTGTCATGTCAACCCTTGGTCATTTTGCCGCATAGAGTGATTACAATATGACCTACAATTGCTGAATTTATTTGTCAGAAACAAAGGACTCCACCAACATTAACAAGGGAGAGTAGATCTTTTTTTTAATTTCTACCGATCTCTGAACGAGCTATTTTAAAATCTTTAAATGTTTTATTCAATCTGTTGACAGTACTGACAGAAAATGAGACAGTGTTTTCCTGACAACATACGAGTTAATTGGGATAGAAACCTTGAACAACTTACCATTCCAAAAGCGGTCCCACTGAGCTCAATTTACTATGCTTTTATGATTATATTGGAGTTGGAAAAAATTATCATTATGTACGTTGTCAGGCCTCAACTGGCAATGAAAACATGATAGCTGGCCTAGAATTATAAGAAATGATAAATATTTAACAATATTCAAATGAAGACAGAACAACATGCTGAGGACATTCATCTGTTGTGGTCCCTTAAGTTCATTCCTGGCATATACTCTTTCCCAACGTATTACATCTTTATTAGCTATATAAGTATTCACTTCCTTTCTTTATTAAGAATGTTAAGCTGATCAATAGTAATGTAATAGAACTTCTACTACAATGAAATCATATTTTCACGGAGAACGGTGACAATGTTGAATCACAAGATCTTCACAACTGTAATAAAAGTAATTACATCTTATGGATTTTTAATCTATTGTACTATTTACTCAAGTAAATGGACTCTTACTTCACATCAACTGCATTTGTATCACCAGAATCATTGTGTATCAATTATCATGAAGTATTTTCAAGATTCCATGAATGAGTTAACATTTCCGTCAAAAGAAGAAGGCAGAATAAACAATACACATTTGAGAAAATAAAGTGATTAATTCAACCAGGGAGCTTGACGGATTCTTGATCATATTTAATCTATGTTATTGCGTCATTATGAATTTTACATGGTTGCAAAATTCGAATCAAAAGTATTCAATGAGCGGCGTAATAAAAAAATACGAGAGAGCTTGTATGCTGCCTACGTTACACTTATATGGTGACAAATGTATATCAGAAATAAGACACAATAATGCATATCTCAATGCAAAGTATTTTCCAACTATCAGTGATGTAAGATATTGAAAAATTAACGTTTATGAATGAAGAGTGGTATACTTGAAAACCATTCCATTCTCTTTGCAGGTGATAACATGGACGACGCGGTTACACGTGGATATGAGTCGGTCTTGATACTGACACTCCGCAAATTGGGCGGGCAGGAGTATGAGGAGTTTGCAGAGGAGGTTAAACGAAGGGCAAATACTGATTTCGGATATAAATTTGGCGCCGGAGAAGTTGTAATCCTTAATTTGATTTGCAATATCCTTTTAAGCATGTCAAATTCGGAATATAATACATGTATCCTATTCCGATTAGTCAGAGTTAAATATAAACTTATTTACCTATTAAACATACAATTTTGATTACATGTAATTGTTTTCCGACATTGGATCAATATAACGGGAATTATGTATACAGTAAACAAATAATATTGATAATAATAAATAAAATGGGAATCTTTAAAGTAATCGGTATATTCCCCCACCCCTCCCCCCGAAAAGCATACACTGCGTAATTCAGCTCTTAGTATAATTATGCACATTTAGTTCGAAAAGACTACGTATATTATGTTTCATTACTTTTCGACGACCTTTAGGGATTGCATCGAAAACAGATAATCTCAAAATATTAATAAACTCATTTCGTAAAATATCGTAATAAAAGGTTAGGATCCAGATGATGAATCGCAGCCAAAGATCGAATCAACGACCCCATCGTCACTGATAAAACTTATAACATTATTTAACAAAATACTTCGGAACTCCATAGGCTAGATTGTGTCTGTTCAGGGCAAATATAACGAAACAAAATCAGTTCAATATACATACGTTTTAAAGTAAGAAAATAACAAATTTCTGAATTGCGTTCATTTTCACTATGGCATGTGCCTTGTACCACACATATGTTTTTTTGGCCTTAACTGTCCCGCTTGCCTAACACCATCATATCAGTTCAGAATTTGTATCCTATTGAAAACGTGAACATTATAGATGTATCCTCCTAAACATAGAGATAGGCATATATCAACTATCTACATATATATTCCAGGTTAATTATTTCATAACGGCGTTCCACGACAGCGCACTCTACCTGGCTAATGCCTATAAGTCTGTTCTGGACGAGGGCGGTGACGTCAACGACGGTATGCTTGTGGCTCAAAAACTGTGGAACTCAACATTTAAAGGTGTGCTTTTGTTCATAATGAAGTCTTATCACCAATGGATGATTGTAAATACTTGAGACATAAAGAACAATCCGCGGTATCACGCATTAGAAATGTGGCATGATATAACGCATTATCCTGACACCGGACGACTCATTCCTTGAACCACATTTTTTTTTACTTCTATTATATCCGGCTAAAATATTCATGCCATAATAAAAAAAAATGTGTTCGAATTTCCCGGTTGGACAGGCAAGGAAGAAAACGTGACCCATGATATTGCAGTGAATTCAAAGCTTATAATTCGAACATCAAACTTGTTTTACATGTAACGTTTTTGTCTTGCAGGAATCACGGGTCAAGTAAGAGTAGATGAGTTTGGAAATCGCGTCGCCGATTTTGACCTTTTTGATATGACGTCACCGAAAACAAGACAGTTCCAAGTGAGTCTTAGACGTGCCAATTGCCGGGTCTGCTGTGTGTTGTTACATTAAAAATCATTTCATTAAAAAATGATTGATCGTTTGATTGATTTATTTCTATGTACGTAAGTCCCAGGTCAAGGTCAAGTACCAGATCGTGGGAAGACTCGAAAATTGAGGGCGGATCGGTAAATTGATTTCTTATCCACAACGTTAACAGTGGGAGTTCCACTGCATAACAATCCTGCGACTTAACACCTTAACGATGTCAATATAGTTCGTCAACGTCATTTTTTTTCAATTGGCGGTCATTTTGATTGTTAATGAAATATTTTTTCAAGACTCGACGTCATGATATACGATAAACAATTGAGAAAATAAAATGACTACTTAAACCAGGGCGCTTTACACACTCTTCTCTATTTTTAGCTACTGGCATTGCGTCATTATGATATTGACACGGTTACAAGATTCAAATAGGCAGAATGTGTATTCAATGAGGGGCGTTATAAAAGTTTAGCAGAGAGTGACAGAAATAACTTTTTATTATCTTTTCCACTCATAATTTACATTACTTTTGTACATCAAGATAAATTGATGAAATATGCTGGGTATGATGTAAATACATGCACTTTCTCTCGCTTTCCCTATTCCTTTATATTTCACTTAAATGATCGAGAAATCTTTTTCTTTTTCTCATATTTATATTAACACGCAAAAAATACCAGTACAGTCTGTGAATAACACATGCAAATACACATTTATCACAATGCTAAACAGATATATATATATATATATATATATATATTTTAATATATATAATAACACACACACACACATATATATCTTCATCAGAAAAAACAACAACAAAAAAACTGCCTCCGCCCCTTTAGGTTGAAATGAGTAGGGGCCTGTTTGTGGTTCAGTTGCTCAGCAGTAAACCTGTTTTTTTTATGATACCCTTATTTATTTTATTATTTGATTACATTTATGATATCGCAAAATAATTTCAACATTCAGCAATGTCTGACTTTGAAATGAGAGCATACATCTTTGTCTGCTATCTGCAATCTGAAGAAAAAAAGATTATTAGTATGAATAGGTCATAACATGCTTATATCTTCAGTGCAAATTTCAGAAAAACTCAAACAAAAACAGCTCAATTCCAAGTTCCAAAATTGCATGAAGTGAAATACCATCGAAATATTGTAATATTCTCATTTACTCTTTTTCATCATCGTTTTTCATTATCGTTCAATGACAGTTCTTTTCTTTTTCACCACAACGTCACCATAACTGTCACTGTAAGTGAAAAGTGGTTTTAACATTAACATGTTTTTACTGAATAAGCAATACTACTTGTTTCACGTGTGCTGTGTGTTGATCAAAATGACAATTTCATCTTTATCTTACCTTCACATACTACTGCTGCGTAACTAATTACAACACGATTTTGTTTCACAAATCTTGATTTGGACCTGAAACAAATGTTGTCCAGACTGAGGAGGGGACAGGTCCTTTGTTATCAGGAAAATTCAGCAAGTTGGAATTTGGAACTGAAAGTGCTTTGCAACGTATTGTTGTGTACATTTCTGTAATAAATATGATTCATATAGCATAATAATAAGGTAAATTTCATTGGTACTGTATATCTGTCAATTAATTTTCTAAACCTTGTTTAACTGCCTTTAGTTTTATAAAAATAGAGCTAAATATTAAATTTTAAAATTGATTTGATCACAAAAGAGCATTTTTATTAGAAATAGGTTTACTGTGGATGTAATGAAGATTATTGTAATAATCATGAAATGAAAATGAAAACAATTAAGGATTTCATGTTAGATATTGACTACAGTACATTTCTGTGGAATTTGTTCATATAAACTGTTAACCACGCTTTTGAAACAGCCCCTTTTCAATACACGGGGTCATTGAGTAAAAGTTAGAAATTCATGTTGAAAACAAATTTTACACAAGAAGCATATGAACGGACTTGATTGTGCATTGATTTAGCTAGTTTTCCCAGTTATAATACCTAAAAAAGTGTAAAACTACCTCTCATAATCCTCCATTTTAAAAATCCTTACCCAGTCGTCTGCATATGTATGATATTGCTGGCGATAAATTTGTTTGGAAGGTTTCACAATAAAAAGTTCATTTCTTCTTTGGGTAAAAAAAGAAAATTTTAAAAACGGGTTTCGATAAAACCATTACAACCTCCTAGTTTTGACATTTGACAAGAATATCATGTGCGATGATAGTGGCGCTCTCAAAACCATGACTGCTGATAGACAGCACAAAAAATTAAACAAAATATACATTTAATCACAATATAAGACAATTTATTGTCTCGACCTAGTTCATGAAAACGTACTCTACATTTATTTTCAAATCCTTTGATGATTTCGTTGATAATGTAGCAGATTTTTTAGCCATAAATGAACGCCAAAATACATTCTAGTTTGATTTCCTTACATATTGTTTTTATTTAACGCAATGAACAACAAATGACAGGTTTTTTTTTTTTTGTTTATCAAATAAAAAAAAAAAATGGTATGAAAAATCAACTTCCGGTTTGACCTACAAAACATGGTTAGTTAATTTGAATACAATTTACTAAAAATATGTACTACAAAATTTCTTTTTACTCTAATATTTTGGTAGTTAAGGAAATATCTCACTAATAAACAAAATATAAGGGATATTTGTATTACATATTTTTTTTTTACTTTTTGAGTGAGAAAATTACGTATTTCACTGAAACAAACAAAAAATTAAAACAGATTTTCTGCAATAAAAGTACTATTTCTTTGAAAAAATGGATATCATAAATCAGATAAATGTTTGCTGGATTTGAAAAAAAATGTATTTCTTATAAATTGCAATATATATCAGTACAAAAAAATGAAAAAGTGTTGACATATATTTTATTGAGCTTATTAAAAATGAGCAATAAACAGGATGTAGAGTTAGACGGGACTTATTTTCTGAAAATCGGATGTGGATTCGTGCATAGGTGAAGAGGTGTATGCATGTGAAGTGATTCCCTGGAACTCCTACTGAAATGTCGGCACAACAGACGTTGCGAGATGTTAAGCTTAATGACGTTATACGATAAACGTTTGTAATTGAATGTCGGAGTCGATTTTATTTTGAAAAGACTAAAAACGGTGATCAAAGACCCAAAATCTGATTGGTGACAAAATTTAAAGCACACAACCCTATTTCGGGGAGCAAAACGTTTGTCAACTGAATGCAAAGTCTCCAATGAAAAGTCCAAAAACAAATCGAGAGAAAAAGATGTTTGAAAAGGAAACCAGTATGCTTTTCCGGAGAAGTCGAAAAGCTGGAGAAGGCCAGCAGAGAAGAAACTATGTGCAAACTTTGAAATAATATCTTGCTAGACAATACTTTTCACATTTTCTAAAATTTGTCGTTCCATTAGTTTTGTCGTAATCCTTATTTTTTATCATTCTCATCATCATTACCGCTATTATCATAGTTTAAAGCGTACCCATTCAAATATTGAATGACGTCATCATTTTGGCTCAGGATTTTCGATACGGTCAATGATCTGGGACGGATACATGATTTGAGTCATGCATATAAATACACAATTATTTAATTGTTTTCGCCTGAGGCTCTTAAAACTGTTTTCGCCGTTATATATTTATAAAAAAAATATCTACCTCATGCAGGCTGCGTTTTTTTCTTCTGTTTTCTCCCATTTTCCTTTCATTAAACATGCTTTTTTATTTTGTTTGATGAAATTGTCCCTCCTCTCCTTACCGTTGCAAAACGTGTAAGTTGATAAAACTATGAAGAAAAATTATGAATTTTATTTATTTTTTATTTTTAATTGTAGCTTGTTGGGCGATTCCATGGCGGAACTCAAATGTATTCACCAATTAATGGCGTTAGCATCGTGTGGCCGAATGGCAAACCTGTCAACAAACCTAGTTGTGGTTTCAGGGGAGAGCTCTGCATACACATACCGGGTAAGCAATGGCGATAATTATGGAGCATTATATGATTTTAATTATTTTATCATTATTGTTATTTCATTTTTTTTATCACGTATGTTGTTATCTTATTGTCGAACGAGAAGCTATGCCTTGTTATTCAAAGTTGAACTAATTCAAATAACGTTTCCAAACAATGCAATATATATGATGATGATGATGATAATGATGACGACGATGATGATGAAAATTGTAATGATTTATATATTTATACAATATATTCTTATTTTGTATAAAAGACAATGTGCTGGAAGAAGATCACTTTGTCAACTATGAATAGCTGCTGGATTTTTATAGAATAATATGGTTCTATCACACAATAGTTTTTTATCCAATTTATATATGGTAGATACAATTAATGTATAAATCAGTTGTAAAGAAAACACTCACACATTTGACAGATGACCTAGGCTGTCTTCAGGTTTCACTACATCTTTCGTGGAGTGTGAGTACATCGAGAAGTATGTACTAAGCAAAGCGGTATTCCAGAATACAAAACCACATGACTCTGATTGATTAGTTATCCATTGAGTTTATAAATATGTTTTGTTTCAGAGGACCACACGACCGTTATTATCATAGTATCTGTCATGATTATTGCTGTCGCTACAATAATATTGGTAGTCACAGCCCTGCTTTACAGGTAGAAAATAAATACGTTCGTTTTAACTATTCACTTCTTATTCACTGACCTTTAGCACGTATTTAGCTCGTGTATTCATACGCTTGTGTGATGTTAGCTCATTTACTACACTAAGCCCATGTAGGCTATGTAATATATAGGTTATAGAGTTCAGCCAATTTGTCCCGTTAAATCAACTCATTTAGCCTATTTGATATACATGTATGTATGAAATAGGATACAGCATTCAGCCATTTAATCGTACTTAGCTTTTCTGATTATAAAGGCTATATAGAATAAGCTTATATGGCCTATTTCGTCTATGTATGAAAAAGGATTATTCTGCCGATTTATTCTAATGACTCAATCTAACATTGGAAGGCTATGTGAATCACAAATTTGTACTATTGATGTGTATTTATTCGTTGAACTTTAAAGGTATATAAAACTAGATTTGTCTTTTCCGTGCAGTCTGTGTAGATACTGAACTACAGTATTGTTAAGGTAAACAGACAAAACTCTGATCTGGGCTGTTTTGTTTGACAAGGTGTCCATACAATTGTATATGACGTTACGGTTTCTATCTTGTCTTTCAGTTATTAAACACCATGCTTGAAAGGTGCAGAAGTATTTGACATACATGCCTATAAATTATTATATTAGTTCGTTAATAAACACAAAATTCATGAGTTGAAGAACTGATCTGTATTTTATCCTAGAAAAGGATATGGAAATATGTAGATTTCACTGAAAACACGTATTGTTTTTCATGACTTATATGTTTAAACAAATCTTATTCATGATTAGTTTTCTTTTTACACAGGAAATTCAAACAGGAGCAAGAACTCGGAAGAAAGACATGGTTGGTAACTTCCGACGAGATACAAATGAGAAAAGGAAGAGTAAATGATTCATTCTTATCAAGCCGTATGTCCTTTAATAGCCCAAAGGTAATTATTATCACCATCAATTGAGGTTCGGGTGAGGTCACATTATATTCGGTTAATCTTCTAAACTGCAAAATGTTTGTGAAGCAACACAGTTTTTTGGCATTTATTTTATATTAATAAAATTCAAATTTATCAGCGATTTATTTCAATTATTTAGAAATATTTTATTTCAAAATTATTATATTGGACAACAAGTACAGACAATTTTAAGACGATACGAGTATTCCCCTACGTTCCTTATAAGTCAATTTTCAAAACAAAATAATTAATATAATATATATCCGGCAGAGAGAAAAAAAATGTTAGTAAATTGTTAGTACACACAAACTATATATATATATATATATATATATATATATATATATATATATATATTGATCAATTTATCGATATAATGATATATACATATGTATGGTATTTTTTTTCAAAAGTGCACCTTTTTATTTTACCATGTACAAAATACATTAATCTATTTGATAAATTAAGTGTTTGTCACAATTTTAGACCAATCTTTGTCGAATAGAATCTATAAAAACACTGACATTAGTAACTTGGATCGTCACGCTTGTTTCTGCTGTTGTCTCTAGAAACGCTATTCTTCACCATATACTACTAGTGCTATGCGTCCATTGTTGTAGACATACTAGTAAAAACGATTAAATTGTCATCAGTCTTCATGAGGTGTGCGTGATAGTGTTCGTGATATAGGTTATTGATCATTTCAGTTCTACACAATCTAATAATTCCTCTAGGATTGATTTCTTTTTAAGATGTACTCATATTACTTTCATATCATCAAAAGTAAAGGAATTATAGTATTTTTACGAGTAGAGTATATTTCTTCAATCAGATATTTCAAAACTTTATTTGTATATTTTCCTCGTAAGCTGAAGATTTGTTTTCTAACATATGAACATGTATCTGCTTTTCCCCCACGTAAGATTCATTTATTCTATTATAATTTGTTTCCAACAAACAGGATGGCGGTTCCTTCAATCAGATGTTCACATTGATAGGATATTGCCGGACTCAGACCGTGGCAATCCGAAAGTTACATCTACACACTGTCGACTTGACACGTGAAATGACCATAGAGTTTCGTCAGGTTCCGTACCTAAAGCTTCACAAAATATTTGAAATTGAGAGTTTCTTCAACTCAAAATATGATTATTTAGTGCTGCATTGTTTATTCAAAAATACAATTGTGTACATGTTTTATTAACTTATTGTTACAAGAAATGATTTCTGATTTCTTATCAAATGGTGGGAACAATCTCATTTTAAGATGTTTTCTGAAACGTATTGTTATAAAATGAAAAACAATATTTATCCTCTGACCTTTCCTTTACATAAACGTGATATGTTTGTTTTAAGTAATAAATTTGACCAATTTGCTTTATATCTTATTGTTCAAATAAAAATCTATTAAAATTATGTTTGAATTTATTCTTACGTAGTTGAATGAAAGCGGCTTCAACAGGGATATAATTGTACAAATTACAACATCTATTACTTAAAACTCAAATTCAAGGAGAGCTACACAATGTTTGCTTAATTAATAGCTTTATTAATGATCTAAATTATAGTTCGTGATTTTTTTAAGGAAATGATTTGTTACACGTTTTTTTCCATCCGGTTTGGAAATTCAATATTGGCTCTAATTAGATTAAATAAGAATTCATTGGATTGATGTTTTTTCAGTGCATATACATTTTCCCCGATGTATTAATGTTTAAATTACTTTAAGGACAGCATGCAGAATCAGGTCAATCTCGCCTTTGAGTAAAATAGAAATATAATCCAAACTTCAAAAACATGTCATGATAAGTTTGATGGTACTCTGTAATATGGTTTCCTGTTAGCTGACTGAACTCTGTGGAAAATGTTGGCACCTGGTTGAAAATATTACAGCTCAAAAACTTCAATTTTGTAGAGAAAATGACGATTTGCGAGATAAAGTTTTTTAAGCTATATAACTGTGATGCATTTTATTTAATAAGTTAACTCTCCTGTGAGTCAGATATATGATATTCTTGATGAATATGACTTGTGTCATATGGAATCCAAATTACTATTATCAGTGCGTTTAAAATAAAGTCCCTGTAATGGTTCCGCTACATTTCGGACCTCATGGCCTTTCACAGAGACGACCAAGGTTTCCTTGATTATCTTGGTAGAGGTTAAGTGGTCCAAGACGCAGAGAAACCATAACAGGGACTTTACCTTAAAATCGTTTCAATTTATGATTTAGCAGTTTGACATCCTCATTATTTATGTTGGGTAATTGTATATGTAATTCTGAATTATGTTTTTTTTTAATATCATAAGAATATTTGCATCTCTTGGTTCTTAATCCAATAGATTGATATAGTTCACAAGATCCATTTATTCCATTGCCGATTAAATGGGTTTATAAACCATTACATTGCCATCTTTTAGCCCAAATCTTAAAATACCGATTGATAAGATTCAGATTGCATAGGTTAGGGGAAAAAAAGGTAGGTAGACCCTAATAATTGATTTTTTTTTAAATTCGTTTCCTTTTTATTCTCTATGTTTAAAGGAAGCATTATATGTCATATACGAAATTTCTATCCACAGATTACTGTTGAATTCATCTTAAAGAATATGTAAATGAATAAGGGTTTATTTTATGTAAAATTAGGCAAATTTTGATACCACGGCTAAACCTTTATGATTACAGAGAATACACATTATTAATCTTACATTAAACTTGATATAGATCTAATGTATGATTCTTTTACATATTACATATATAACATGGCAAAAAAATTTCATTAAAGTTTTATGTTTCAATTTGTACTATTTCTTTGACCCGCCGGTTCAGCAGTCTTGGACCGCCATTTACAATATAGCACAAATCCAACAATTAATATATGAAATTTCTTCGAAGACGAAATTCACTATTTTGCACTGTACATAAACATATTTGTAAAACTACAACATTTTTTGTTCAAGTAATCAAAAATTTCCTTTCAAACTAACTTGTTCTAAGTTTTAAAGAATTAAAAGCCTAAACATAAATTCAACAGAAGTTAACATCACAGTGTTATACACAAAAACTCTATTTGACCGAGGACGCATAATCTTAGTGCGACACTGCTACACATATCCGCTATTACACATACTTGTGTT
The DNA here is from genome assembly GCA_021229015.1 of Solen grandis. NCBI lineage: Eukaryota > Metazoa > Mollusca > Bivalvia > Adapedonta > Solenidae > Solen > Solen grandis. Next base: position 33,123,911 of record CM037783.1, on the reverse strand, counting down.
ACTGTAGTTAAGGTCGATTTACACACCCTTTGCTTTTAAAATTTTCTGTTATGAGAATTTTTAAAATGAACATTTTTGCATTTAAATAGACGCATACAAATTCAATTCTCTTTACGGGTAACAAAAATGTAAGAAACCATAAACGAATCTTCTAAATAAATAAATAAAAAACCACAACATTTATTCCAAATCATGACCTGCTCAGACGAATAATCTTGAACTTTATTCAAACTTTGCCCACTTTTGCCGTAATTTGCCGAGTCCCATTTGAGTTCCTTTCCCTTAATTTTGTTTAAGATGCAACCGAGCATTTCATTTTGTCTCATTTTGTACATGTATGATTTCTTTATTCTACATTTTGATCATATTGCTTATGTTAAGTCTTTTGCTATTAATCATTGGTGCATTTTGTAGTTGTCTACAATGAGGCGGAACACAAAGTTATATTTAGAAATTAATGTTTATAGAGAGGTGTTGATTGCTTTTAATACAGATGCAGACGATATCCCATTTAAACCTGGCGAAATTTGTTGGCGCTTGCTTGGAACCGGATCATATCTACATCTTGATGGAGTACTGTCCACGTGGAAGTCTACAGGTAAACTGGCATGGCTAATGGTGCTGTGGTCCGTATTAATCATATACCGTATACCTGTCACCGAAGTTAAAACCCCTCTTACGGCGATAATTCTGGCTCAGGGTATATAATACCAAAGTTATAATATATACGCAAAAAATATCTAGAATTACACAGCAAATAAATCAACTCGGGTTTTATTAAATAAATACATAATATAAGAAAAATTATAATTTCAGTTTTTCTCTTCCAGTGTGATATGAAAAACCAAAGCCCACAATAGGCTGAAAGAATGTCGGGGGATTTACATGGTGAATTAAATAGAAATGCATGTAATTCTTAGTCCAGCATTTAAGCAGTGTCAACCTCGATCAAAACGTTTTTCTACAAATCTAGCTATAAGTAGTATACTGAACTCTCACTTTGTTTCATGATAATCCCGTCAGCAGCCTCCAAGTAACTTCAGAGCTTTGAATTTGAAATATTTCATAATGATCCGGAATACGGTTCAATTGATAAATTGCATTCACAAGGTTTTAACCTTACTTCAGAATGTACACGGCAGGAGGTTGCTGTAACTTGTGCTACATTCCGCAATATGGCGTCATTACATGACCCGGGTAGCGAATTTGTTGGTTCTATAAAAATCCCCGTAAAATGAAAGCATATGCAAAAGAGTAAATGTTATTAATAATGTGACGGCACAGGGAACTAGAAATTTTAGACATTAATTTTATACCGTTTGCAACGTTACAGCTTGTGCTGGAGAAACTAGCCTTTTGTTAACAATCACAGAATATTTTATTGGCTGACCATGCGCTGATATATAGGTAATGGACATCTTAATTACAGACTCGCTTAATTTCGAATTCTAAGTCAATGACCATCATATTGCTCTTTGCAATCTTGACTAAATAAAGTGATTTGAACTGTATTGCAGTTTATCATGATTTATAGTATGTATCTTTATACCAACAATGGCATCGACATGAATATTCGGCAAAAACTCTAAAATAATTAACATAAGTGTTTCTTCATCATTTTCCTTTTCTTCCACTACTTCTATTGCTTCTACTACCACAGCTACTCTTACTTTAACGTCACAATATCATTACTATTGCATTCACAAAGTACATATGTAAAAACTTTGACTCATTGTACTTTTGGCTGCAACTAATTATATATCTCGACAGGACATGCTACAAAACGAAAGCATCGAGCTGGACTGGACTTTCAGATATTCCCTCATAAACGACATCATCAAGGTATGACATCATATAATGTATTTGACTGTCACAAAGTTACGTCAAAGTGTACATATCTGTCAAATCAGTAACGTCATAGTGGACATAACGTTTACGTCAGTTACGACATATTGCTTTCATTACGTCAAAGCAGTTTGATAACATCATCGAACACACTAAGCGTTATCTAATATTTAATTACTTAGTAGATAATTTCATCATATATGTTTAATAAAAAAACGTGTTTAAAGTCCCACCTACAGTAGTTCCTCTTGAATAGAAAATAGTGAATTAGTGTCCTATGACGAACAAATAGTTCGATATCATTAAAGTATTTTTTTTTTTTTGAAAAATAAAATAACATGAATATTTTTTAAGTGTCAAATATGCATATTCACAGACAAATTACCTATTGCTTACGCGTGACCCAGTATAGTTATGTCATTTGTTTACTAGGGGATGAGCTACCTGCACCAAAGCCCCCTGCACGCCCACGGCCGGCTGTCCAGCACTAACTGTGTCATAGACAGCCGGTTTGCCCTGAAGCTTACGGACTACGGGCCAAGGTCACTGCTTAGCAAGAACAGAGAAGAAGAAAAGAAAATATCTATGACCGATCAGACTTTAAATAAAGAGAGTAAGTTATTGTTATTTTATCAAATACTCATCGGACTGACTGACTGATTTTCTATTAAGCATTATTTTAATAGTTTTCTCATTATTTTACTCACCTGCAACATGAATATATAATGTTCACTTACTGAAATGCACTTTCTGTAGCATTAAAGTGGTGCATCTGCTATTCCATAACGACTGGTTCGACGACCGCCCCATTCTCGTGTGTAGTGAATTCGATTTCGCAATGAGGTTACATAAAATGTCAGCTAAAGAAGATTAGTGAATGGCGAAAATCCAACAGAAGTTCTAAAGATGTTAATTCTCTGATTAACGAAAGTTACGAATTAGCTGAGCATCAAAACATTTCCTCCTCACTCGATTAATTAAAATGATTTTCTTCTGAAACCAACAATTGTATGATAACTAAATGTTGATAAAGTATTAGGAACCAAAGAGACAATGTCCTTATAATTTATTCCCCCATCATGCCTGGGCAGAGCTTCTATGGACGGCACCCGAACACTTGAGAAACACGACACAGAACTCTTGCTACACGCAAAAGGGAGACGTCTGGTCATTTGCCATTATCCTCCAGGAAATAACATTGAGGGCCGGGCCGTACGAAGGCAATGGCATCTGCACGGATGGTAATATAGTGCTTAAATGTAGTGTTTTGCCCCGCCATTGGCATAGGAGGTTGTGCGTTTGTCCGTTCGTTAGCTCGAGCGTGCGGTCGTGCGTCTATCTGTCCCTTTGTCACATCTGTACACCATGACATGAGCTAGTTCATTCTTATACGACTACTTTGCACTGATTTATATTTGCTATGATAAATTGTTCTGCCCCAGGTTTATGATATGAACTATTTAATGTTTATAAATTTTTTTAGCTGTGATTTATATTTCACGGTTGAATTAACATAACAGAAATTATTGTAAAATACGCAAATTAAACTTTTCGTTTAAGATTTTTCCATGTTAGATTATAAAGATTATGATACTGAAGATTTTAAGGAAGATAACTTCATATCGTCCTGAAATTTAGAAAAAATGTACATCATGATATGAACGCAATGCTAATGCCCGAAAAAAAGATGTTTCAATTAGCATTGTTAATTTCACTTCACTTGTGTAATCAGTACTGAATGTGAGTATATTTACATGTTTAACGATTGACAGACTATAATAACGTCATAATTGTACATATTCGGTGTAGGATCGCAAAAATGTATAAGCATAAGCTTTATTTCTGATAAAAAATCTAAAAGGCAAGCGTTAAAAGTATTATTTTTACATTTATACATATTGTCTTAAGTGTCAAATAGTTTTGTCATAGATAACGATCAGTGACAGCTCTTCCGAACATCATACTTACATCATCTTCTGAGATTATAAAACTTTTAAGGTAAATGTTTTTGGTATGTTCAGGTTATTATGTTGATACAACAAATGTTTAAAGCAAAGCAAATGGTTTGGTCATATTATTTATCGCTACCTGTACCGCCAGTCGGATGTTTAGTATAGGACCTCTATTCCACCATATTTCCTAAATTTAAGTATAAGTACGTTTTTAGATTAACATTTACAATATAATTTTAGCTTTACATTTACAAGAAAAATATAGATTCGCATATTTCATAAGTGCAAAGCCTAAAAAAGAGGTTTATTTCACCTCAGGTGTTCAAACAGTGTAATCCTTATGAAAGAATCCAAGAAGCTCACAAGAATCCACAGTTATTCAAAAAGGGAACTCTGTGCCAATTAGATAAGAATAGTAGCCGAGCTTGTCTGGAATCATACTGTACAGTGAAACCATGGGTTTCTCGGTTTAGACGTTCAATTACTTTTATTTGAATTGAACTATTTTGATATATATACGAGGGCGAGTCAATAAATAACCAGCCTAACCTATTTCGGGTTGAGATCTACCTCTTCTTTTTCAATATAATTTCCCTCCAGGGCTATGCACTTGGACCAACGGTGTTCAAGTGCCATCAGCCCAGAAGTGAAAAAGTCAGGGTCCTTTCCATGGAACCACTCCTCAACTGCCGCCACGACTTCTTCGTCAGACCGGAAATGACGTCCACGTATATCCTTTTTCAAATTTGGAAAAAAGGAAGAAGTCGCTAGGAGCCAGGTCTGATGAGTTGGCAGGGTGTGGTATAAATTAATACCCATTTCGCTCCACAGCATCCATTGCAACTTTACAAGTGTGGACTCTTGCATTGTCCTGTTGCAGCAAAGCACCTTTGGAGAGTTTACAACGGCGTTTCTTGCGGATGGCGTTCCTCAGCTGGTCTAGCAAGTTTGCATAGTATGTTCCGGTTATTATACTTCTCTTGGGTGAAATGTCCAACAAAATAACGCCCATTGTGTCCCAAAATACTGTGGCCATTACTTTGCCAGCAGATGGTTGAGTCTTGAACTTCTTTGGCCTTGGGGATCTCGGCCCTACGCACTGACGACTCTGGGCTTTATTTTCTGGTTCATAATAATGCACCCAAGTCTCATCCACAGTAACTAGACGCAAAAGGAATTCATCTTTTGACCTCACACGCTTCAACAACGCACTGCATACTGATGCTCTCGTTGCCATTTGCTCATTGCTAAGGGATTTTGGGATCCAACGGGCTGTAAGCTTGCGCATCCCTAAACGATCATGCAAGATTGTTGAAACGGTACCATGTGAAATGCCCAATGCCTGTGCTATTTCTTCAACCTGACTTCGCCTGAGTATACCAGATCTCTGACTTTATTACACATTTCTTCGATGGTGGCATCAACTGGGCGTCCAGACATGGCTTCATCTTCTAAAGACGCTCTACCGCGTTTAAATTCCCCAACCCAGAATTTAACTCGAGAATAAGATGGTGCAGAAGACCCATACACATCACCTAACTCAGCATGTATGTCCTTACCAGTTTTACCTTTTAAATGCAAGTACCGAATTACAGCACGGTACTCCACTTTTGATGAAAAGCTTGCTTTTACATCACTAGCCATGTTTGACATTCAATATCTGACAAACAAATGACCGTATACATGTGTAGTTTTGTACACAGGTATAGTACATGTATTGAAACAATGCGTGAAAATCTTGGATGTCTCGGTTGATCGGAGATATCATAGGCTGGTTATTTATTGACTCGCCCTCGTATGAGCCGCTTCATGAGAAAATCGGTCTTTGGAAATTTTTTTGAGAAAATCATCTATACATACAAACATATAGATCAATCTCTACTCAACAAAACTGTTTTTATTTCACCAAAATCCGTCAACTAATGATAACTGTATTAAGTTTTTAATATAATACCTTATACGACACTTTTTTTTTTATAAAAACGCTGAGATAACGTCATTGGCGTCAACAAATCGGCGTTTCAAGTTACAGTCGAACCCCGGCTATTCGAAATCCCGAGGATCAGCGTTTTATTTCGAGTAAGGTGTGTATTCGAATATCCCAAATCGCGGCGGCCGTTAATTGAGACATCACATCCCACCCACCTTTTCATACAGTTAACATAATATATAATGTACTCTTATTATGATTTAGGAACGAAAATGAAATCGACTATTGATGATTAATTTTTATTTTACAACTTTTTTCTTCTTATGTAAAAATGATATCGATACATAACTTATCAATGCATACGTCAAACAACAGTCATCTTTTTCTGCATAAATGATACATAATCAACACATACATCATTAATCATCACCTTTATGGTTGAACTGGACAAACATCCAATCAATTAACAACTTATGCAAATTGAAAGAGGTATATTCGATTGCATGTACTTACTTTATGATAGTTTGATAGTTTGATAGTTTTATTTCAAAGAGCCAGAAGGTCGTTCGACCCATGCGGCAAACATAAAATTACATAATATGAACATGACGGTAATGTACAAATGTATATAAACGCATGTAGAACATAAACATAGTACAAAAACATAAATATAGACTTTCATATCAAATGCAACACAATACATGTACAAATCGATACAAACGTATATAGATCACATAACATAACATATTTGATTGATTAAAGAATTAATTAAATGAATTAATCCTGGACCGGACGGATTCCCTTATCGAAACGAAATATAAGGGAAAGTGCCGGAATATAAAACAAAGTAATACTATATATAGCAATACGCAAAATCAGTATTATAACCATAACACTGTTTAAACATGAATATATTAAACCAGTTTCCCTTATCGAAACGAAAAATAAGAGAAACCGGGTAAGGAATAAGAAGACCGAACGTGTGATTTAATATGAAGCAGAAAAGGTGTGCAACTATGAATGGAAGTGAGAAAAAGGTAAATCTTACGTTATATGATTTCTTACGGTTGTGTAAAAATAATGCGGACCGGAAGCACATGGAAAACTACATAAATAAGATCAGATCAATGTTAATTTGATATTTTGATATTTTTCAACCATTTTAGAAATCGTGCATTGGTCAATCCCGCTAAATACATAATGTTTTGGTGTTGTCATCACGAAAATCGTTATACAGATTGAAATAACCATGGAGTTGATTTGGATAGAGAGAAAAGAAAGAAGAAGATGTGAAGGATCCAAAATGTCAAGGTAAATTTTGGTCTAACTCAGACCTTCAGTATTTATATAACATACTATATATACATAGTATAAATACAAACATTATATCAGTTCTTACCATATTCAATAGTTATCACATGTCCATACCAAATACATGAACAAAAATATTAAAAATGACTTTAAAAATATAATAAATAAGTAAGATAATATTTGGTCTATTCACTGTATAACAGATTATTCCTTAGTTCAAAAGCTTTTGAAATATATGTAAATCCTGAATACTGATGTGTGAAAAGAATTAAAACTGCATCATTCATACCAGTACACTAAGTTTTAATAGGACTACGAGTACATGTAAGATTATGTCTGATCTTCATAATTATTTGAAACATAAAATTAGATTAATAACAATATCTAAATTATGTAAGCACATGTAAGTGACGGTCACAACATTACTCCTCCTGGGGCGGTGGACAGGTCTCATCCCGGCATTCGGCCCGTACATACGGCCGGGCGGTTTTGTACAGATACTGTTGTCTATGGTGAGACAGTCCAGCAGGAGACAAGTTTGACGGTCTCTCATATGGATCGATCTGTATTCGGGTATTCATAATGGATGTAGCCACAGACTGATCGCTGATCTGAATTCAGGCATGGAACATTCCTGGTTCCTCAATTTTAAGCAGGAAATGGTAGTATTTACTTATCCTTGGAATAGGTTTGAAAAACCAGATCAAAAAGGACTTCCATTCCTTCCTATGCCACTGTTGTTCTCCATGCCGGTTTCTGAAGGACACAGCATTATTTGTGGTGAAGCTCATACTAACCACCTGCAGGAACTGGGAGAGCGAGTCTACATCCGACCTCCGGTACAATTTCTTGATGTGTGCAAAGCCACTATCAACGTAGCATCTGTAAAAATAGGAATACGATTTTATCCCATTTTAATTTAATAAAAAATGATGCTAGTATTGATAAGTATCGAATTGTTGAAAATTGAAACTCAATCATGAGACTAACAATCGAAGTGATATAAACAAGCGAATGGACCGTGAAAAGTGACACAGTTTATCACGTGACCCAATCCCCATTAACAACAGAATAACACGTATGAATCTTCTGTGAGAATCGACAGACAGACAGAGAGACATACATAAATACAGACATACAGACAGACAATATGTTTGGAAGGAATACCTTGTGTGCTGGGACTTGCATATGGATATTGACTTCTTCATGCAGACCAACTATCGTCCGCCAGCTCAGGTATGCCATCACATACTTATTTTTATTCGGACCTGAAGAGTTGGAAACACTCAAAAATATTTTTTTTTTTTTCATTTTCAATGTTGAAAATATACAAAGACTGTGATACACATATATTAATGAGAAGTATATACAACTTTTCTTAATAAATCAAATCGTTCTATGCATAGTTATGCACATAATTATATTTAGATAGAACATTATAATTTCAGTGCATATATGCTTCATATTAAACTATTTTATTTACAAAGACATACCAGGGCAGTTATCACAATGCATTACACATGCTTTCTCTCCATGTCCGTAGAAGGTCAATGCGTGATCCAACATACTAATTACGGCATTCGGACCGTGGACATCACTCCCGTCCTGTCCTAAAATCATTGAAAGTAATCCCTATTATAATCTGCATATAACGGATTTACAGGAAACGTTGTTAGTTATGTGGTTTTACTTTCCATAAACAGTGTAGCAATCACAACTGGATGAACACTATCTACGCTTATTTTATGCGTGTTGATATAAGACTGAAATTCAGTTACAAATGATGTAATACAAAAAAAAAAATCTGTTGGTGGGGTTATCATGAAACAAAGAGCGAGTTCTGCTGACTTACTACTTAATATTTGGGTTGAAGGACATTTTTTTTTGCGTCATATTATTATGTCCCTATAAAGTAAACGCTGGAATTAGAGTTACGTGTATAGCTTTTTTATCATATTAATCTTTCAAATTCTACAGAGAGTATCTCAGAGCTCTGTGTCCTTTTATAATGTATTCAATACGACAACTAACTGGATAGGCTACCAACCAATACATTGATCCTCGTCAACAATATAGTTGTACTGCATGGGTATCCTGTCATCACGGACTTCAAATATCTGCACTTTTCTTGGTGACATGAAGTACAACGGACCCATCTGTCTATAGTGGTGCGCGATTGAAACCTGTTGGCTGAAGTCAAACGTATAATGGACATGCCTATATTCTGTTGTACAAGGTGGCATCGGGCCTGGTACCTGCACGTAATTCGGGGATTCTGTCCTAGCTCTTTCCACTGCCTTCCTATACAACCTTTGTCTCTTCTTGGGCCTGCGCTATGTGTGAGGTGAACTCATTCGCTGACTCTGACTTGTCATCTTCTGATACAGCCTCTTTCAATTTTCTTCGAATAAATTCACATTTCTGACACACATCATCCTTTGGTGTTGATATCTTAATATGGGGTACACACTGAGCCCAAGTCGTTTTAAATGATGTCAGTCCCAAACACCTCACTCGGAGACTTTCACATTCAGCTGCATACTCTTTGTGAATAGAGTATTTATTCAAACAGGCTGGCAGGTAAATTGGAGATTCATTGTCTCTTCCACGTGGTGCCGCAGGTTGAGGCAGGCCATTCTCATCTGCATACCTCAATAAAAAATCAACGCACGCTTTTACCTCAGTGTAGTTGAGGGCGTGGTGAGGATTCATGTTTGAGTTCCCATGAACTCGTGGAACTATGCCATTCAAATGCAAATGTTCACACAATGATGAAAGACTGTGTCGTCCTATATCAAATATGTTCTGAAATGCTGTACGACACACAGACTGTCCATTATAAATGTAAGACACTCTTCTCCCTTTTCTCTGTCCCCTCCATGTTGTGTCGGTTTGTACTGGTTGAATTACACCCATTAAATACATGTCTTTCTCTGCCTTACTCATTTCTCTTAAGTTTAGAATATGATCATCTATCTCTTCTTTCTTAAACTTATCAATACATGGAACAGGGCACTTACATTGAAATTCTCTACTTTCTTCACTTGACCCATAATTCATGAAATCCTCATTGTCAACATAGTGAATAGTTGAAGATGCTGCATTTTCTTCCTCCAGGTCCCCTGTGACAAAGTCGCTCAACCACCCACTTAGTCTCCGTTCCTTCTCATCTTTGCTCTCTTCATCTCCCCACTCTTCATCGATGTTGATGTCATCGGGTGCGGCAGCGACTTTCTCAACGGATTTTCTACCGAAATATTAGTCAAAGATAGAATCCAGCTCCTTTATTATGGATTGAATATGTATGTATGAAAGCGATAGACAAGCTTTAACTAGGGATAGAATTAAGGACAATGTTATCGCACTATTTTTCTTGAGGCCTGAATGAACGTAATTTGTAACGGCGCCGACCATATTTTTTAAAATCTAATGAAAAAAAAAGCGTCGATAAAGAAATATGATATATTAATTAATATTTTATAAATCTAGATTTTATATAGCAAAAAACATAAGATGGGGAAAAATATGATCGTCGGCTGTGTATCGAACTCATTCCGTCGGCGTGGTAAGCGCAATACGTAAACATTAGGCCATCGCGGAATCTGCTACGTTATTGTTTCATTTTATGATATATATTATTAAACTTTATTCTTTAAAAATGAAATGGGAAGATATTGTAAGAAATTATTAAGAAATATATTCATGAAAATATAAAAACATTTATTATGGAAGTTTTACATAAATCTACATCGAATTTTACCACAAAACTTGGATGTGTTTGTTTTGAAAATATTGCCGATATGTTTACATTTTAAGATCAACCTAGTTATTTAACAAATCTAGACCTAGACTTAGGCAGAACTGGATCTATGGACATGTCTTTCATTGTCTTTTCTCTTCGTCTCATAAAAAAGACAATATCTATGTCAGTAGAAACAACATTAGATCTAATTGTAAACGTATGAAATACTTACCCCGAGATCGTCCATGTCTGTGTTTATAAATCCCACATTAAATAAAACAATATGTCATAAACACTACTGCATGAATCATTTACAAATGTAAACATTTAAAAAGCGCGCCATAAAAAATCTGCAATTTAACATATATATTTAAAAATTAAACCGGTCGCCGCGGCTCATATATATATATATATATATATATATATATATATATACCAAAGATACACAGATAAATATATTTTAGAGTGTCACTATTGTACAATTTATACATCTCATTAAAACATAACATTTTCATGCAACATGTTACTTATTTACACGAATCAAATTCAAGGGCATTTCCTACATTTTGCTTTGTTTCACATATTGTATGTAAAAGATGTGTTGCATACGAAAATGAAAAGAAAAACAATTATAAATCCCCCAGCTCGTTTTCAGACTGCTTTTGTTATCCATAGTAATAAATAGCTAAACTCTACACCTCTTGTATAAAATAAAACAAAACAATACAAATTTAAGACATACAAATGAAAAAAAAATCATGATAGTTCAATTTATCTGATTAAAGGGTTTAGATTAATACATCTTTTTTCTATTTATAAAATAGTACAAAAAGTATCTTCCATTTCTTTTAACGGAAAATCCTTCTATCAATCTTTTTTTTTTTCATTTTTCTTGTAAATATTTATTGAAGCTTGCTTTATTAAAACAATGAAAAATATGTATTAGTTATGAGCTACGGATTTATGTTCATGGTAAAAGAGACAAGATTACGTTCACTACTGATATTAAAATCTATTCGCGATTTATTTTCGTCCTTTTTTTCAACGATATGAGTCTATGGTCAATGTATACTGGCGATACAGCCCTCTAAGCGTTGTAGCGATGGTATTGTGAGATCTTACATCCGTAAATTGCAAATAACCGTTACGCTTAACATTCCGAACTTGTTTTGTTATTTCCCTTTCATGTCAATTACAATGTGATGCTAACTGAAGTCAGTAAACGCTTACACAAGACTCACGAGAGATAGAGTGAGGGGGAGAGAAAGGTACAATTATGTATTAGCCACTAAATTTCATATCTTTTTCTAAAGAAATTATCGACAAACTGACTGCAAAGGAAAATACACTATTACGACCCGTGGTTCCGCCAGACTCCTGTTCGGAAAGTCTACTGACGATGATGAAATCTTGTTGGGAAGAAAACCCCGGAGACAGACCCAGCTTTCCAGAACTGAACGAGATTTTCCGCAAACAAAAATTGTATGTTTTTCTATCTATATTGTTTTTCTTGACTCCTATCACACATATTGAATAATTATAGGGCTGTCAGAATAGGGACAGTTAGGCAATGATGTTTAACACCGATATTTATGAAGAATACGATTTAACCTTTTCGCACACATCTAAACACTGTTATTTGCGCTTTCCGCAAACCTTCGGAAAACATATAAGATTTGTTATGTTTATCCTTATTAGTTTCTTCTTCTTAACTTTAGTACGTTCTGACACAGTAGAAAGACTGTTTTTGTTCCATTTTTAAAGTTATTACTTTCTTCTTCCCTTTTTATGTTGTTATTTTAAAAAGTTTCTGAACGGCTAGGATCATGAAATTTAATGAAAGATATCCGAAACACTGAAAATGTTGAATATATATTTTTGTTTTCATATGACGTTAAATGACGTCAGCTTCAAAAGATTTTCGCGCTCTACAGCCGGCATTTCTGGACGGATTTGAAAAGACTAAGGTTCTATTGTTGATATGTTTCGAACTTTGGACCTGAAAACTATGCTTAAAAGCCACAAACTTAAAATTTTGGCAGGACATATGTCCTATGGCTTTCTTTAAGCTCTGAGAAGACTGACGTCATATGATATAAAATTATGACTTTTTATACAAAATTAACGGGTTTTTAGCACTGCATGCCTTATTCATTGACCGATTTGAATTAATTTTTCACTGAAGGTGCATCAAAGCATCCCATTGTGTTACATCATTTCCATTTCCTAAATTCGCAAAGGTAAATGTCCTCCGTACATTTTCGATTATTTCCTTGGACTTACGGTGGCTCGGTACTATCTTCTTGCGAATTGCGAACACCTCGGATTTGTGTAATTTTCCGTACACTTTACTAATGGCGCACGGGCTTTCGAGCCGTACCGATTATATGGTAGTTACTCGTGTGACGTTCACGTCGCAACTTCATCTAGTGACACACCCACTTTAGGGGGTGCCACAATATACATATTAATAACTTCCTTACCCGTCGGCCGATTTTGTTTATTTGAAATTTAGTTCTTACCTCAATGGTTGTAGAATACTGCTCAATTTACTTTTAAATTTCATTTTTTTCTAATCGGAAATCGTAATGTCGACGTCTTTGCATTGTAACAGTGAAAGTTTAACTAAAAGATGAACTCTCGAAACGTGTATATGAAAAAATATATATGTGTGCGTGCGTGTTATTTGAAGTTATAAGAAATCGCCCTTACTGTAAATCGCAAAGGTCAGTGTCATATGTCAATTATCAGTTCTTCTTCGGCCTTAAAATATCTCAAAACGATCAATATTATATCGCGAAAATATACAGATAATTTGCAATGCTTTGAAAGATCTTTCAGATAATATTTAGTTTTTGAAGATCGGGGCTGAATCAATTGATGTATGGCAGAAAAACAACAAAAAATGTTTTTGCACTTAACTGTTTTTCTCGATTTTTTTTTTTATTTTTGTGAATTATTTGTAGAACGATCACCGGCCGTGCTTTTGGTGCTAAAATGAAAATAAAATGGCCGAGGAATCATTAAATTACAGAAAGAAAACAAACGACATGAACATATTTTTGTCGATTTTTGCCGTTTTCTTGAGGTTCAACTGTCTTTATCTTAAAAGCCGTTACAGATAGGTCTAAACTTGAAACAAGGTATTGTTGGAAATCTGAAGATGTTTCTAACGGTACCTAGGTTTTAAAATTGGACCACATATAAAGAATACACATGAAAAATAAGAATTAATTAAAACTGTTCTTTCATGCACCTCTGCAGTTGGTCTCAGTTTATTTAATTGCCTTTTTCTAACAAACTATTAGTTTTTTTTGAAAATAAATTTAGGAACATTATTTATAATTTGATGCAAAGCCGTTTTACTGGTATGCATATTTCAACAAACATACCATTAATTACAAAGTTATCGGTCGTAAAGTTGTAATTGGCAAGAACATCTTTTTGCCGATTTTGGACGTTTTCTTAAGGATAAATTGTTTATATCTCAAAAGCCGTTACAGAGATACCTGAACATGAAGCAAGTGGAATATTGGAAACCTAAAGATCTGTTAAACGGCACCTAGCTTTTTAAATTGGAACACCATATAAGAAAGTTACATGAAAATTTAAAGATTAATTAAAACCGTTCTTTCATGCACTTCTGCGGTGGTCCCAATCATTTAATAGTTTGTTTTTTTTTCTAAGAAACTATTAGTTTTTGAAAATCATTTTAAGAACGTTATATATAGCTTGATTAAATGCTGTTCTAAGGGTAAGAAAATTTTATTGATCGGATCATTACATATTAAGTTATAAGTAGAGAAGCAGTACATCTCAAAAGCAGTTACAGCTAAGTAGAAACATAAAGCAAGTGAACTGTTGGAAATTCAAAGACATTCTTTAACCGTACCAAGGTTTCCGAAATAGGACATCATATGAGAAAGTAACATGGGAAATAAGAAATGCTTCTGCAATTGGTCCCAAAAATTGTTCCTTACTTAATTTCTGTTACATTATAGATATAATGTGCTTGAGTGATATTTTTAAATGTTCTATGCTCCCTTAAGTTCAGCAAGAAAATTATATGAAATTATAACAAAGAATTATATGGTAGGAAATAAACATTGTATACCTATTTTGCATGTCAAGACTGAAGAAACTACATTCTTTTCTGGGACACCAATTTGAAGAATTATTGTAGTCATTTTATAGAAGAAATTGAAAGGCAAGTATCATGAAAGTATAACAGTAAGCAAAGGTCTACAGTCTCCGTTAAATGCAATGATTTTCATTTGTATATGACATCATCTAACCTCATAGGTCATCTGCTTTTGAAATTAGTTAGGGCTCTACAGCTGTCAGTTCTTGATGGATTTTTTTCCATTTTTTGCAGATGGATATGAAATTGAGTATGATCAGGTTTTATATGGTTTGCAGGACAGAAAGCCCTATCGTATGTTCAAACAAACGAAATCTAGTTATCATTATTATTATTATAATTAAAACTTTCTGCCGCAACCAGAAAGTCATATTTGGTTTTTTATGTTCTTTTTTTTTTCTTCTTCTTCTTCTTCTTATTATTATCTATCCTTTTCAGGTTCGAATTAAAACAGGTTGTCGATAAGTCAGTCATGAAATGTTAACGGTAGGCACAGTGACTTTGGCCCTTTTGAATTCAACAATCCTTATCTTCATATGACGTCAGTTGAAATAGCTAGTTCGCGCTCTGCATTAGCTTTTGAAATAAGCGTGTTTTAGGCCCTGCAGGCTTATTTTTAATGACCATTTGCATGTATCTTTCAATGAATGTGAAAACTAGTGTCCCATCGTGCATGGTGACATTCTTTTCCGGAAAATTACAAAGGTCAAGGTCATATTTCAGTTATCTTTTTTTCTTAGGCCTTAAATATCTCTAAAACGATAAATATTCTATCGAGACACTATGGGACACCTTTCAGGTGATGTTTAGGTATTGATGATCGAATCAGTTGAGTTAAAGCAAAAAAAAAAAAAAAAAGAAGATGTTGTTACTTTAGGTGCATTTAACTGCTTATATCTCGAAAATTTATTGATTTTTGAAAAGTAGAGTATGATATAATTTGAAGCATAATGCCTGGCCGTTCTTTTGGTGTTTAAATTAAAGATTGACCTAAGATATATAAAGTTATAGTGCTAAAACGAAACGACATGAGTATATTTTTGCCGATTTTTGCAGTTTTCTCGAGGTGTAGCCGTCCATATCTAAAGAGTGGTTTAAGACACATATAAAGCATGTGAGTTATGAGTAATTCCTTTCTAGCGGCGATACTTACGTTTTTGGAATTGTACATCATATAAGGATGTTACATAAGAATTAATATAAACCCTTATTTCATGCACTTCAGCAGGTGGTCCATCATTTAATTCCTTTTTTCTAAGTGAATATTAGTGTTTAAAAATAACTTTAAGAGCATTATTTAAGGCTTGATGCAATGCTATTTAAATGGTATGCAGATTTTAATAATCGGACCATTAAATCCGAAGTTATATGTTGAGAAGTAGAAATTGACATGTATATCTTTTTGCCGATTTTGCCATTTTTTTTAGCTTTAACTGTCTATACCTCAAAAGCCGTTATAGATAGGTTAAAACATATAGAAGGTGAAATGTTGGAAATTTGAAAACCTATACAACATTACCAAGGTTTTTAAAACATCATATAAGGTAGTTACATGAAGAATAATAATTTAAACTGTTCTTTCCGCATTTCTGCAAGTCGTCTTACTCAGTTTATTGCTTATCTCTGAGAAATTAAACGTTTTTGAAAATAACTTTCAGAACAATGTTTATAACTTGTTGCAATGCTGTTCTAATGGTATGCATATTTAAAGTATCGGACCATAAATTACAAAGTGATCAGTCGAGAATAAGTGAACATTTTTTTGTCGATTTGCCCTTTTCTTGAGGTTTAATTGTCCATACCTAAAAAGCCGTTAAGATAGGTCAAAACATAAAGAAAGTGAAATGATGCTTGTTTGTCCGCCTGTCCGTCCGTTCGTTAGCTTAATCGATGTCCGCTCAAAAACTTGACAACTTTGAGGTGTGCTATCTTCATACATGACTCCTATTGATTTTGAGGTCATTAGGTCAAAGGAAAAGGTCTAAGTGACACTTAGTGTAAAAACCTTGTCTGCTCAGTAACTTGAAGGAATAACCCTAGCATTGCGAAACCTGCTAGGGACAGTGCACATTGCCAGTTGATGACCCTTTTTGATTTTATTAGGTCAAAGGTCAAGTTCACAGTGACATTTAGTAAAATCCTTGTCCTCACAACAACTTGAGAAGGAATAAGCCTAGGTTTGTGAAACTTGAATGGGACAGAAAGTCATATGGGTTTTTACTGTTTTTTTATTCTTCACCCTATTTTCTTCTTTTCTACGCGTTAATTTCAATATATCCAAAGATCCCAGGTCCATAAAATTTAATGGAAAATACTTCAGGTACTGACATTTCCATTTCACTGATTTTCATATGCCTATGAAGTATAATAGTGTGTAAAAAAATATGCGATCTAGAGCCGTTATTTTTTACGATTTTATGAAAATGTCACAAATGTGTATATTATACTTTAGTTGTGCATCCCGGTGTCTGTTTTTCCAAATTCGAAAAGGTTCTAAGGCGGCGAATCCAAGATTCGAACCATTGGCTTCAAATTTCAAATACCTATAAAATCGATCCTAGATGAGTTAGAAAGTTGATATTTGGACTGAAAAAGGCCTCTAAGGTTTCTTTACATTCTAAAAAAGGATGAACGTCATTTGACGTCATATGATTAATAAGTGAAAAAAGAATTTCTTATTTCTACGCGTTAATTTCTATATGTTGCAAAGGTCCAAGGACCATGAGAATTTAATGGCATATACTTCAAATAATGGAATTTTCATTTTAATTATTTTCATAGGCCTATGACGTGATATGACGTTAAACCTGACCTTGTCTTCAAAAGTTTCTACGCGGTCTAGAGCCATTATATCTGGGCAGATTTCATTTTAAAATTGCACAGAATGTGTACTTTCTAGTTGTGCAACATGGTGTTTCACCAAATCGGAAAGGCAAAGGTTCTATGGCGAATCCAAGAGTCGAATCATTGACGTTAATATTTCAAATAAGTATACCATCGCTTCCAGATGAGTTAGAAATCAGAAATTTGTACTGAAAACATGAGTCTCTAAGACGTCTTCACATTATAAGGAGAAGAACGTTATATGATGACATATTGTCAAAATGATTTTCTTTTTTGTTCGCCTTAATTTATTAATGTTCCAAAGGTTCCAGAACCATGAAAATGTAATGGCTTATACTTCAAATACTGCTTATTTAATTGCATTGATGTTCGAAAGGCTATGATGTCATATAGCGACAAACCTGGTGTCATCTATAAAATGTTGTCCGTGGTCTAAGCCATTACTTCTGGACGATTTCCATGAAAATTTCACAAAATATGTATGTTACGATTTAGTTGTTCATCTTTGTTCCCTTTTTCGAAAAATTCGTAAAGGCAAGGGTTCTATGGCGAATCCAATATTCAAACAATTTTGAAATTGGTTAAAGTATAAGGAAGTTAAATCAGAAATAAAAAAAATAAACCGAAGTTAATGCATTTTGGGAAAATATCCTATTTACTTTTACTTAATTTTAAGTATTTTCTATTTTCGAAAAATGTAATTGCGAATGACCAAGAACAATTAAAATTTTATGGCAAATATTAAAGACCATTACTTTTCGAATGCAATGACTTTCAAATTTATATGACGTCATATTTAACGGAAGGTAAAAGTTTGTATGCGCTCTGCAGATTTTATTTGTGAAAGGATTTTCTTGAAATTTTCACAGAAAGTGTAAGTTACGCTGTAGCTGTTCATCCTCACTTTCGTTTTCGAAATATCGTCATTCGACGTCATAGAGTTCTTATATGTTTTCATTTCTCGTGCAATTAATTCAATGTGATGAAAATACTCCAGAATGATGAAACAATTATGGCATGTATTTTCAGATGCTGAATTTTAAATGATATTCATATTCATATGATGTCAGGTTTAAACTTTTGTAATCGCTTTACAAACATTATAAATAGAATAGATTTTCCTAAACTGTTCACAGAATGTATAGGTTACACTATAGATTCCTAATGTCTTCTTTGTGTTCTGTATAAATGATTTATAGTTTGATCAAGTTTTGGGTTGCAGAAAATCCTATCGTTTGCCGTGTAAACGAAATCTAATTATTCTTCTTTATATTTTTTCTTCTTCTTTTCTACACCTTAATCTCTCAGCCCTTCACCGCTGTGGGTTCGAATCCTGGTAGGGACTTCGGATTTTTCATGTGAGGAAGCATTCCAGCTGGCTTGCGGTAGGTCGGTGGTTCTACCCGGGTACCTCTGTGTACTCGGGGTCTTCCTCCACCTGTAATTAGCTGAACGTCGCTTTATGATTGAAATACTATCGCAGCGACGGTAAACCCCAAATCAAGAACAACAACACCTTAATTTCTCGATGTTGCAAAGGCCCCAGGTCCATGAAGATTTTATGGCAGATACTTGATTTTCATATGCCTATGACGTCATATGACGTCAAACCTGACGTTTTGTGCAAAGGTTTGTACTTGTTCTATAGCCATTATTTCTGGACCAATTTATCATCAAAATTTCACAGAATGTATATGTTACCATCTAGTTGTGCATCCCTGTGTCCGTTTTTTTTACAAATTCGAAAAAGCAAACGTTCTATGGCGAATCCAAGATTCGAATCATTGATGTCAAATTTCAGATAGATATAAAATCTGTTCAAGAAGAGTTAGAAAGCTTATATTTGGACTGAATTTAAGTCTGTAAGTCTTCTTTACAGTCTAAGAGGATGAACGTCACTTGAAGCCATATGACGTCATTACGTGAAAAAGTTATTCTTATTTCTACGCGTTAATTTCTATATGTTGCAAAGGTCCCATGGCCAAAATTTTTTAATGGCATATACTTCTGATACTGAAATTTCCATTTCAATGAGTCTCATATCCCTATAACGTCATATAACGTCAAAATTGACGTTATATAGAAAAGATTATACGCGATCTACAGCCATTATGTCTTTGCGGATTTAGATGCAAATTTCATAAAATGTGTATGTTATGTTCTAGTTGTGCATTCCGTGTCCGTTTCTCCAAATTTGAAAAGAAAATGTTCTTTGGC
Source organism: Solen grandis (assembly GCA_021229015.1). Taxonomy (NCBI): domain Eukaryota; kingdom Metazoa; phylum Mollusca; class Bivalvia; order Adapedonta; family Solenidae; genus Solen; species Solen grandis. Next base: position 33,103,929 of record CM037783.1, on the reverse strand, counting down.
GAATCCAAGATTCGAACTATTGACTTAAAAATTCAATGACCTATAAAAATCGTTTCTAGATGAGTAAGAAAGCTAATATTTGGACTGAATATAAGTCTCCAAGTCTTCTTTACATTCTGAGAGTAAGAACGTCATTCGTTTTGTTTTCAAAATCTCAAAAAGACCAAGGTTCGGTGGTGAAACCAAATATGACCTCAAAATTAATTTAGGTATTACATGTACAGAGCCCTAAGATGAGATAGAAAGCTGAAATTGGCACATTGTTGTAATTTTAAGGGTTTTCTTTAGATTTTCATAGGCCCGACGTCATTTGACGTCATGGGGTTCTTATATGTATTTATTTAGTGCAATGAATTTGATGTGATGCCAATGGTCCAGAATGATGAAAATTTTATGGCATATATTATAGATGCTGAATTTTTTAATGCTATGATATTCATATTCATATGTCGTTAGAATTGACGTCAGGCACAAAACATGTATGCGTTCTAGACATTATAAATGAATGGACTTTCCTAAATTTTTCACAGAATATATAGGTTACACTCTAGATCCCCAATGTCTTCTTCGTGTTCTGCATAAATGATTTTCAATTTGATCAAGTTTTAAAAAGGTTGCAGAAAGTCCTATCGTTTGCCGTGCAAACGAAATCAAGTTATTCTTACTGGTATTATTTTTCTTCGAAACTTCTTAAGGATTTCATTTCAATATGTTGCCAATGTCCAAGAAAAATTAATATTAAATTGCCTGGACAAAAAAATGGCTAACTATCAAAGTCCGATCAATAACTTGAGAAGGAATTAATCTAGGTTTGTGAACTTTTGAGGGACATTGCTCCTGGTCATAAAATAATCGGGGACGCCGTGGCCGAG
>CM037783.1:33088057-33098057 GCA_021229015.1 Solen grandis | reverse complement strand
AAATAAACAACAAATCAGAATGAGAAAAGGAAATTAACAGCCATTAAAATGTTACATTCAGAACTAATATTCAGAGATCCAACAGTGCACAACCGTGTTTTAACCGAATAATGATATGTCTCAGTCCCTGATTTTTTAGTTCATGTGCGACAGTGAATTTTGTGGAGAAAAAAACACACATATTTTCGAATGAAAATTAATAGTTGATAAATGTGTCTCAAATATGAATTTATCATATAGGGGATAATAAAATGAAAAGCGACTGCTTCAGCAAAAAAAGACATACAAAAATAAACACCTCCTGCACCTCCCGTCACCCACACACACACACACACACATATATATAGATATATCTAATTTAAAATACTTTAAATTAATTGACTATGAGTGGAATTTCTTTAACAAAATAGCTAAGAATTTGATTAAGATGCTCACTGGGTGCCTAGAAAAGCCCCACTGAATTACTGTCCATGATTAATAAATTAATGATAATTCTGATTTGATGCTTTTTTACCCAGAAAAACGGCCTCAAGAATTGGCAACTTTGAATATCACTAAACACTGATCAATGTAAGTCCAAACACAAGATAAAAGCATGTTACAGTACTGTACCCAGGAAGTCGTGACGAAACTTTTCCCTTCATATCTCACACTGAACATTGTCCTGTTCTACATGTCAACTGCATTTAAAAGGAAACAAACACGAGGAAAGAAATATGTGCATTACAGATGTTCGAAGACAAACATGACTGAAAATTAACAGCAAATATAGTGGAGAGTTGGGGGTGGGGGGGGGGTATTATGTGAAATAGGGTGAAACGTAAATCAATGATGATAAAAATTTCTAATAGATTTCTCGGAAGTGTCCACCACTCCAATAATGCAGGAAAAGGGACAAATAATTTCCTAGCCGATTGCTATTCTCAAAATATCATCATCGTCTTGTTCACCTCTACCCCCACCCCCAAATGAACTGAACAGATGACAAAAAAAATGATGTGTAACTAAATCAAATTCAAATATTTCTTTGGGTCTTGACACTTACTTTTGAAACTTATTTTCCTTAACAGTACTGTAGCAAAGCAGCTAGAACTTGGTCAGTCGGTAAAACCAGAGTCGTTCACTTGTGTCACTATCTACTTCTCGGACATTGTCGGCTTCACTACAATCGCAGGAATGAGCTCGCCAATCGAGGTAACTTATGCCACATATATATAGGATGTGTTTGGTTTAACGTCACACCGACAGCATTTCAGTCATTTGGGGACATTTTCGAATATAAGACATGAGTACATTTTTTTCGTATAGAATCCTGCCTCACCACACCCTATCATAATAACCTGACACTGGGCCGACAATTCGTTGAAATGAGCACCAAGCACAAAAGAAATATACCGTTACCATTATGAACACTTGGATCTACAGGGCGGTCGCTTTCACAAAATCTGTCACCCGAACCGATCCTCAGTTAAATATCGCACGTGACTCATTGATAAGACAATCTTAAAAAAAGTTTAAACCATGTTACATCGATTATAAGTTTTCACATTTTTTATTAATCTCTGTTGGTCATGGGAGCATAATTTTTATGTGGTAACTATTGTGGGAAGAAAGTGGAGAGCATGGAGAAAACATACATGTTGGACTACCGACAAATGTACCCTTGCACGTGCGTGACCAGGTATCGCACCCTGGGCGCATTGGTGAGTAGCGAAGCACGTTATCAACCCGCTATCCAGGCTATATGCTGGATCTACTCGTCTTTTGTTTGGGATGGTCTTATTATCAAAATTAATTGTAGAAGGGTCCAAGAAAAGGGTGATTTGAACACAGAGGGGCTATCAATATCATGGCAAGCTCTCTGTAGTGTTTCCAACACGTTAGAAAATATGTAATTTTTCACGAATGTAGTTTGTCGAAGCTCTCGGGATGGACGCTCCAAAAAGGAGATTGAAGTTCGCGTTTCATTGGAAGTAAGGCACATCGTTTAAGAATGGTTAAACATTATCTCTGATATCAGACTGTCAGTCAGTCCGTCCGACACGCTGTTTTTGTCCTCACTTTTACTCAAATAGTCTTCTTATCGTCACAAAACTTGTTGAGAGGTATAAAATATAGGCCAAATCCCATAACCAGCAAAATAGCTTAAGACACTTAAGAGTTAGGGCCCTTCAGTTAATAAAAAATAATAAAATAGGACATTTTAGCTTTGTCTGCTCTCTATTCAAACATTTTTTTTCGGAACTTCACTAAACTTACTTAAAATGTATGGAGGTAAAGCAGGTTTATTTCAATATGTAGCAAAATTAGGCTCGTAGTGCCATGAAATAGCCAAAATTGTTCATTTATGTGTCAGTAGTGCACCCCAATCCTCAACTGAATTTGACTTTCGGTAATCAATGCATATTCTAGAAAAACGTTTATTAAAAAATGAAAATTAAATTTTCTCGTCCATATTTGCTAAAATGAAATTGATCCCTTGAAAAAATATTTATATAGTTGTTATAAATATCATGGGAAATGTTTGATTTTGCTCATAATTAAATGATATAAGGTTCTTTGAATGAATTGATATTTTCTTAGTTAACTTTTCACCAGACTGAAAGATACAAATATTCAAATATATTTACTGCTCTGTTGACTCATTAGCATCATAATAACAGAGTGTTATACCCATAAACTGAAGTGATTTATGCAATAAATGGCAAAATATTTCTATTCCTCTATTTCTACAATGCACAGAATTAAGTTATGTTATGTACCCATGATAAGCCCATTGTCCTTTACTGTCATTGCCTGGTTTTGATCCCCTAAAAATGAGTCCTGAAGATGTTTGGCTAGTTTTCTTATTTAGTCTGTATAGAAACTTTGAAATTGTTTGTTTCTGAAATTTGAATTAAGGTTTGACTGAATGTTTAACTAAGCTGATGGTATACTGGTGAGCGTTCTGGAGCCATGGTAGCCCTCTTTTTATCGTTACATTTCCCCAATGTCACCAGAAACACAGTTTTTTATTGCTACACTATTGATCTGTTTAATTATGTATTGTATCTCGTATCTGTCTTTTAACCGCAGGTTGTGAACCTCCTGAATGACCTCTACACAGCGTTTGATAGCGCTATAGACCAATTTAACGTATACAAGGTAAAAAAATCATTAAATTTCGACTGACCTTATGTATTAAAATAAAATAAAAAAAAAAGAACGAACATTAATTACATAATGCGTAATTTTAAATTACCAATTTTCATAAAAAGGTGTTTTTTTTTTAATTTGGCGTCAAAATGCAGCGTTCTCATTAGTCTAAATAAAAGGCTTTAAACTGAGATGAAAATAGTCTCTATAAAGCTATTTAATTTATATATGAAATATATCTTTAAGAACTTAGTACGGTAGAACAAGGTATTTCGATGTGGATCATTTTAAATATGAGTAGACGGGGAAAAAACAGCGATTTGCACCCCTCAAACACCAATTTTTTACATCAGTCAACCATTTTCGTGTTTTTGGGGGTATTAAAAAGGCAATCATAAAGAAACACACCGACCTCCATTGGGCATAAATTTGTCCCTTCTTCGAAATAATGGACATTTCCTTAATGTATGCAAGAACGACTTCAACTGGAATAAGTTATCGGCTTGTGAAAGGAATATTTTTATTTTTTTCCTTAGATGTAATTTTATAAAGAAACATAAACCTATAAATAATAATCATAATGCACTAACTATAATCAATTTATGAAACAGGTCGAGACGATTGGTGACGCATACATGTGTGTCTCCGGATTACCGGAGCGTAATGGCGACCTGCACGTTACTGAGATCTGCAACATGTCTCTTGTCATACTCCACACCGTAAGGGGATTCAAGATACGTCACATGCCCGAGGAATCCCTCAGGGTTCGCATAGGGATGCATTCGGGTATATCGCATTTGTAATCATATGTGATAAACACATCATATAAATGAGTCCAGACGCTCGTAAACACTTGATATTTATCTTTTGTAGTGACACATTTTTCAATCATACTAAAAAATAATAAAACTTAAATTTCTATATTATATCAAGAAACGCCGAGACAGAATAAATATGAAATTAAATAAGTTTGAGGTAAATTTAACCGTATCAAAAACCTGTTGAAGCTAGGGGTCATATACTTCGTTAGAATATCTCAATTATAATACTTAAGTATGATGTAATCGCATATTTCAGTCTAAAATTTATCGTTAAAAATTGACATTAAGGTTCATGTGCTAGTATAATTTGTATTGAGCTGTACTTCGAAAATCATAATAAATTAACTTCCTTGTTTGATTGAGTATTCATACATGTACCTAGTATTTTCACTTTAAAAAACTATTATTTGCTTGTTTTGCTAGGCCCAGTGGTTGCCGGAATCGTTGGTCTTACAATGCCGAGATATTGCCTCTTCGGGGATACTGTCAACACCGCGTCCCGCATGGAGTCTAACTCCATACGTATGTTTTTTTTTTTTTTTTTATTCATTTTGTTTCTTTATGCTTGTCTCCTTCTAACGTCTCACCAGCAGTATTTCAGTCATTTGAAGACATTTTGTGAATATATAACAGATATACAGCAGTCTAGCGGTGATATCACCTTGTAGACAAGTGGCATAGTCTATATTGACGATATATTGGATAATTATCGTGACACCAGGACAACAAGTTAACTAATGTCCTTCTGAGCACTTAGTACGAAAGGGATGGTATATATATAGTACTTAATTCTTTGTTTCTTCATCTGATTTGAGTTTTACATCCCGCCGAAAGTTTTCAATCATTTGGAGACTAGGTTTACTTAAGACGGATAAAGTACAGACACTGCAGTATCACGCCCTGGCCTTATACGACACCCAGACCCATTATTTTTACAAAAGTTCAATCAGTCCTTGAACTTCATTTATACTACATTTATACTTTATAGGCTGAGAGCCAAGTTATGTGTGTGTATGTATAAAATATCATTTTCCGTTGATTTAAAAAAAATAATTTTTTTTAAGCAATGAAGATTCAACTTTCCGCAACAACAAAAGCATTGTTGGACAAGTTCCCAGGTTATAAAGTTGAGAAACGTGGAGAGCTGGAAGTCAAGGTAGAATTCATAATTCAATGATATGTATTTATTTCAACTTTGAAAACTCCCAGCTTTTTGAAGTCCGTAGGCATTTTAACTACATAATAAATTATGTGATCGATTTTGTGGATCGAGTCAAAGGATCTAGCCTTGTCTAAACATATATAACCGCCAATTAAACAGACTCACTATATTTTGTTATTAATTGTATTAGCAAGTGATATAAATATTACAGAAATACCGAAATGGTTGAAATATATATATACCGTTTATTTAAAACCTCATTTAGGGGTCACATCGACTCCTATCAAGCCCCATACCCCCATCCAAGTTGATTACCTGGCCACATCGTTGTTGTAGTCAGTTCCTTAGGTTCCCAGTTGTAGCCTAACATATAAAATGTTCTTGGAATGCTTGAACATGACTTATATGTAAAGCAGCTGTTTGAATGACCATTTCAGGGTAAAGGCACTATGACAACGTACTGGCTACTGGGTGTTGACGACAATAGGAAGAACGTGATTGGTATTACGGACTAGGATTTGGACCCCATGTTATAGTACACGACAGTGAACCACCCTTTCCATTTATCTCATAAATAACCATGTTTAAAATTATGGTAAAATATAACACGATGAATATAATGTTCATGAGTTTTGAATTGTATTTGAAACAATTTGTTATGCTGTACAGATTGCAAAATCTAAGCTGTAGTTTATGGTTGAACAGAAAAGACCCTGCTTAGACATGTTATGGATCCAGATCTGTTCTGTTTGTCAGTGCCTCAGTAAGAGTCCGTATGAGGTAAAGGGTTAAATGGCTATGAAACCACCCTTGTACTATGAGTGGTTGCATCAGTCAGGTTGGACAATAGCAGTGACAAAAAATAAACATATTTAAGTCGCTGACTCTAGTTCGAATTTTAAGCTTATGTTGTTTTGCTCTTTTTGCTAATTCTGTCTGTCTACTGTAAATGACGACCTCAGCTGTTTCTTTATTAATGTTATTTACTGTTTTATTTTACACGCAGATCCTTTGTTAATACAAATAATTAGTTCTGGTATTCCACACCCGCCAAGAAGCTGCGCAAGTGAATCCCATATTGTGCTTTTCATATAGTTTGTCTGTTTGTTTGTTGGGTTTAACGTCCCACCGACAGTATTTCAGTCATTTGGAGACGATGTCTACTTGAGACAGATATAGTACTGCCACACTGCAGTATCACGCTGTAGACATGTGGCATGGTACCACACCCAGTCACATCCTGTCATCGGGCCAACCTGTCTTGCAAATTACCCTTATTTGCTGTGCGCCAAGCAAGCGAGCTATGACAGTACTATTCTTACGAATTTGGTATGTCGCGGCCGCTTATCGAACCCATGACGTTCCGCTCCCGAGGCGGGCAATCTAACCACTCGGCCACTACAGAAGGTTTTCATATAGTTTCCCCAAATTATATATCAAAATTAAAAAATAAAAAAACAACAAAAAACTGTGATATTCAAGAATCAATAAAGATCCTTATATGTAAAAATTCCTGTTTAAACAGGAATTTTTCTTTAAGATATTAGATTAAAATACACTGAAGGGTCTGTTTTTCTTGTTATAATATACTGACAAGTAAAACGTTATTATCATTAATATTTCACACTGTTTCGATGTTGTTTTGAGAGCCCGTTATGTTATATTAATATTAAACGTTGTATATAAATGTTTCTTACATTTTTATTTCTTCCAAACTACGAACATGAATGATTCCTTCCCTTGGAATATAATCATTCCATTATACTGATCATAACATTACTTGCAATGTGTTTTCAGGGTCTACTTCCCGCTAATACTCGTAGTATTTCATTGTCTACTTGAAGCAGATAGTGTTGTCACACTGCTGTATCGCACATTCGTATGTGGTATGATACTAACCCCAGATCACAAATATCAGACCAACCTGTTACCTAACATTAAAGCAGCTTACTCACAAATGTTAGGTAGACGAAAAAGAAATAAAAAATAAATCTACTTTTCTTTTCAAATGCTAATGTAGACCACATAGTAAAGAAAAACGCTAATTTCGTATATGGTGCTTTGGGGTAATGAGATAAAAATAGAATACGGTATCCCCGAACCAGGAACTTGCAACAAGACGCTTTCACCAGTTCGGGGTACTGGATTCGTAATTTCAGCCTGCGAAATGAGCGCATACTCAAAGAGTGGATGTGATCAGTCCTGTGACGGCATACGAAAATAGATATTTTAATTATAGGTTTTACAATTCTAAATTTAGATTCAATACTGCCTTTTGGACTCAGTAAATAGAGATGCATTGTGATTAAAATAAATAGACTAGAAATGGAGGGAAAGTTATTTAGTATAAAATATGCAATAAACGATGCAGTTAAGGCATGTATGAAGTATTGTGATACGTTATCAGACGTTTTCGAAGTATTGGTGTTATGAACGATTTTGATTTATTGGGCATGTCATTCTATAATATGGGATACCTGAAAAAAAAAACTGTCTGTCCATGGTAAAACACTTTAAGTTATGAACGTTCCTTTGGCAAGCTTAAGAAAGTACGAACTAAATGTTGAATCTAGCTTATTTGATAAATTTGCTGGCTGAATCATGAATTTGGTTTTCAAGTGTGGGGAAATGATAATTTGAAATTCTTTGTAAGTATAAATTTAAAGTTCCGTAAACATATTTTCGATGTGCAAAATGGTATATGTTGAGTTATGGAGGTAACCTTTATATGTATCTAGTATGTAATGTAAATATTGGTTAAAATGTTTATCAGAATATCTTAGAAAATTGTAATAATGGCAGAAGAAATAGTGTTAGTTATCTAAATTAATACTTATGATATCGTTTGGTGTACAAATTATATGATACACATACTACAGAAAACCATATTTCATTTAGATTTTAAGGAACGAGTTTATGCGAAAATGGTGCTAATATTAAAATTGATAATTAATTGCAATTGCATAAAGATGTAAAATTTCATGTTGAAATGGGTGTTCATTTTAATTTATTACATGTAGATGAATTATGTTAGTAACAAAACTCAGAATTTCAGGACATTGTTAAGGATTAGAAACAGGAAGATATACAAGAGAATGATAAGAAAATTATATAAATATCTTGCATGAGTATCATTTTTATGGAATACCCATTGTATACTGAAATGAGGAAAAAGTTCAATTAAGATAGTGGAATCCTGATGCATGAATTTTGTAATTCTGCTTTCTTTCTTCTTTTTTTCTTTCTTATTTTCATTCGATACATATAAAGAAAGCCTTTTGTGCTATATAAGAAATTTCTAACCACAAATTCTTAAAACGTTTTCGATTATTAGTCTATCTAACATTGTATTGAAATGATTTTGCAAATTCTGTGGAGGTATACGTATAAAAACAGCTAAAAGTAATACATTTACTGATGAATTTATCTTTGATATACCTAAGTGATATGTCAAATAGAAAACATAAGAGAAAACTTGATTTAATGTAAATTTATAGATTTATTTAAAAAATCTTCATATTACAGTTGAAACTGTTTCCCCAATTATAAAATAGCAATATTACAATTTCTTGTAAAGTTTATAACTTTTATATAAATTACTTAAAACAAGCTGTTAGAATTATTCATATGTCACAGTACCGTTAACTCACAATAGGGGAGAATCATATGTAAGTGGCCGGGTAGCTCAGTCGGTAGAGCAAGGCTCCGGGTTCGAGTCCCGGTCAGGCTGCATATTTTTCTCACCCTGTGACATTTGGCGCCCAACGTGGGACTGTGGCATCAGTGCTAGGTATGTCTAAGACACCTGCACGTGGTTATATTTACCCTGTAACTCCTAGAATTCAGGGACGAATTCTAAAATGGAGGGGGATAATGCCACAGTACCGATAACTCACAATAGGGGAGAATCATATGTAAGTGGCCGGGTAGCTCAGTCGGTAGAGCAGGGCGAATGCGAAAGGCCCCGGGTTCGAGTTCCGGTCAGGCTGCATATTTTTCTCACCCTGTGACACTACATCAAACATAATATGCATAATTTTAAATAGGTTAACCATAAAAATATCAACTAATATCAGTATGTAGTATCTGACCCCTATTTAACACCGAATATCAAGTATTGACTGCTTTCAGTTAAAATGAGAGCACATACCTGAAATAATAACTATTATTATCCTATTAAATGTTTTTATTATAATGCATGATTAATGTAAAGGGCCGGTCAGACAGGCTTCCGCGAGTTGATCACGAGTGTATCGCGAGGAAAAACTGTCAAACGCGAAGTAAACGCGGTCACAAGTGAATGACACGCGAATGAAACGCGGATGACTCGCGAATAACAAGTGCGCACACGCGCGAAACATTTTACACGCGCTCGGAACCCGATTTTATTTTTGAGCTGCTCAAAAATTAGGCGCAATGGCCACCGCGTGTCGCACACGTGGTGTAAACGCGGTACAAACCCGGACCAAACGCGATAACACGCGGTACACTCGCGGATCACAAGTGGACGACAAGTGGTCACTCGCGGGCATACGCAAAATTTCTTCGTGTGATTGCGTGTGTAGCACTTGTCATCCACTTGTGATCCGCGTGTCTACAGCATTCCTAGCACCTGTGATAGCGTGTGCTCCGCGTGTATAAGGCTTTCTCAGGGATTGTGTCACGAGTCATCCGCGGGCCATTCGCGTGTTTTCGCGTTGAATCGCGATTGAACCACGACTGATTCGCGTGTCGTCCACGACCCAATCTCGTTTGTACCACTAGTTATTTCTGCTATAAAAAGATCGCGTGTTGGCCATTTTCATCAGTTGTGATCAAGACGTTGAAGAGGCAACATGGATCCGGCACATCGTAATGCTTTGGTTATGCTGTTCCAGCAACA
>CM037783.1:33056620-33087957 GCA_021229015.1 Solen grandis | reverse complement strand
CTTGTATTACTTTACTTGTATTGCTTGTTTATTTTGGAAGTATATAGTGCCTGTCCTAATTTTATTTGTTGTTTTTACAATGTCACAATCTATCCATCCAAGGATATGCGCTTAGAAACATTTACAATTTGCCTTATTATTCCTACTTCTACACAACCAATGTTCTTCAGACACATTTATTTAGATATTGTAGCCACTAAAATTTAATATCATAAATTACTATGCGCAGCTGGTTTTTCATAATTTTAAAAATGGTACATGGAAATGATGGCATGATAATAGCAAGGATGTAAAATCTCAGTTTTGTCTCATTTCTATTGTCGCAGATAACGCCCACAAAATTGTGATATAATAATCAGGTCTATAGATTTACAATGTTTTCTTTCTTCTTGATAGGATTGGTCGGGCTATTGTTATACTTAGCTTACACACGCAATTTTTGCATTCAAATGTTATATAATCTCCAGTGCCCGTCGATAAGAAATAATCATTTATTGTCTCAATACAATTTCAAATGTCGTATCGTGGTATCATCTCATCGGAAATTTATTCTTATTATATTTGAAATGGCTCGTATGCTTTTGTGGCTTTTTATAAAGACATAAAACTGTTCTTCAAAAATGTCATATTTTCACTATTTAAGATTTATTTAAATACGGTTATCTCCTCATTGAACATCTCATACCGCGTGACTAGATCAAAACGTCTATAAAGTTTATTAATACATATCACTACTGTCAAAAACAACAGTCATATGAGAGAAAATAAGGGAATTAAATTATTCGGAACAACCTTATTAGTTATTAAAAGTATAGTGTCATATGATGTGCAAATTCTCTGGACTATAACATTATACTTTTATAATCTTATAATGTTTTTCCGTGGGGAAAGTAAGTTTCAAACATATTTTCGCTATAACTCTTTTAATTTACGTTTCGGCCAAAGGCAAAATATCAAAATATAATCAATTATTGCTGACACTACATTATTACTATTTCCTGCAATTATGTAGTTTCATATTGATAAAGGCATTTGGCCGAAACGTAAAATAAAAGTGCTATAACATAGATATGTATTATACTTATGATAAAACTGATTGAATATCTTAATCGAAACTAGTGGTTACAAGACCAATGTTGTGATATTCTCGGTAATTAAGAATTGGATAACCGTCTAAACTCTCGTTAGCAACAAAAACATATAGGGGTTTCGTAATTAAATTAAAAAAAATACAGTTGTATTTATACATATGTGACATATGTTCCATGGTGAATTTCACTGAAAAAGATAACAATATATAAAACAAATACCTTGCCCAGTTGTTAAATGGATCTACTATGATGCTGGACAAGAAATGTAATAGTTCGCATTAGGTGATGGGTAAGACCATCCAAAGCTTTTGGTATTTGTTATAATGCGAGATAAAAAATTTAAAACAATCCCTGCGTTTTTTTTATCTTTATGTCTGCATTGTTGATCTACACATTCAGAATGATTGTTTTTCTGATTTGAATCCTAGATGAATCCCTTTTATTTTTATTTCACAGATTGCTAGCAACTGATTTTTTTATGTTTCTAGATATTGGTAAGTAAATGAGTAAAAGTAGAGTTATTTTATTTGATAACCTTTTCACCAATGAAACAGATAGCATTTGTTAGACCGTATTGATCAATTAATTATAAGAAGGGTTGGATTCCTGCTTTTAAGGCCTTTTTATTTCATACTTTCATTTTATTACATACTTTAGTCACAAATATCGGTATTAGTAGCTGATTTAGTAATTGTGTTCCCATTTTCTAGTAACTCATTTATTAATCTATATTAAATTTTCGTCTTTCCATTAGTAGAAAAAAGTTAATAATAAGGTTAAAATAGTAGGTCCCATTGATGTTGTAATAAATATGATGTACGTATTCAAAGATTATCTTGTCAGTGAATTATGTTTTGCCTATCTGTTCGTTTAATAGGTGTCAGTCTCTATGTTCTGCTCCTTATTCCTGTATGACATCTTCAGGTTTATGAATACGTACAGTTTCGCGACCAACCCTTGAAATGGTGCTTTCAATCAGGCGAGTTTTTGTGTGTAAATATGCATTTTAAGTTATTTTTGTGTAACTAACAAATCTTCACAATAGGAGGAAATAAATAAGTCTTCTGTACTAAGTTCTACAGACAACTTGACCATGAAAGCATTGCAGACATCTAAAATAAGATTCGGCATCATGCATTACAGATTAAAAGCTATGAGTGCTATTAATTGAGTTCATGCATGCAGACATATAAAAGTAAATACAAAACACATTAACGCACCAAAATAAATTGCTGCAGTATTGAGTAATGCATGGTGACAATGCCAAAACAAAATTTACATTTGCTTGACTTAATTCTGCTGGTTGATTATTAAAATCGATAAATTGGATATGTTCCGACATTATTGAAAACAGGGATGGTATGATAAATATTTATATTAATGTTACAGTTGTTGATTTTTTATACGTTTTTCTTTCTTTTTATTTGTCTTTTCCACAATCCGTTTTGATTAGTAATTATGCACGGTAAATTAAAATTAAAAGAATCAGAGAACGAGAGAGAGAGAGAGAGATTATGATGATGATGATGATGATGATGATGATGGAAAGATGATATATCAAAAATAATTAAAACAATAAGACATTATCCTAGATTTGTGAGGGATAGATCCGTGACATTTTGAATTTGCATGATTAAAAAGTACGAGTATTAATTATGTTTTCAATATTATGATATAACAATAGTCCGCATGGAAATGTTTGTGGGTAAGGCCAATGTAACTAGATTATAAGAGCAGCACATTGATATCTCCATAGTCATTAATTATATCCAGGATTTTTTATCAATTATAATTTATGGACGTCGGTGATCATGTAGTTGTATTAATATACAAATATATACCATTTCCTATACTTCTAATATTTATCAGATTTTATCTTCGATTTTTCGTTCCCTTGTTCTTTAATTTGTGTTTATGTAAGATCGAACTCACTTAATATCTATTTCAATATAATAAATCAAGCTTTGGTTTGATATTTGCCGATCGCATTTAAACAGTTCTAGATGTTGCATGTTTGTTTATATCAAAACAACTTGATATCCTACAGGAAGAAAACAACATCTTCTCCCTCTGCAAAATCAAGTTTTACCCTTCTTTAGAAATATATCCAAATATATATTAGTATACTTTGTGTCTGTGAATATTTCATTTACAATAGATCTTGTCTGATGTCTACATCATCTTAAGATTCAACGTGATTGTATTATTTACTTTCTAGCACAAATAACAAGTATTACTATTAATAATTATCACGAATGTTTCATTCACAGATATTTGTAAAAGTCTATGTCCTTTTATACTTCAACAACGTACATAATTATTAATCAAAAAGTGTGACTGATGAATACACTTTCTAGTAGATACAAGCAAAATATAGTATAATTAACTACAGCTGTTTCGTAAAAATATGTTTGGAAAAGGCTACTATGTTATTTAGTACTAAGTGTGACTGTTTAATAATAATAATACTTTCTAGTGCATACAATCGACAAAGATACGTTACCACATATGATTTATCCATAAATTTCTTCTTAAAGTCTGTATTATCAGTATCTACACATTAACTGTATAATTTACTTTCTAGTATAGATATAAGCAACATACATCTTCTGATTCGACAAGATTGGTATAATTCGCTAATTTAAACTGACCAATCGGTGACTGGTTCAAAATCTCAAGTGCATGTTTATTTCCCATCAAATTTTTCACTACCACGTAGGATAGGTGTTCGTTGGTTTACGTAGCAAGCAAGGGTTATGGTTAGTAATAGAAACGTAGCGTATCAGAGGAGTTAAATCTATACAAATTGTTATAACTGTTCATATATAGCGGATTGTGCTGAGATATGGAGGCATTTAGTTGGGATAGTATTATGTGCTCCTCTGTAAAACCATGTTGATTTGTTATTCTGTGTTTTCATTTGCTATAAAACATGTATGTTTTAATGCAATGAAGATTTGAATTGAATTATATTTCTACAGTAATATATGAACTTCATTCATTAATATAAAATTGGAAGAATCTCTTTCACTGTTTCTGAGATCATTGACCATAAATCAGAAATCAATCATTTGTATAATAAAATTGTCTCATAATCTTGTCTATGCATATATTCCTCATCATTGCTAAAGTCCTCCATGCGGTTTTGAATGTCATTTTCATGGACAATTGTGATAAAACTGCAAGCATTTTAGTGCAAGTAATGCAAGAAAGGGGTTTAATGAACAACTAGAGTCCAATCGCAGAATTCCATTAAAAGAGTTCAATGCTTCATTAATGCTGGAGATGCTTTTAAACTATAAAAGCTTTCTTTGAACGATGCTTTACTCCGAAAGCCAATCTGGGAAGACATATAACAATATCCGTAGAAAATATATCAACATGAAGCATTATGATCATATTAAAATATGGTTATAATTATTTTATGGTTAAAGAAATATCAAATTTTAATTCTGTTAAGAAGAATTGTGCAACTATTAAAATGCTAAGGACTTCTTGATGTCAAGTAGCACACTTTGGTCACACGCATTCTTCACAAACTGTTTCGGTGAATCGGATTTGGTATTTGGATTATGCAAGCTTGAGGCATCATTCTTCATGATGTTGTGTGGTATTCGAAATTATTTGATGGTTTACAATACTGTATAATCAGGTGACTGGTTGTTGTCGATTTCGTGGATAAATTTGTCCATGAATATTTATCTCCGCAAAACTGTTTATTAATTAGGTCTCGAGTTTTATTGCACAGAAATCAAAGAATATATATGTACCAAAAAAAAATTAAATAACAGAATCAACGAAAAGTAACGACTTAGTTATGGTATTATCGAGATTGATTTGACTTGCTCTAATGTTTTGTTAGGTTTTACCGCTATTGAGTAGGTAGGCATTGTTCGAGCAAATATAACTTAGGTTTAACCGCCATTGAGTAGGTAGGCATAGTTCGAGCAAATATAACTAAGGTTTAACCGCCATTGAGTAGTTAGGCATTGTTCGAGCCAATATTAACCTATACACGGGGCAGCGGGCTTGACATTTATTCTGACTTTTTTTTCCTGGATTATGATAAGTTCAAGAAATAGTTATTCGGGATTTATTAAATACGATTTAAGACAACAGAAAAAGAAGGGATGATGTATGTAATAAAGAAAATGCTGCTTCAAATTACACCCACTTATCTAAAAGATTCATGAGGAACTTATCAAAAGTTTACAAAAAGACCATAATGTGTATCAATGTAGTTTAATTTGGTTAACTTTCATCGTGTCTAATATTTTTAAAGTTTCTTAAATTAAAAAAATAATAATAATAAAAAGAATTAACGAATTATTGATTGAATGGCGGAATAATGTTTTCATATTTGGTTAATATTTGAAATCGATTTGTCCGAGTGACATTTTTTATGCAACTTATACATGAAAAAGGTTTGATATTCTTCTTTAAGCATTAAACCGTTGACAACAGCTTCAGTGTATTTCGGCTACACGGACAATTTTATTAAGATGATATGTTGAATGAAACCGGTATTATACGGCAACGTTTTGCACATGATGTAGACACGTCTAATTAACTTCTGGCAGCTAAATCTCATCCACTAGACGTTTAGGAAACGACTTGTCAGAAATTTTATCACTTTGCAGCATACAAGAAATTAAGTTCAAAACGCTTGACCTTCCTGCAGACAATACTTGGTTTTGATGAAAAATGTCTGTATTACATCCTTTTACGAGCATTCTTTTGGAAGTGGTTATGACAAATTCGTCATTTGGAAGAAATGGGTTAATTGAACTGCTCTATCAAGCACTATGTCTATCTTTACTTTTGTATAGTTGAAAAGTATGGTAAAATTTGTTATGAGAGTATCGTTGTGTTATGTTATTTTAATAGTTCCTCTTGATACAATTTAATCGACGCAGACACATGGTTACAATGTACTTTTTTACGAACAGGTTAACTTTTTCAAGAAAACTTAGTCCGCTTATGGTATATTTTGCAATACGAAACATTATTTGGCGCCTCAGTCATTGATTAGCTTAATATATTTTACTTCTAGAGTCTACCATCAACGTGGTATGAAGACATTGCAATATACGATTCATAAAGTCCATGGTTTATCAGTTTATCCTACGTATACGCTTCACGCCATCTAAATATAGGTAATTGATTAATAAATAAAGGAATAAATAAATATAGTAAAACAGCTTTAAGGCGGTAATACTATAAGAAGATGTAAACAAAAGGTGTTGAAAGTAAATGTGTGTTTTTTCTGTTCTTGTCCTAAATTGAGGTCACCATATTTATTTCTTCACAATGGCTCATGTCCTCGTTTTCAGGTGTGTGAAGTTAGCGCGTAGATCGTAGATCGTAGATCGAAACTATAACTAATTTTCTTTGTCGATCTGGGTCGTAGATCGTAGCTCAACCATTGAAATAAACCAAAATAAATGGTTGAGCTGAATCGTAGATCGTAGCTCAACCATTGAAAAAGTTCACGGAATGGTTGAGCTGGGTCGTAAATTGTAGCTCAACCATTGAAATAAACCAATATAGTTGGCTGAGCTGGATTGTAGATCGTAGCTCAACCATTGAAAATGTTCATGGAATGGTTGAGCAGGGTCGTAGATTGTAGCTCAACCATTGAAATAAACCAAAATAAATGGTTGAGCTGGATCGTAGATCGTAGCTCGACCATTGAAAATGTTGATGGAATGGTTGAGCTGGATCGTAGATCGTAGCTCGACCATTGAAATTAACCAAAATAAATGGTTGACCTGGGGCCCGTTTCACTAAACTTCGTACGAAGTTGATATTCGTAGTCGTACGAAAACTATCGTACGAAGATCTTACGAAAATCTTACGTGCGTTTCACTAACACCTTCGTACGAACTTTCCTACGAAACTCGCACTTACGAACTTCGTAAGTACTCTTTAACGTCGGAGGTTCAATTATGCGCATGGTAACGTCAAACATCCGGTTGCGCGGACCCGATAGAAGACCTATAGCAGACGTCAAAATGTCATTGAAGAACAAGTCACGAAAAGGTAACCGGTCGGAAACTGAAACCGCCATACTAATCGACGGCGTAACGGAGAGCATTTCTGTCATTGAGGGGCGCCTGACATTACATCTCACTGCCAATCAAAAGCTGACATGCTGGAAAGGCATAGCAGAACGGTGTGAAATTAGCTATATTTAGATCTACATTATACAAATGATACTGTCCAAGATGTGTTTGTTATATTTTTTCATGGAAAGATTAATTAACAGAAAGGACTTTTATAGTATCTATTATAAAATGTTTTGATATCATTTTAGCCGCATGAAAAAAAATATATGTAAGCGTACCGGGAGTCAAATTACGATCTACCCCTTTCTTATAACTGGAGAGGAATACCTACCCTCTATATAATAATTTTACAGACTTTCTAAACCATATAAAGAATGTTGATAGAGAAAAATAAATGAAATAGGATATTTTATCAATATCAGTAAATATATAAACTATTAAAAAATAAAAATATAAAAAAATAAAACACGTTAAACAATTATTTTTAATTTTCAATAACCCTGTTTGGTTTGCTAAAATTTCATAAATATCGAATATAGATGCATTTATCTGGACAGCAGCCGCATTAATGATGTGTTATTTTTGCTATCATGTAAAAATATGTAATTCTGCATCTATGTTTGTAACTCTCTTGCATTATCTAGAGTGAATGCTCAGGGTTGCACGATAAGAACGGTGGATGAGTGCAAAAAAAAATGGGCAGATTTGAAGTCTTCGCTTAAAAAGAAAAAAAGGCAACGCAGGGATTTTGCCCGTGCCACTGGTGGAGGCCCTCCCCCAAATAATTTGAAAGACCATGAAGAGAAGGTAGATTTTAACACAAACATACATTTACAAAGTGAGAGAAACGAGAGATTAAAGGAAAGTACTTAACCCTAATTTCCTTGAATGGACATTTTTTCCCAATGCATCCAGAAGGTAGTTATGTAAAGTTATGTAAAAAAAAATCGGTATTGGTACTGATTTTTGTTTTGTTTGTTTGTTTCAACAAACACATTTCAGACAAAATATTTATACAATTCAGGTACTTTGGGTGAAAAAAAAATAATATAAAACACAGCATTGTGATCATTTTTATTGCACTACATATATTACATATGTAATGCTGTCAGTGTACAATATATTTGAATTCATTAATTTATGCACACGTTTATTACGTTAATTTCTAATAATTTAATTCTGACTTTTTTTAACTTGTGTATAACTATGGGTATTGACAAACAAAGTACACACATCAATGAATAAGCTGTTTTCATAAATATAAATATTGACCTTTGAATGAAGGACACATTGAAAATAAAAGACATATATCCCATCATAAAACTGCTGATCCTAAACAAACATGAAAAAATAACTTTAATTAACTGCAAATGGTTATACTCCATGATGTGATTGATAAAGATAATACAAAAACGATAGTAACAGATTTAGAACAGTGTTGACTGAACATATTTAATTAAATATATACAATTGTGCAGATACTTGGTATCATGAGTGAGACACAAATAGAGGGGATTGATGGTGGCATTGACACATTCACCCAAAATTTGAATGGTAAGTAAAGAAATAAACTATGTTGTTCTTTTCAAAAAGATTTAAATACATCAACCCAAAGTGTGAAATACAAAAAGCCTGAAATGAAAGTAGGTTTTTTGAGGGATTTATTTAAATCAACACAGAAGAGTTAAACTCAATAACAGATATCTATTACATGCTTATCTACATCCTCATACACATACTGGTACATCAAATATTGGATTTCCAATTTATGCTTATAGGTGAAATTGCTGACTCACCAGCCATAACAAACAGAGAGGAGCCACTTCCATCATGTTCTGTAACAAACCTTAGCGGTATATATCTTGATTATCATCAGAAAAACAAGTAAATTTGATTATTTAAGAATGCCAAAGCCAATGAACAGCTGTATGTTATTTATAATGTCATTAAATATAACATAATTTATGCAAAGTATCATATCAAAATGATATCTTTGTCTCTCACTTCACAATGATAAATAAACAAAATCACCCTTATCATAACAGCAACTGATTACATCTTAAAAATTATATATTCATGTACAACTTTTTCAGACCAGTCTAAAGAGAACACAGAAGTCTCTGAGTCAGATGACAATGTCCCAACAGGTGACTATTTATATGAAAAAATGAAAAATAAGAGCTGTCAGAGGACAGCACACTTGACTGTTCAAAATGCATGTTGGTAAACCAATGAAATCTATTTCAAATCTTGCCCTTCACATACCATGTATATAATTATAGTCAAAAATGATAAACCTTGATAGTCTGATACCCCTAAATATGTTTATAAAGACCAAAATCAATCCCATGCCTAGTTACTGAGACATACCGTAACTCATACATGTAAAACTTTAACCAAGTATCCAAGTTAGGAAAGGGCCATCATTTGTTTAAAATTCAGTCCAATAGTTATCATCCTTGTTTTCCTGGTGCCACTGAACTCACTTCCAAACTTCATAGCCAAAACCATAAAAAACGTCAATGCAAGGGCGACTACAATAGCTCTCATATTCTTCAAATAGTCGATTTAAAAAAACCCTCCCATTTACTGTTACTCAAAACATAAATAATTGGCAAAAACTATAATTTTTTCCCAGCAATATTACAAATTCATATAAAATATGGAAGCTCATCCAAAGTACTAGTTGTCCATTGTTCCAATGTATATCTATGGTATGTTTCAGAATTAAATCTATGATACTTTTTTAGATGTGCCTCCGGAAACTGAAGTGAAACATAAACGACCAACACTGAAAAGGAAGCAATCAAGAACATGTAATTATTGTTCATGTTATCACTTTTCATGGTCAATATATTCCTTGGAGGCATTTGTCACATGCTTGATAGCGTGACAAAAACTCGTGACAGAAAGACAGACAAAGAGTTTTATGTACTGTTCAAATTATATTACTAAAATTCAATATTAAGACCACCTTGCTGTTAAGACCACTTGTTGCTGGGACCAATTGTGGTCTTACTATCAAGGTTTCACTGTTTATCTAACATTTTTTATTTATCAAAATTAAACCTGAAGGAAGTTGACCCATTCATTATAAGATACAAATACAAAACCCTTTGTAAAGAAAAGAATAACATAAAAAATATAATTTCATATCAGTGTATATATGCATATGAAGAATTAAAAAAAAATAGCTTAAACAGTCGCAGGGGATTTAAAAAAATGTTTTACATTAATACTCATCCACATGAAAAGTTTTTTTTCTTTTAATGTATATTGCCATATTGATTTCAAATTAAATAAAGAAAGAATTTCATTCATTCGACTTCAGAGAGAAAAGGTAGCCACATTATATACACATGACAACACTCGGTCAAATTATACTGACACCAGGCAAACTATTTATAGAATTACCCTGTATATTATGTTGAGCTTCATGTATGTAACTACCATTTACTTAAATTCAATTAAATTCAGTATAATTTTGTGACCATCCAATTATTTTTGACAGATGATTGTGACTGTCACCGTCAGATGCTGGACATGGAGAGGGAGAAAATCAAGCTCAAAAAAGAAAAACTTCAATTAATGGAGAAACAACTGAAAGAAACAGAAAAAACTAACTCTCTACTACAGTCCATATCTTTTTCTCTCATGTCATCAAGTTCTTATCTCCAAGTCTCACCAATCATAAAAATTCCAGAAATGTAAATATTCTTTGAATAGTGGAGCTAAAAATGATTAATAAGTTGCTGCCTTATGACATTCCCCTGAGTTGTGTCCCCACTGTAAACAAAGTCCTCTATCTCTTCCTCCTCCTCCAAATCAATTCCACCTTCTGGTGCCACACATCCAAGATCTATGCACATGTTGTGCAAACGCATGCATGCGGTTACCACCTCTGATGACTTGAGTGGGGAGAATGGCAAGCAACCGCCGGATTTATGAAGGCATCTAATAAAGAATCAAATTATGATTTATGTGAACGTGTTATTAACAGACATAAATAAAACATCAATCATTAAATTACAACAATGTTTTTTAAAATGCTCAAAATATTTCAGCACAGATGCAAGAATGCATTTATTTGAGAGTTTTAATCTAATTTGTTCTAAGTAAATAAAGACTTGCATTTACAATATTGAAGATCACCCGATGAATAGAAGGATTACATTAATAAAATTTTCATGAACCATTTCAGTAAAGTCTGATTTGAAATGTCAAGGCATGTCAGATCATTTGTTCAGTATCTATTTTTTCTTTTCACCAAATATATCAATGTTTTAAAATCTACATATGTGAAATGGTCAATTGTGCATAAATATGCAGGGCAGTAGATACATGTCATTTTATCTACAGTATACAAATATTAAAAAGGGCAGTTGAATGGGTCATTGTTAGAAAATGACAAGAGTTAAAAACTGCCTATTTACAATGCTGCCATCATCAGACATGGATTTTCATCTAGTACTCTAGATTCCTATCCAATCAAGAAACAAGCAAATGCCAATATTTGGTCACTTGAATTTCAGTTGATTATAATTTCACACCATTTGCCATTAAATAAAATCGTAGAAATCTTACACTTTCTTAAATGAAATAAACTTTAATTACCCTCACCTGAATCTGGACTTCAAAAGTCCAAATGCCCGCTCAACAACGATTCTTGTTCTTGAGTGGGCATTATTGAAACGTAGTTCTTGGTCTGATGTTGGATTGGGTTTTGGCGTTATAATATAACCTCTGTTTGGATCCCCTGAGTCCCCCAACAGCCAGCCATTTCCTTCAGTTTCCAGATGCCTCTTGAGCCCACATGATTGTAATATTGTTGAATCATGTGTAGCTCCCGGCCACTTTGCAACAACATCCGTGAACCTGATAAAACAGATAAATTCATTAAAAAAAAAGGGGGGGGGGTGGAATGAACCTTTTTTAAATTTCCTATTAAGTTCAGTAAATATACTTTAAGTTAAGAAAATGATTTGCATTTTTTTTTATAATTTATTTTCACAAAAGGCAGTGAAAGATTTGACTGATATAAAAGGATATTTTGTAAAAAATAAATGTTCTTTAGGACACATATGTCACATGCAGAAGCATGACAAAAAAGTATGACGGACAGACAGACAGGAAGTCGGACTGACAGATGATGGAGAAGTGACCCATGTGTCAACTATGCTTACAGCAAGTTAAACAATAATCGGTTATTATTTTAATGTCTTGTTTAAACACTTTCATTTTACAGTAATAATGACTTAAAAATAATCTACACATTAATTTCATGCATAAATATGATCATTTTAGCATGCTAATTGACAAAAAGGATCATTTAAATATCCATATTTTAATGTAATAACAAGGTGTCATATCAATGTTCATTTATTAGGAATGATAATTTGGAAACTGAAATTGTAAAAACATGGAAAAACTAACCCAATTTGTGGCTATACCAGATTACCCTATCACCTATTACCATTGAATTGTTGATTGTCCATCACAATCTGTTGGGTGTTAACAGCAACTCATGTTATTTAAAAAATATCTTATAAATCAACTGAAACTTCTTTCTTACCTCAAGCTTGGATCTACCACAGCCTGCACATTCGGTGCGTGGTATCCCTTTCTGCAAACGTATAGAGGCTCATCAACCCCAGCTGGAGCAATGATTGGAACAAGTGTCCCATCCACTGCCCCAACAACATTGGGAATTGAGGCAATTCTATAAAAATTCAGTTTAATTGCTCTCAATTCCTCAATGTTTGTCGCAAACTTTATGTTATTGACATTGAGGTTGATGGCCCTCACAACTTGATTAATACTCCTGCAGACGGAGCTTCTAGAGACACCATGCAGGTCTCCCACTTCACTAAAGAAGTCACCTTTGGCGAGGTACCTCAAGGTTACCAGTGTCTGAAATATAGTTTAAGTATTTAACTGAAAAAAAAAAATGACATTATTTTATGTATGAATTGAAAATACAGAATTTATAGCTTAATATATGAATGTGTGAGTGATATGCAGGTTTATGACATGGTCAAGTGGAATGATTAAGATTCACTTAGTCCATATACATATTCTTTCCTCAGTCAAATAGATCAGTACATTCAACTGTGTATCGCACAAAAATATAGTATTATTTGTTACTTTATACAAGTCCTATATAGTTGGTGTATAATGATAGCAAGTAATACATACAGATTGTTACATATTTTAAATGATTTATTTATTATTATATTGCACCTAGTACCAGTCAGTTAACATAACATGGACTGGATATAATTGCATTAATTATTATTCATAAATTCAAATTAGGTATTCATATACCTTAACGACCAACCAACAGTTGTCAGGTCATTTGGAGACTACTGTTGCTTGAGACAGATATAGTACTGTCACACTGCAGTATCACACCATTGACATGTGGCATGACACCACAACCGGTCACATTATCTTGACACTGGGCCAAGCAGTCAGTGAACTACCCTTATATGCTGAGCGTCAAACAAGGGAGATATACCAGTATCATTTTTTATGATTTTAGTATGTTGCCACAGAGAATTGAACCCAATTGACCTCCCAATCCTAAAAATAAATGAGTGTATTTTACATATATGAATGATGCAGTATGGATTTAAAAAAAAAATAAGTTCAATCAGTGTAAATGTTTTTTTTTTATATCTTCTTCAGTTAGTTACGGTCACATTCAATATTATTATTTAAACAGGTTTAAAATGAAAAGAAAAAGTCACATAGGTTGAGACATTACATATTTCAAGTCATTAAGATTACATCTAAATGCATTTGTGTAGAACAGACCAAATATGATAAAATATATTGATATGTAACAGATTTTATGCATATTTAGAACAGGTACTGCATTTATATGAGGGTCATATTATCAGGATATTGACTGTCAGTGGAGAAATTATACTGACTTGCACTTGCAGTGAACGTCAATTATCTTCGTACGAAGAAATGTAAGAAAAAAATGTTCGTACGAAGTTTAGTGAAACGGGCCCCAGGGGTCACTTTCCGTCGAAAATCTTTGAACTTGTCGGTAATATCTCATTCGTCGGAAAAGTTTCCGTCGAAAAATTTTCTGTTCGTCGGGAAAAATTATATGTCGGAAATTTAGTATTAGTTGTGAAAATTGTATTTTGTTAATATATTTATCTTCGTCGGGATTATTGTACTCGTCGGGAAAATTGCATTTGTCGGAAAAAAATGCTTTCGTCGGGAAAGGAGTTTCCTTCAACAATCTTTGTACTTGTCGGGAATATCTCATTCGTCGGAAAAGTTTCCGTCGGGAAATTTTTGTTCGCGGGATCTACGACCCAGCTCAACCATTCCATGAACATTTTCAGTGTCGAGCTACGATCTACGAGCCAGCTCAACCATTTATTTTGGTTTATTTCAATGGTTGAGCTACGATCTACGACCCAGCTCAACCATTTATATTGGTTTATTTGAATGGTTGAACAACGATCTACGACCCAGCTCAACCATTCCATGAACATTTTCAATGGTCGAGCTACGATCTACGATCCAAGTCAACCATTTATATTGGTTTATTTCAATGGTTGAGCTACGATCTACGACCCAGCTCAACCATTCCATGAAATTTTCAATGGTCGAGCTACGATCTACAACCCAAGCTCAACCATTTTTATTGGTTTATTTGAATGGTTGAGCTACGATCTACGACCCAGCTCAACCATTCCATGAAAGTTTTCAATGGTCGAGCTACGATCTACAACCCAGCTCAACCATTCCATGAACATTTTCAATGGTCGAGCTACGATCTACGATCCAAGTCAACCATTTATTTTGGTTTATTTCAATGGTTGAGCTACGATCTACGACCCAGCTCAACCATTTATATGGTTTATTTGAATGGTTGATACGATCTACGACCCACTAACCTTCCAATTTTACTCAACCATTTATAATGGTTTATTTGAATGGTTGAACTACGATCTACGACCCAGCTCAACCATTTATATTTGTTTATTTTAATGGTTGAGCTACGATCTACGATCCAGGTCGACAAAGAAAATTAGTTATAGTGTTGATTTACGATCTACGATCTACGCGCTAACTTCACACACCTCTCGTTTTCATCATCAATTAAAACAGATAATATTTCTTTCCTTTCATATATATCATCAAGTGGTATTTTTTAGTTTTATTTTCAATTAAACAAATGAAATGTATTTCAGAAGTAGTAGATTGTAGTTTACGCAAACACATATTTCCAGAGGCATCCGGTCTGGAATGTAACCAACAAAAAAGCTGCAACATTAATAAGAAAAAAAAACCCTGACCGACACCTGAGACAAGTTGCTTAATGATCAACTTCTCTACGTTCCTTCATTTATTCATTTAAAAAAATAAAAAAACATAAGTTACCCTATATACTTACAGGTCACCGTATAACTTTCGAAAAAAAAAAAGAATGGATCTAAAAACCTCAGAAAATAACTGGTAAAATGGGCAAACCAGATATCAAGAAATTGAATATGGTATACAATTCTTAATGAAATAAATGACACACAGATTATAAAATGGATAGGCTCGTTATGTGGTACATGTAATATATGTCTATATGATTATTCAGAAATTATATTATGAAATGTCTGATATTACGAAGAATTATGTTGAATGGGAAAATATGCATAAGTTGAAAAAACACTTATCAGTTTTCCTGCCTATTTTGCGATGTAAAAGAAGATAGAGAAATCAAAGTAAAAAGTTAAATCTTTATTATTGTGATTCGCCTTTTACAAATGTGTGTATAAAGTGAACTGTTTTAATCTAAGATGCTTAAGAATGGCTCTATTTGGATCTCTCAACATTCACTTACTTGTACCTGGTAACTTGAATAATATTGACAATATATACATCACAAAATTACACCTCCGAGCTTTTATTGTTAAAATCCATTACTAGAATGAGATGCCTGTTTTAAAACTTCACAACTGAGATAATAATGATGACCCTTCAAAATAAATCCTTTATGACATTGACACATATAATCAATATATGTTTCAGAGTGTGGAATCCTGTCACGTGTTTACTGCATGATACAGTAGTGTGGCAGCACTGTGATTGCTTCCAGTAGACTCCATAAGACAGACATACCCTGAATGAAATAGTTTCACATAAAACTAAGTTTTAGAGACGTATTCAAAGATTAGTTTATTCCCTAAGGGAAACATATCGATATATATCAACAACATGAATCCGTTGAATGTCAAATTGTCGACAAAAATATCTTTATCAAGACTTTGGTCTTTTAACTAGTTCATAATGTTATCACAAAAAACATTTTGAAGAGCTGCGGTAATGTAATGAAAAAGTAGCATCGCAAATCTTATGGAAAGATATACGTCTTGATAAAAGTTTCGTAGTTGTCAACAATGGGCGGATTGAAACTTTCATGAAATGTTGATGCCATACAAAGAGAAAGGCTCACAGTGATTCATTTTACTGCTAGGACAAAATATGAGGAAACGTTTGTGCCAAATACGAGACAAAACATGTAGTTGAACAAACAGGGAAGAGCGTCAGTTCTTGATTCAGTGTCACGTGAAATATTTTTGTATCAATACTGTATTATTAGTATTAATTAATGTTTTATTTTTGTATTCATATTTTCAAACGTGTGTGTTTAGAAAAAGAATAAAAGCAGAATCTCTTTGAAAAGCCCTATAATTCTTATCTAAGAATGTTTTGTTAAGGATATAATTATTTTCACCATAGGATTGACTTCATAAGAATTGTACAATTATGTGGTTACCATATTACAGTTGCTTATTCTTTGTACACAG
Source organism: Solen grandis (assembly GCA_021229015.1). Lineage (NCBI taxonomy): Eukaryota > Metazoa > Mollusca > Bivalvia > Adapedonta > Solenidae > Solen > Solen grandis. The sequence continues at coordinate 33,070,968 of CM037783.1, read as the reverse complement.
TTGACAGGTTCAGCTCACACTGGAGCAGATATCTTTATATACACAGGCGCAACAGGTATTAGTTACATTCTGTTTTCAGTTTTATATCGTGATTTATAGGGCCATTTCACCAAGGATTGTTTTATGGATCGGGGTGGGGGGAGATCACGGACTTCCCTTCCGGTACGTAAGTACAGGTACATACACGACCCTCGGAGAAGAGCGGCAGAGGCTATACGAAAGCTCCAGAGGTCAGCGAAACAAGGGGACCCTTGGACGACAAGTTTAAAAACAGTGGCTGATCACTTTTTCGGTACCCGACCATCGGAGGACTGAGATCCCCACCCCCCAACGAAGGTATAGGCTTGTGCTCGACAGTGCTTGAAGGTTCCTGACTTTTTTTCGCTAATAAACGGCCGATCGGCCAAAAAAAGGGGGGGGTCGGGTACTTTCGGGACCAAGACAATTTTTGGTGAAATGACCCTTTTATTCATTTTATGGTATATTGAACAATAAATTCTTATGGCAGTATTACCCATGTATATTTAGGAAATAGAAATTTAATTTGTGCCTACGGTATAAGTTATAAGATTAATTCAGATTACTGAACCTAACACCATGGATTATTTTAAGATATATCACGCAAATCGAAATCCTATTTCTATTCTAAATATTACGTCTACAAGGATAAAGGATACAATTATATCGGTTTATTTCTTACGTTACTTTGGGAGTCATTTGGCGACTACCACGTCATATTATATGCGCCAACCCTGTATATTATATATATCGCGGAAAATGATACACGCCTAGTATGTACATAGCATATATTGTTGATCGTGTTAGAGTAGTATAATACATGTGCAAGGTTGTGCAATCCATCAGTATAATCGATGTCATATCATTGAATTATAAAGCATATGGATATCATTGTGCTCAATGGATATGTCGGTGTAATGCGTGTATATTGATATTGAAGGATAATACATGTATATGGAAGTGCAATCCATAAGTGCAATCCATAAAGTAATTCACTCATATACATTTATGTATGATACATGTGTATGATAATGCAATCCATGAGTATGGTGATGTAATTCCTAAAGAATAGAACAGTGTAGTACACTAAACTTAACATCGGTTTCAGGGATGATAAAAATGAACTGTTCTCTATATATTATAGTTCTGCAATTATCAGTTACCGTTTCAGGAGCTACCCATGTCCTTAATAGTTTCACCAGCATCTGCCCTTTTGTTTTAGAGGTTATTTTAATGCAAAATGTTAACACGATGCAAGACGAGGCAGTGTAATTTCAAATATCTTACAACGAGCTTTAAAACTGAAACCCTCAACTAAAGAGTAGTAGTTTAGTACATTTAATCATAAAATCAACTTGAAGGAATAATATCAATGTTAGATACTTTCATTAAAGTTATTTTTTCTCCTATAGTAATGGCTAACACTATATGTGTGTGTGTCAGAAGTAGGACCGTTAATCGCAGTAGTCGGTAGGTTCGTGTAGGTTTACAGTGTTACAATAGGAAACAAAATTATGTGTACTCGTATTCATTGATATCGGCATAGGGTATCGCTGGCTAGGTTAAATGTACAATCCATTTTTTTGCACCGTTTTCACCGCATATAACGCGGAAAATTACTTCATTCTTTTATTTCAGAACTCTCATAATTAATTCGAAAGACCAGCCATTTTTGATGATAGGGACGAGTATTTAACAATGTTAATAGGACTAACAAACAGTCCGGCCACATTCCAGAGGTTGATAGAAATTGTCCTACAGGTAGTGATTGGAATCAGTCGAAAAAATATTCGTCGATTAATCAGAGACAAAAGTCACTGATTAATTGATTAATCATGATTAAATACCAAATATACCATGTTTGGAGTAAATGCCTATTAAAACTCTCTTACTGTACAACATGAAAATAAAGTATTCTGTACCTATATAGATTATATAGATATGTATTAGGTATAGATGTTAATTTCTCAAATATTCAAATACATGTATAAACATTGAACCGAGATAAAGTATAAGAGGTTACAACCAGAGGCCAACGATGTGCAAATTGCAACTTTGCAAGTATCAATTTATCAAATTAATGAAATTACCCAATCAGATGCGCGTTGAAATATTAACAACACCCCCCTTTTTTGGTCAATAATTCGTCAACGAATTATTTTCGTCGTCATTGTCACGTCAACCAGTAGCTCGTCACTGATTCGTTGACTTTATGATTAATCAGCTCACCATTACCTACAGGGTCTTTAGTGGCATGCCTGTCCTCATCTATGGTACATCATTTGATGAACACATTGACAGAATTGAGGAAGTTTCTAAAAGGCTAAACTATATGTAGTTAAAGCTTAAACATGAAAAATACAAACTTCAGACTTTAGTCAATTTTCCAGGCCATGTGGTATCTGAGTAAGGTGTCCTTCCCTACCCAGAAAACTTGGTGAAAGTTCTTGGTCTCGGCTCTTACTACAGGTGGTTTGTGAAGGGATATAGTGACCTTGTCCGACCTTTGATCCAATTAACACATAAAACTGCAGAATTCTCTTGGAATGATGAATGAAAACGTCATTTGAATTTTCAAATGCTTAACTAAGCAGTGCTGATATAATGGTGTATCCCATGAAACTCATTCTTGATATAGATGCCAGTGACACTCAGACGGCAGGTGTTCTTAGTCGGGTTCAAAATGGAGGACAGAGGGTCATAAGTTATGCCATAAGAGTCGGGCACTCAATAAGTTGAAAAATATTGTTGTGTTACTGTTAAGGAACTTCTAGCTATCTGACATTTTGTCGAATATTATCGCTGATATCTCCTTGGTAGACAGTTCATTGTGCGCAGTGATCACCAGTCATTAAAATTTTCTTTTAAGCTCAAAGAGCTAAAAGGACAAATTGTACGGTTGACTGAGATTCTGTCTGTCTATGATTTCAGCATTGAATATAGGACTGACAATAAGCACGCCAATGCAGATGCCCTGTGTCGTTGTACAAAATCCCTGGGAATGTCTGTGTTCTGATATTGACAACGTCGTGTCTCTCAAGTGTGGACCCTTCGAAATATATAAGAAGAGATTGTGGAGATATCAAATAATGCCAAAAATAATTGTGAGAGCAGTTACAACTAGGACAAGTAAAATGAATGACATAGCTGAAAACAATGAATTGATGCATTGGATCTCACAGAATGATCTAGATAACATTAAAGAAAAACAGATACAAGACCCTAACAATGGTTCATTGATAGACGCTTTGAGAATTTCTCAAAGGCCATCGCATTCTGCCGTTGGGACCCGTAGCCCAACATGAAAGGTATTATTGGTCTATTTGGGATTCTTTACACCTCCAAAACGATTTCTTATATAAACATTTTTTAAGAAAGACGGGACTTGCTCATATTTGCAGCTGGTTTTTCCGAAGTATTTGAGCAAATGCAGGATTGCCTTCTGTAAGGTCACTGACACTACAGGAAAAACTCTAACGAGTCTTCTGGTTTGGTATACGTGAAGATGGTGTACCTGTGGGTTCAGTAAGTGCCTCTATAAAAAAACAACAACAAAAAAACAAAACAAAAACAACAACATAAAACCTCTTAGAAAATTGACAGTGGGAGCACCTCTAGACAGAATAGCAACTGACATATGTTGGGTCCTTTAACACTAACTTTAAAGGGTAACAACTTCATATCAATAGTGACTGATCACTTTGCAAAATGGGTTGAAATACCTAACCAATCTGCAGAAATATTCGCAAATATTACGTTTAATCAAGCTATGTCGTTTTGGCTGTCCACACTTTCAACAGTGACCAAATTCGAGATTTTGAGGGTTGAAATTTTAAGGAGTTAGGTAGAATGCTTGAAATTATATGTTCAAAACCCACAGTCAAATGATGTCTTTGAATGGTTCAAAAGAACGCTATTACCTATGATTAAAACTTGCCTCTGTGGGGAGCAAAAACAATTGTGAATTAAACCTTGGTTTGCTAGCCCAAGAAGCAAGTGGGCTCAGCCCGAACATTTTAATGCTGGGTAGCGAGGTTAGACTACCCACAGAACTAGACTACATGCTCACAGTGTTGCCCGCAAACATCTTTTAGCTGGTGCATCTCAATCTGCTGAGATATATGAACGGATATGGAATCTTTATAGTTTCAAATTAGGAGATATGGTTTGGGTGGAAAATCAAAATCTTCTGGTTGGTGACTCCAAGAAACTAAGACCAGCATATCAAGGTCCATGTCTCATCACAGCGAAGTGAAATGGTCTTACATATCGTATTGCAGTTGACGACCAAACTGTATCAACGATACTTCATCACAATACAATGTAACAAATTGAATCTTTTATCACATCTGTAATATATATTTTGCTTCTTTGTCTCCGACGAACTTTAACACTGCTTTGGGAAGCATAATGGGCTTTTAAACTTGTAATTACAATGTATATTTATAGATCAACGTTATGTATGGCTACTGGTATTTAATTTCAGTTTGTTGGTTTATTATTTATCAGTCTTTTGTTCTGAATTTTAGTCCTGTACGTGTAATTTGATGTCATCTTGGCTAAATGAATAACTACATACAACACTAGGGCCGGTAATGTCGCTGACTTTAACACTCAATCGGAACCTCACGGCGTCGGTTCGAGTCCCGGCAGGGTCATTCGGATTTTCGTCCAGCTGGCTTGCGGTAGGTCGGTGGTTCTACCTGGATGTCGCAGTGAGTTCGGGGTCTTCCTCCACTTTTAATTAACTGGACGTAGCTATATAACTGAAATACTGTACTGTATGGTAAACTAAACAAATCAATCAATCAACATACAACACTAGAAGTAAAAAGGCTTATTAAACCTATCGGTTGTTACACTGGGTTTGATTGAATCAGGACTAGCCGCCTGGGATCAAGGTACTTGTAATCTTAAAATGCTGCTCTTCTGATTTCTGAATAAGATGTTTTAGGTTGTTTTGTTTTTTTAAGTTTTGGGTAATTCTTAAGATATCTTCACTTTACTGTATAGCCTGTCACTTTCTTCATAAGTTTTTTTATGACTGAGTTCAACCCAGGGATGGGATTGCTTTCCAGACGCCTTTTTAGATTTCTCGGATAGGGTATTTAAGACATATCTTAAATAGCCCCATACCTCTCGGACATTATTTCTCAGATTATTTTACTAGTGAAATCTACACCAGTCTTAATTTCAGACCAGTTTGTCTTTTCTAAAAGATTATTTTCGTTTTTTTGTTGTTTTTTTGGTTTTGTTTTGTTTTGTTCTATGACTGATACTAGCATGTCAATAATGGTTATACAGTGATCACTAAAACCTTGAATGAACTTTACATCTCCAACAAAGGATGAAAGACAGGTTTTGGCTGTCAGTGATACGAGTAAGTTCTCCAATATCATGATCAAATTATAGCAGCTTGTTGCTTTCCTCTTTATGTTTCGATCCAGTTTGAATTATATGAGTATACCAATAAAAATCACAAAAATTTAGGTCACAAATAATTACGATTGTTTTTTTGCCAGCATTAATCATTGAAAATGTGCGATCTAGTTCACCAATACAAGAAAATATCCATCGAGCTTGTATGCACTACAGACAAAAATATTTTCTGCCATTTTGCATAACATTCATCCAAAGCATTTCCGAATTAAATCTTAAATTAGACAGAACACAACTGGTATACTTTTTCTGCAAATACAAATACTCCACCTCATTCTCTACGCTTGCAATCATTTCTATAGACGTAATAACTAGTATGGAAGAATTTTTAATATTTGTTTTAAACCAGGACTCATTTCCTAAATAATATCAGGTTTCTCTGATGCTAGCATGCTTTAATAGCTAAGGATTGCCTTTTAAACAGACTGACAATTTACAGTTTTTATTTTCAGATGTTTTCAATTCTGTGCTTGAAATACAGAAATCTAGGTCGACTGCCACGTTTTGAAGGCGTATGTGCATTTTTAAGTGCTTAAAAGATGAAGTACTTAGTCTAGGTTTGATATGATTGATAGTGCTTCGAAAATGATTCACTGAACTATATGAGCTGTCTGGGGAAAATGAGTGGTTTGCATCTGTTTTTGTAGAGGTTACAATCAGTGATGAAGTAAAATGAGATGTGCCATAATTTGGACATTGCCAGTTTTCTTCTGGCTGATCATAATGAAACTGATAAGTAAAAGTTTTCACTCCTTGTCGCTCAGCGTGAAACCTAGTGTTACAGTCTTCACAGTAGAACCACGGTCAGAGAGCCGTTTAATTTCGGTATTATAAACTGAATCACCTCTACTAGAAACGGGTCCTTTTTTTACTTATTATGCTAAAATGTCTATCAACATTGAATTTGGTTACAGTAGACGTGTTAAAAGTGTCAAATGTGATAGAAAAACACAGACTTTGAATGGTAACCCAAATAATTGTTGGACATGTTTGCAAAATCGATTCAATTCTTGAGTAGACATGTAATGCTTAGTGTATTTAATTCAAATAACTTAGGACTTCGAAATTTATCTCATTATTAATTACATATACATGAATACGAGTGTATATATATATAAGTCTTGTTGATAAGCAATTTGAAATGATACATTGGTTTCCTTCACATAATAGCTTTATTGTTCGTACATATTTAAACTGTTGTTTAAGAATATATTTTTTTTTTAATTAATGTACGTTACATTGAGTATTTTGAATGATATTTACCTTCACTGAATATCTAGGAAACTGTCCCAAAGCTTAAATGTCATCTTACAATAACATATTCATTATTTCATTAAGTATGTTTAAAAAATGGCCGAGCACTTATTCATTAATGTTTTAAAACGCGAATTCTGTATTTTGTGTGGAAGGTACGTCCATCACACAGAAACAAATTTATTTAAACGTAGAATAAAACAGAAGAAAGATGGATAGAGAAGAGAGACAACAACTCACTCTGTACAAATTGAAACACTACCAAAGCTAACGAGATATTAAAAGTCAAGTTACCGATGTAATCAGATAAATAGTTGTGCTGTGTTACACCGTCGCCTCGACAGTCTTTTATTAATAAAAGCTGATTACAGGTGGGGGAGATTCGGAGTGCACAGAGGTACCCGGATAAAACCACCGACCTGCCGCAAGCAATCTGGAATGCTTCATTGTAAAAAAAAAAAAATTTAAGTCAGTGACTAAGACCAAGTAAATAAAGGGGCAACTTTATTCTTCAAAGCAATTAATTCAGGTTGACTGCTTTTAAGGACGTTTCAGCAGGTTACAGCTGGTTTTGATTTTGTTTTTGTTTTTTTAATTTTTCATTTAATTTAAGTAGAATGATAGAAGAAAGTCCAAATTTAAATATTCATGTGTTAAGAATATCATCAAAAGTATATTTGCCGAATTTTGAAGGTACAAAAGTTCACATTTTAGTGTTTTTATGCAAATTAGGCTAAAACTTCAATAAAAAAGCAGTTTTAGGTAAAAAAACAGATTTGGTAAGATATGCATTTTTTTACATTTTCAAAAAGCATCTATATCAGAGAATTGACTCTGTAAAAATAAAGGAAATCTGTCCTTTTATTTTATTATATATAACGAAATCTTTCTTATTTTTTAATGCCATGTTTTATCAACAAATTTTAGCAAATAGTGATGTTCTACCATAAGCTTGATCTCTAAAACAAGCATAGTGACCCCCTATTTTAATTCATATATCTTTTAGTTAAAGTCAAAAGTACTTATATCAAATTTTTAGAAAAATCTGTCCGTAAGAAAAAAACCCCGCTGAAACGCCTTTAAGACATGATAAAGTTATTCTAATACTAACTTGAAGGAACTTAAGCGTGTTTTTGGCCATTATTGTTAGGGTTTGGAAATGGAAGTTGGACCGTATATATGTTTCAAAATAGATCTGGATTTGGTCGTTTTAACAAGATCAAGACCATATACATTATACAATCGAAGATAAAAACCTTACAGAAAAATCATAAGATCTAAAACTGATGGTAGGCAAAAATATCAGATGTAAACACAAGGTCTGTAATACACGTGGATAGTAAATTTAACAAGAGAAAATGTTCTTTCCATGGAATGTGGACTTAAGAAGTGGGAGCTATTAATATGTAGTACCAAACAAATACTAGGCACCAAGCAGACATTATTGAACAGTTATCGGTTGTAAGAGTTTTTCCAGGGCCCTCATTCCTGTGGTAAAGCCTCACTTTTTAGTTCTAACCAAACACTAGAGTATGATTCTGGATTACAGACTGTCTGTTTACGGTTGTCGGTAGCTCAGGCAGCCGGACTTTCTCTTGGTACCCCGGTTATACCAAACATAACGCCATGCAGGCCAGCTATAGTGATTGAATTTAAATGAATTTTGATAAATTTCATCCCAAATGTGGTTCAATAAATAAAGGTAAAAGTGGCATTGAGTTAATGAATTAATAGCATCGCATATTTGATTTACCTAATAAATTTGCAATTAGCCATTCATAATTTTCTTTAATTTTGTATCCGATTTCCTGGCAATAGTAGACCGGTTGACGCGATTTTATACTTTATAGCCAAAATATTGGGTCAGTTCATTTCCTAGATGCTAGGTATGTACTTTGTTCTTTTTAACTTATACCTATTTCTTAACAATAGTTTTGTAACGTTACTAGACAAAATATGTAGTGGACAAAGGTGTTGTTCTTTTAAAATTATAAACAAAATATATTTGTGTGTTTTTTATTCAAATATGTCGTACTTTTTAGCTAACCTGAGAACAACCTGCTCATAGTGAGCTATTGTGATCGCCTTTTCTCCGGCGCCCGTCGTCCGTCCGTGCGTCTGGCGTCAACAATTTTCTTTAAACAACATCTCCTCCTAAACCACTTGGCCAAATTTGATGAAAATTGCTCGGTTTGTTCCTTGCATGAAGCTCTATCAAAGTTGTTCAAATGGTTCCGGTCCGCTGCATATCTCGGTCACAGGAGCTAAAGAAGGGTTTTAAAGTGAAATCTTTGAACATCTTCTCCGAGACCGCAAGGTCTAGAGGTTAGATATTTAGTGTGTGGCATTGTCTTATCGACCATTACCAAGTCTGTTCAAATCATGACCCTGGGGTCGAAATTGGCCCCGCCCCAGGGGTCACTTGATTTTACATAGACTTTATATAAGAAAAACTAGAAAAAATCTTCTTGGTCAGAAACCACAAGGTCTGGAGTTTAGATATTTGGTATATGGCATTGTCTTATGGACCATTACCAAGTTTGTTTAAACAATGACCCTTGGGTCGAAATTGGCCCCGCCCTAGAGGTCACTTGATTTTACATAGACATATATTAAGAAAAACTAGAAAAATCTTCTTCTCAGAAACCACAAGGCCTTGAATTTAGATATTTGGTATGTAACATGGCCTAGTAGACCTCAACCAAGTTTTTTTTCTTCAAATTATGGCCCTGGGGTCAAAATTGGCCCCGCCCCAAGGGTCACTTGATTAAACATAGACTTATTTAGGAAAAAAAACCTAGAAAATTCTTCTTATCAGTAACCGCAAGGCCTAGGGTTTAGGTATTTGATGGGTATTATGGCCTAATGAACATCTACCAAGTTTGTTCAAATCATGGCCCTTCCCGTTCTAGGGGTCAATTGATTTTATATAGACTTATTAGAGTTATGACCTCCAAAGTCTGGATGGCATGTATATTTTTTGTGTTGAATTTAAATGATCTTACTGTATTTCTGCATAGATAATGTATTCACTATGACTTGTAATACAATGATTGGCATTGGGGCAATGTTTCTCAGTTGAGCGATTCAGAGCCATCATGGCACTCTTGTTTCTCCTTTATGATATCTATTTTTTAATCTATTTCTCATATATATTTTTAATTTTTGTTGCTAATTTTCATATATTTTCTTTTATATTTTGTCGCTGAAACTCTTCTGTCGCTATAATTTTATTTTCTGTACGGCCTTGATAAATTTACCTGCTTTTGATACCAGTTCTGCACCCTGTCCAATGCAAATATTCAAATATCTCGCATGTCCAGACATACGGCGTATGTATAAACATAGCTGTATCAAGTGTTTCATTCTAGTATTCCCGGATAAAGCAACGCAAGTGTTAACACACGTATATACGATTATAAATGTACCTCATATTTAATATAGATATATTCTGTAATTTGAAGGGCAGCGAATTATGGTGTCTATACAACTAAGAGTTTCATTTTATTGATGTATATATCTATAAAGCAATGATAAATATCACATTGATAATACAGTCTCTACAATTACATGATTGAATTTTTTCTAGTTTATCGTCGCTGCGACAGTATTTCAGTCATATAGCGACGTATTTACAGATGGAGGAAGACCCTATATGCACGGAAGCATCCGGGTAGAACTACCGACCTGCCGCAAGCCAGCTGGAAGGCTTCCTCACAAGAAAATCCGAATGACCCTGCCGGGACTCGAACCCACGCGGTGAGGAGCAGAGTGAGTGTTGAAGTCAGCGACTTTACCTTCTCGGCCACGGACCCCCCTCCCCCAACACACACACACAAATACATTTGGTGTAAAGTATTGCACATTTGTATCGCCGTGGCTAAAATGAAACTGAAGGACTCAAACAAATTATTCAATACTTAACTGACGTATAATTTATCTGATCTTTTATGACACATTTCATATAGTTAAGCCGTCAAATTTCGAATTTTATTTCCAGACAACGCTCTTTTAATGCTCGCCTAAACACTTAAGCAAATAAACTTCAAACATTACAGATGTGTTTTCCAAGTGCATATTCATCTGAACAATCTGTATTTTACGAAGTACAGTATATAAACCAAAAGTTTTGAATTTGTTCTATGATGTAAATAAAAACCAGAAATGTGTATTTACTGCTTATCTATAGCTCACTTTTGCTATCGATGACGTCGTCGCTTTTAGCCTTTCACATTTTACAACAGCTCTGGATGAAAGTCTACCTTGATTAGTGAAAACAACCACAAGAAAACTTCTGACGCAAGAGTCAAAAAAATCGGGCCGAAGGATTATTGTTGTTGGCACGATTCTCCGTCATTGCGGGAAAAAATCCGTTTCGCAATGGCTTACTTGTATTTGCTTCTTCAACTAACACAGTAATACATTGGAATCCAGCATGTAAAAAAAACTGCATTTTGAAATGGTCTCTGAATGTGATTTAAGCATAATTACAACATAACATGACTATTTCCTAATCTGTGACTAGTAATAAAACAAAGTTTAAATAATAATGTGGTGTAATTCTGTTTTACAACCTGTGTTCCCATAAACAAATGAATGATGTTAGTATTGTTAGCAAGAAAAGTTTAAGTACAAACCGGCAAGTACATGTATACTTGATTTTGTGTAAGTACAATATAACTCTCTGCAGATAAAACCTAAAACGTTAAACTAAATTTTTAATATCAGAAAACATAATGACATCTGTATATGTTATAATCATTTTGATGGACAATTTCAAGAAAGGGCGAGAAACGTATCTTTATTTAATATTGTTTCCTTTACAAAATTACATCATGTAAAGACAGACAGACAAAACGTACAACACTGTTCAGCAATGTAAAACCGTTGTAAGGAATAATGAGGACGCTCTCTAAGTTTGAGAATATTGTACAAGAACTTCAGCAAAATAAAAACAATCACATGTGTAAAATTAAGATGTCTGAGATGATTCTTCAATTTGAACGATGGATTCAAATTTAATGATTTATGAAAATTAGAAAGTGAGAAAACCCTAAGTCAGTCAAATGGGCCAGTGGATATAACTCTTCAATCATTAGGCAATCAATCGTCAGTTACACAATCCAGTATAATTTAACTGCATGTACCTTTAGAGATGATGGTCTTACATAAGCATTCCTAGTTTCAAGGCAACACCTTTAAAAGACTCGGCGAAAAAAAAAGGTGAGGTAGTACAGAAAACTTTAAACCGATTTTCTAAGACCCAAAAAGATGCATAATTTGGTCAAATCCATGACAGACTTATGTACGCGTGCCGACAGGTGGAGGTAGAGCTACAGATAAGACGCGTTTTGCGTTTTTAAGCATTATTTTTTTGGTAAAAATGCATTGAAAACAAAATTGAAGTGTGAAAAAACGCATCAGCAATGTTACTCAACATTACGCGTATTTCGGTATTCTTATTCCAAATCAATTTTATGCTCTCGAACTAGTTTGTGTTTTAACATTGGTTCCGGTCTACTGTGTACTGTAGTAGTTAAAGTTCTTGATAGTCGGGAGCCATGATGTTGGTTCCTTTTCTAAGTTATCGTTATCGGTATTCGGGTACCATGCGTATCCTGTAGACGCTAAAATGGCAGGTAGGAGCAAACCGGAGGGATTTAAGAGAAAATAATAAGCAATGCAGACAATCCTGTTGTTCTCATTTTTTTTCAAAAATGAAAATGAATTGCAGGAACTATTACCAAGTATTTTGAAGAAATAAAATATGACAGCGTTATTATAGACCGAAAATGCTCCTATGAAACAGGCCGTGATTCCGTTTCGGATACGTAGCGTATAGCACATGGAACCGTTGTATCAATAATTTAAATAACTTTAAACAAATATTTACTTAAACTATGAAAGATCTTACATTTTTCGTGGTATCAGCAGCTTTTCTACGTATTGCTTTCCGATCGGCTTTTCCCCTTGTTTTTATGTAATTGACATGGACATCGTTGCTTAGTAACAAACATACACCAAATATTAAATAAAGGTATTAGTTGACACAGTGTTACGGAATTACACTGTTTACGGGTCGTTCATAAGATAGCTTCCATCTGCGCTTCAAGTGTCAAACATTGTTAAATCGTATGTCGTCCATATTTAAAATTACATAAATACCCGCACTTGCCTCTTCCAAATGATCCCCTTATATCATTCTATATTCGTATAGCAACTAAGTAACTTTACTGCAAAATATTAGACCATTCGTATTATTTTCAGGATAATCTGGCCACTCGGATTATTTGTTATTATTTTTTAAAATTATATCTAGTCTTGACTGTTATCAATCGTTAGAATACGAACACTGTAGACAGTTCCATTAGCACTTGTCAGCTACGCCATTCATTAGACCAAGACGCTTTAGAATTGGTGAAAACCTTTTTGAACCTATATAACAGGCAGCATACAGCATATTAGCAAATCACTAAACCAACTAACTGAAGGCAATTATTACAAAAGAAGAGGTTTTAGGTTTCAATGATCACTTCCATTAAAAGGAAATGACAGGCTAAGAGTTGACCGCAAATAAATCAAATATCGTTTAAAAGGATGTTGAGAGTAATGGATTTTTTATATCAACTGAGCTGAAAATAGCTTGTCTGTCTCCCTCAGTTTTTGTAATAGTATTTAGGAAAACTAAATCCTATACGTTTCTTCTTTGCATTTTTGGAATCGATTGCACAGTCTTGTTATACCGGTATAGCAATTGGTGTGGCGGTGGAAGAAAAAAAATATAATCTTGAAAATACTATGTTTATACATTGTTCATGATTCATTGTCTGTTGGGCCCTAATCCTAAACAAAACCAAAGTAAATTCAGTATGAATGTCTCAAAACTATTTTTATCTTCATCATTTTCCGGTTCTTTTCAGTGTAGAACTGACAGATTTTAAATTTGATCTTCAATTTTTTTCCGGTTCTATTCAGTGTAAATGTCTCAGAATCTAAAATTTTGGGTTTTCATCATTTTCCCGGGTTTTACACAAAAAACAACAAAAAACTTAACTTCAGGGAAGATAACTCAAAAAAATAGGATGGTGAAACCCCCATTTTTTTTTATCCCATAAACTTATTTTTTCGTTGTTCCCTATAATCATTCAAGTTTCCGCTCTAAAATCCAATCGTTTAATGATGACTAAGAAATTTTCCCATTTGTTAAAATTTTTATCGCTTTTATCACAAAAAAGCAACAGTAAAATTCCGTTTCTGCCATGTACATATGATAAAAGAGGACATCCGGAAATGTATGTAGCGCCGTTAAATGTCGCCCGCCGTTAAATGGGCGCAACTCACTTAAATGTCCTCTGTTGCCGGTAAACGTCGCTCTCCACCGTTAAATGTCGCAACACAAGCTCACGTTAAATGTCGCACCTCTAACGTTAAATGTCGCCAAAAAAAGAGGTCACGGTAAATGTCGCCCCATCCACCGAAATGTTTGCACTTCTTAATTTACACTCTTATATTAAATTTGTTATATTTTTGAACCCCCTTTTTTGCGGGTTGACTTGTTAACCCTCTCTAAAAGAGGGTTTTAAATCCTGGTCGGGGCATTTTGGATTCCCCAGTCGCTGAATCAAACCCCTGTGTCT
>CM037783.1:33040389-33056520 GCA_021229015.1 Solen grandis | reverse complement strand
TTGGATAACATTAGTTCACTGAGGTTCATTCGCGATATTTCCTTAAAACATATTATTTTTCGTTACGGCTATACCATATGCAAACAACAACAACAACAACAACAACAACAACAACAACAAAACAACCGACGGTGGCTAATGACAAACAAAAAGTCAGATAATAGAAGCATATATGTATTCTTATAACACGATACCATAAAGATGATGTAAGTCACATATACCAGCCATCTTCCTTCACAGCTGTTTATTCTACTGCCGCTAGCCAATGAGTCCGGGGCGGGGGTCACTGCAACATGTAGTGAGTATAATAGTATTTGTACGAGAGCCAATAAGTGCCAATTTCAAGTAAAATAAAAAGTATTTTATCTCCATATAACGAGATATTATCTCGTTGTTTCGGGAAATGTTTTGTTATTACAGGAGTGTTTCTGGAAATGATTTGTTACATTTATGAGATAATATCTTGTTCGAACATGATAATAAGTTTCTAAATGCAAAGAATGTTTTCGAAGGTGCCGATAGACGCCTGTTTAAATCTACAAACCACTCTGACACTTCAAACCAATTCATGACTAACAGCCATAATACCGCTGGCAAAGCAACCATTCAAAACCTATGTAAAAAGCTGTGCCAGTCGCAATGTATCATAAATCTAAGCGCTGAAGGTACTGAAGTTGTGTGTGTCTCAAATGAAAGAGTGATTGAAGAGCTGCAAGTCGATCACCAATAATTGAATTCACTTTGATAAACAAAAAAATGCGGCATTCCTGTTCTCTCAGTGCTATCAGAGCTTTGATTTGTATTCATGCAGTACCTTATCTACAACAGTCTCTGTTTATAGTTTGAAGTAATTATGCAAATTTTCTGCACAGGTCAGAGGCTCCAAACTCATTTCGGATAGTAGATATATAGGTTTCGGTCATTTTTTTAGTGCAAGATATAACCCTTGGAGATATCTGAGGTCGATAGATTGATGTGATTTTTAATATGTTACAATGATTTGTAGTGGACCTCACATGGGTTTTTATAACAGCCTAAGATGACCGAACGCTGCACATTTACTATAAAATTTACTTGCGAGCCACCTTTGCATCGAAACAAACTATATTTGTGCGCATGGTAAAGTGATCACGTAATAAAAAAAAGTTACATTATCCGATTTCAGTTACAACAGCATAGAAAAAGAAGTCCTATAATCTTTTCATGTCACAGGCGATTTTTCTAGCCTGTAAGTATTTGTTTTTGACACAGTATTGATGTTTCATCATTTTTGCATCATTCTAGTATACTTATGTTGTAGAGATATATACAATTGTGCGATCATATTTACACTATTGAGAGGATATTCGTTTTTAAATCTAGGAGAATCTGTGTTGAAAACGTAGTACTATGGTTGGTGTGACTGACGTCACACACAACTACTAAAACTACTTGAAGAGCTACTTGTATCATTCTTCTGTGGCGCAGCCGGTAGAGCAGTGGCCTGACACTTAGAGGTGCTGGCTTCCAGTCATACACAAACAATTGCATATGTATATATTCTTCTTTTTTGTTATTGTTGTTTTTTTCCTTTCCTTTTTTTTTTTGTTGTTATTGTCTTTTTTCCCCTTTTCAGTGGCTAGCATGCGAACAACTCCTAAATGTTTTCTACTACAGTTTTTAATTCACAGACGATTTAAACTTTAAACCCTTTATGGAGAAGGTGAAATAAATGTACCACATTGCTTATAAACGAATGGTTTTAATGGCTTATCAGATCATTCGAATTAAACTTGTATCTCATAAGGAAGTAATTCGCCGGTATTTTTATCACTTATCTGTGTCCTACCCCTTTGGATATCTCGCAATTACGATATAAGGACGATTCGGTCAAGCATGAAAGAGTACACGATCTTGTGGGAGAAAATAATCAGCAAATATTCTTTATGAATTTACCTCTTTTCACAAATGAAAGGCATTTGTCGGTCACATCGCTCATCGTTCCAGTCAAAGTGGTATCGCGTGTAGAATGTGAGACAGTCCTCGTCCCCGCTGTGGTTCGGTTCCCCGGGGTGCCAGAAACTCAGCTGGATGCTGTATTGAATACATTACACGCTTATCGGTTAGTGGGCACTGTGCAGAGTGTTATGTAATGTTCAATTGTCTTTGGGTCATATGTTTTTCATTCCTTTTTTGCTTAGATGTATCCATAATCCAAAAAAATGTGCCATTAACCTAACGATTTGTGATCACATTATTTTTCAGCCCTGGTAACATGAAATATGAACAACATGGAAACATGCACTGTAGTTATGCCACTTCTGTGCATGAATTGGAAGTACATATATTATGAGATTTATGCTGAATTACGTCAGGTGATATCAACGATTAAGGTCTTAAAAAACATTTTTCAACAAAATGCTTCGTAACATTTTTATCATGGGATGAATCAATAAACTGCTACAGTTGAAACGTTATATGTAACATTATTTTACAGCTGTGCTTGTCTAAAATAAAGTTGCAACTTGTTTTTGCAAAATGAATATATACAGTACCAGTGACTAGAGTAATCTCAGATATAGTCAAATGTATATATTGAATGTACTGTTTCAGCTGCACCTGCACAATCATTCAGATATATCTCGTAATTACTCATATAAGTATAGTCGAACTCAATGATACCGGTGGCTCCACGGTACCGGTGTACTTACAAAATCTTGCGATATTTTTATCGTAGCGTCACTTGCAAATATTGCTTATTTGTACATGTTCTGGTAGCTTTTGTCGAAATGGAGAAGTGTCTGGTTATTTATTTTCAATAAATAATGGAAACAGTCATTTCATTTTTGATGCATTCATTAAGTAAACAGGTACCAAGGGGTGCCTATATACATATGTAATTTACCGCTAAAATTTGTATCTTTTATTGTTATTTTTTTTGTTTATGAATGCAACAACTGCTTCTGAGTCACAATTTTTTATATAATAATTATTATTTTTATTTTTACACGAATGAAACGACTGCTTTAGAGTCACAATTACTTTTCGAATAGATCTCCATCAGTAACTCTACAGCTTCCTAGTCTGTCAGGTTATCCCTTGACCCTAAAGGTTCTCGCTTACCTTTCTCTAGTGTGTGCCCAGACCCAGTTGTCCTCCAACTCTATATCATTGCCGGCCGTCCAGAACTGATCCTCCGTCCCTTTAACACAGTTATGTCCAAATTTTATTTTTTATTTTTTTAAGGGGGGGGGGGGGGGGTTTCAAAATTTATTCAATTTTGATAAAGTTATGACCTTTTTTTTTTACTTTTGTCAAAATACATTGTCCGATCGATAACTCATAGATTAAACATATTTAAATAACTTTTGGTACCCATGTGTATTTCAATAAAAAAATAATTTTTGAACAAAATCCGTTATATTTGAGACAATTATGGACCCTTTTAGACTTGCAATTTGCTAAAAGACACCTTGTCCGATCGAACAGTGTAAGTTATTGTATATTTTCAAATCTTATGGAATTAATCGCAAGCGATGCGTAGCGGGGCGCTGCGATAAATCCATACAATTTGAAATATGGATGATAACATATTTACAATTTGACAGGTAGGATGGAGTTCCTGTGTATCGTGGCATTAACGACCGGAACAGAAATAAAATATTTATGAAGTTTTATCTTCTGTTTATTTCTGTATGCCACTGATCTTCCACCTTTGTACAATAATGTGGACATAAATTGTTCAGCCTTTAATAACGTATTAAAACATGTTATTGTCCGATATGTTTGGCCTACAAAGAAAATCAAATGATTCTCTGGTATCACAGTATTTTTGTAAAATACCGACTACCCGACAAAATGAATTTACCGCGATACTAGAGAAACCCGCGATACCACCGGACACCACTATATAAGCCATACCAATTAAAGCCATAATTTGCCTTTGACCTGACATTATGGAACTGCCCTCCTGTTTACAACTTACGCTAACGTCTCTTGGCTTAAGTAGCTTGTAAAGGTATGAGTTACGAGTATATAAAGGATTCTTTAACCTAGCGGAGGTACAAACCCCAACCCCTTTAGCCGGAGTAATTTCTGTAATTTGATGTCATTCTGAAACAGTGTAATACATTATGTACGAGGCAGAACTTTTATGTGACTACAAAAGGCACAGTGCATTTACCCCTTGTATTTGTATACAATTTATATTTAGTATAAGTTAACACATTTTAAGATTATATCATCATATGATAAATAAAAAAATATTATTTTATTTTTATAGCAAAGCTATGATAAGATGATATGTGTGTGTGTGTGTGTGTGTGTGTGTGTGTGAGAGAGAGAGGGAGAAACAACAACCTGGATTAAGAATCTGTAGTTCTTTTTTGATAAAGTCGTTCTCATCTTTGCTGTCCACCACGACAAGTTGCCCGAAGTGCTTATAACAATAGTCCTGCAAAATTAAGAGTTTTCAAACTTCTTACGAGAATAAGCTGAATACAAGGAGGGGTGAGGACGGGGTGGGGGACAAGCCGCAGGTGAAGACATTGAGGCATATCAAGACAAGTGTATTTATAGCTGACATAATGATATCATGGGTGGTCGCACTTGGACCACAGGACATTTTTATAAACACAGGCCATATGTCTAATCACAGGTCATAAGTATAATCACAGGTCATATGTATTTAATCACAGGTCATATGTATATAATCACAGGTCATAAGTGTTATCACAGGTAAAATTGTAATCACAGGTAATAACTGTAATGACAGGTCATAAGTGAAGTCACATGTCATAAGTATAATAATAGGTTATATTTATAACCACAGGTAATAAGTGTAATGACAGGTCATTAGTGAAGTCACATGTCATAAGTATAATAATAGGTTATATTTATAACCACAGGTAATAAGTGTAATGACAGGTCATAAGTGAAGTCACATGTCATAAGTATAATAATAGGTTATATTTATAACCACAGGTAATAAGTGTAATGACAGGTCATTAGTGAAGTCACATGTCATAAGTATAATAATAGGTTATATTTATAACCACAGGTAATAAGTGTAATGACAGGTTATAAGTGAAGTCACATGTCATAAGTATAATAATAGGTTATATTTATAACCACAGGTAATAAGTGTAATGAGTTATATTTATAACCACAGGTAATAAGTGTAATGACAGGTCATTAGTGAAGTCACATGTCATAAGTATAATAATAGGTTATATTTATAACCACAGGTAATAAGTGTAATGACAGGTCATTAGTATAATAGCAGGTCATATGTATAATCAAACGTAATAAGTGTCATCACACTTCGTAAGTATAATCATAGGTCGTATACATGTATGAGCAAAGGTAGTATGTATAATTTTAGGCCATATGTAAAATCACAGGTCGTAAGTAGTATCATACACGCATGTGCACTCTTAGGTTTTAGGTTGTATGTATTAAAACAGACCCAATGTATTGGAAAGGCCTCATGTATACTCACAGTTTGTATGTATAATCTTAGGTCGTATGTATTGGAAAGGTCCTACATTCATGTGTAATCATATGCCATATGTATAATCATAGATAGTATGTTTGATCAAAGGTCGTATTTATAATCACAGGCCGTATGTTTAATCATAGGTCACATGTTAAAATATAACTTGTATGTTTTGGAAAGTCAATATGTGTAATCATAGATCGTATGTATAATCACAGGTAGTATGTTTTGGAAAGGACATATGTGTAATCATAGGTAGTATGTATTGGAAGGACATATGAGTAATCATAGGTAGTATGTATTGGAGAGGACATATGTGTAATCATAAGTAGTATGTATTGGAGAGGACATATGTGTAATCATAGGTAGTATATATATAACCATAGGTAGTACGTATTGGAGAGGACATATGTGTAATCATAGGTAGTATATATATAACCATAGGTAGTACGTATTGGAGAGGACATATGTGGAATCATAGGTAGTATATATATAACCAAAGGTAGTACGTATTGGAAAAGACATATGAGTAATCATAGGTTGTATGTGTACTTACAGGTAGTGTGTAATCAGGCCGTATGTACAATTACAGGTCGTATCTACTGGAAAATTGATATGTCATCGTAGGCCGAATGTATAATCACAGATTGCATTTACAATGACACGTCATATTTCACGGATTGTAGTGATTTAATTGTCACCACTGTCACTTTATCGCTTACTGCTCCTTCTATGAAATGATATTTGGAATGCCGTTGTTAATTAAACAAGAATAAAGATTGCTTTAAATGTAAAAAAAAATATCATAAACGAGTAGTTCAAAAAGCACTTATTGAATGACATTAGCAAATGGTTTCTCGATCCAGACAGAAGCCAATAGGAGGAATATATAGTTTACGTATTTGCGTTATTACTCAGTTAAAAATAGACAAATACTCAATCCTTTCTAAATTGATTAGTATCAAAGCTCAATTAAAATCTACGAGCGGAGAAATAGAGCAGATATTATATATTCAAGAAATATGGCAAGTGGCATAACTCATTGAAAAAAGCAACATGACATAGCCTACAATATGAGCAAGTAGGCTTGGAATTTTTCAATGTGAAGTAAAATAAAAAAAAAATCATTGGCCATTGGCAGCCCAGAAATAGTGTGGATAAAATATAGTTAAGAAATATAAAAAGGGGCATGACTCATTTAAATCAAGCCGATCATAACGTGCCAACAATATGTGCAACTAGGCTTAGTACTTAACAGTCTTGGAAAGTTTAATCAAAATCCGGCCAAGGTTAGCAGAGAAATCACGTCTAAAGAAGTACCGCGACCGACCGGCCGACGTGACTCCTACATACCACCAGATACTTCGTATCGGGGTATAGTAACTTGATAAAGAGACTCAGTATGTCATAAGTGTATTTAAGATGAAATATTTTACGCTGGTTACTTAAGCAACATCTGTAATTTTATCCCCAGATATATACATGTATACATCTACAGACATAGAGGCTACAGGTGCAACTGTCATTAAATACAGCAACAGAATATATATCCAGGTACAAATAACTATGTACAAACATGGAGCTATGAAATTATATGTAGACCTATTCCATATTGCGTACTATTTGGTTCCAAAGTGGTGTTGCATCGTCGTAATCATGCGTTCAAAAAGTGTATTAACCTCTCACATTCATTCAAACATATATCGAGTTTATATACTTACAGAGGCCGCGTGCCACGAGAGACGCTGAAGGTCGACAAACAAGTAGCATGAGTCCATGTACCTCACCCACCCGTTCGGACAGTAACTGTGAACTGACGGAAAGAGTAAACTTACGTTTTTTTTTAAATTATTTTGCGTAGATGTCTAACATCACTTTTGATCTACTAGGTATGATGACGTAAGAGCGTGTCGAATAAGTATGTTTACGATTTTCCTATACTCACGAAAAAAAGTTACGCACTATGTTTGTTGAGATGACAACTAGCTGAAACATTTACTTCGTATTCACGAAATTTCAACAAAGTATTTTGATCGAATAACAGTTGCGGAGGGGACGCTTCAGTATCGAATTAAATCTAGGCTAATCATATAACCTTCCCCATTACTTTAATCCCCATCAACGCCGTATATCTTTTTTTTATCGACTCCTGAAGCTTTTCTTGAGCGGTTATGTACAATTTTAGCTGTATTTATTATGCTTATGCCATGTTTCGTACATAGATGAGACGCAAATAATTATTTACTTTTGAACAGGGTATAGACTATGGAGTCTCGACAATAATCGCGGAAAACAAAACTGTACGTGTTGGTTCAAGAAAACAAATGTTTTTTCTCTATATCAATTGTGTAAATGTATTCTAAAGGCCGGTCTCTCTCGGAATGCTGTGAATGGAGTGGTGTAATCGAAGTGGTCCAAATAAACATGCACGTGAGAGAAATATTGGATAAATTACTAGGGGGAAACCTTCCATGAAATGGCGAATTTCAATAGAAAAAAGGAAAGAGTGTGTACTGAGACCGTCAGGCTCAAAACAGAAAACACGACTTGATTCTAAATTGAAAGGAAAAAAAAAAAAAAACAAAAAAAAAAACAGGCCGTAGAATCTATTTAAGTTTTCCATTTCCCTTTTACTTTAGTAAGAGACCCGTGTGTATGATTAAGGGGAGAAAGGAATAATACATTTATATAACCCATCTTAAAGTGGGATTTCAAAATTTTACGTTTCGACCATCAACAATCACATTTTGATGGAATGAAGGTTACAGGCCTGGGTCTGCGAGTAATGCAGCTTGTCCGCGAGGATGAACCCTAGTTACCTCAAATGAAGTCAAGTGAGGTTATTACCGTTAATCAATACGTATGCTGCTGTGAACTGAGTGGGCCCCTTTATTAAGGACAAGAATCTTTCAAGACCTTTCCAGGGCAAAATACTGGACCAACCCCGGAACCATCCAGATATGTTAATTAAGTTGTAATTACTTGTCTCCCAATCGAGAGGAAAAGAAATCTGGAAATTAAGATTTAAATGAAGTTTCGAAGTAAAATTTATGGCCTATTATTTTCGGCCATTCATTTTAATAAACTCTCTTGCTCCGTGTAAACAATCTATAAAGACAAAACAATTTTGAACAATTCATACTGCCCAACTAGTCTCTAATGAGGATTTTTCTGCTTCTTAGTTCCAGACAAATTAAAAAAATAATTCTTCAATATATACGACAGTACTGCATACCTCTGACCCTATCTATAGCCTGGTCGGAACATATGTTAATCATTTCATGAGCTTGCTACGTGGCGATTGACATGTTTTTCATATGGTTTTAAATGTATAAAATTACTACATCCCTCCTCAAAAAAAGTATGGGTTGAAATTCATGCTTACCCGCACCGCAGAACACCACGATAGTTAGGGCCAACCTTGAGATCATAGTACAAGTGTCTCGCTATCCTATACGTGTCCTACTTTTTCTGACAACAACCGTTATCATGTCTGCATTTGACGAAATCTCTTAGTTGCACACGAGATAAAGGCAGTAAAATAAAGTCTTTTTTTTTTAGGGATTGTTTTGTGTCTAGCATTTATTGTAGATGGCCTACAGCGATTTTTTTTCATATGTATCATTTAAGGAAACCATTCCCATGATCCCTTGGCAGCCTCATTTCTAAGGTGCCAACTTATTAGCAAATATGGTAGAGAGATCATTGTGCAAAATGAAATTGAAAACTGACCTAATCGTTAGAGAAAAAATTACAGATGTTCTATATGAATTATAACTGAAACCAAACCTGCAGCTGGGGCAGAGTCTCTTTATGTCTGTAAATATAGAGACCCTGCTTGGGGCCACATTTTTAGCTCAATTATTTTTCAAAGAAAAAATAAAGTCTATGTATTGTCATCACTCTGGTGGAATCTTGTGAAGAATTAACCCTGGCTACAACTTCTAAAGTATCAAACCTTCAGTCATCATAATTCACATTCTTGTTCTTTATCACAAGGGATACATTCCCATAACTCCATTTTATTTATTTATTTATTTTTTGCAATTTTTTAACCTTGACCATTACCTTTAACTATTAAACTGTCTGATCCTTGTTCACTATCATAAAAAGCTACATTCCAATCAAGGGCATAACTCTTAGGTCCATTTTGACCAAATTTATCTCCCTTTTGAAAAATGCAGTGAGACTTTGACCTTGGCCAGAATTTCTAAATATTAAACCTTCTGTAATTAAACTTCACATGCTTGTTTCCTATCACAAAATCACAAAGACTACAGTATCATCAAGGACCATAACTCTTAGGTCCATTTTGATAATATCTATTTCCCCCCTGAAAAAACAACAACAAAAACATGAGGAACATGAAGGCCCTGGAATCCTCACCTGAAATCCGGGTATTAATGGGTGGAAAAGAAACAGCAACTATATTATTATATTATGGAAAATGGGCTCTGCCCCCTGCCAGCCATATTTTTAGACGGATCTAAATAATTTTAACAGTCTAGGTAAAGAGTGACCCAAGGATCATGTGCTGAAAAAATTTGAAAACCAATATGTACTTTTGGACACGAAGATTGTTCAAGTTTGTACTATACATATATATGGAAAATGGGCTCTGCCCCCTGGTAGCCATTTTTTTTTTACCAATCCAAATTGTTGATACAATCTTGATAGAAAGTGATCTAAGGAACATCTGTGCAAAAACAGTCTCTGAAATACAGCCCGTACACATGGAAAAGAAGAGTTTTCTAATTGGTTCTAGATACATATAATTAAGGAAAACAGGCTCTGTCCTCTATAGGCCATGTTTTTTGACAGATCCTTTTAATTTTTTCAATCTTGGCAGCAAGTCACCAAAGAATTATCTGAACCAAAAAACTTGGAAATCAAATGAGTACTACTGGACATGAAGAATTTTCAAATTTTTACTATATATATATAAGGAAAATGGGCTCCGCCCACTGGCGCCATGTTTTTCTACCGACCCAAATAATTTTTTCCATCTTGGTAGGGAGTGACCCAAGAAACATCTGTGCCAAAAACCTTTGAAATTCAGCTAGTACTTTCAGACAAGAAGATTTTTCAAATTTGTACTTTATACATATAAGGAAAAGGGGCTCTGCCTCCTGGCGGCTTTGTTTTTTAACGGATCCAAATAATTTGAACAATCTTGGTAGAGAGTGACCAAGTGAACATCTGTGCAAACGTATTTTAAAATCCAGCCAGTACATCTGGAGGAGAAGATTTTTGAAGTTTTCACATTTTTTCCCCTTTTAGATGCCATGGCAACCAGATTTTGGCACGGAATTTAATTAATTGAACACTTTTGGAAGAGGACCATCCAAGGGACATTCCTATAAAGTTTTAGGAAAATTGGCCCAGTAGTTTAGGAAGAGATGTCATTTTAGTTAAATGTTGATGATGGACGCTGGACATTCATCGGTCACAATAGCTCACCCGTAAGCATGTTGTACTCAGGTGAGAAAAAAAAAAAAAGCAAAAAAAAAAAAGCTGAACGATGGCATCCACATGTGGTCTTCTTGTTACGGATCACAATTAAGGTTGAAGGATAAGCTGATTATTGGGCAAATGAAATTCTGATTCTGATAACTGCTTTCATATTCTTTTTTTTTTAATTCCTCTGGTTGCTACATGAACCAGAATTCTGTGTATGAGTACTTTAGATTATGACTATTGACTATTGTTTCTTTTTTTCTCTCAATGATATTGCCATAAATATGACACATAAAGACACAAACTGTCACACTCATAATCAATCCTATTGTAGAACATATATTTCTTATTTCTATCAGCCTGTTTATGATGTTGAGGGGGCTTAAATATAAGTAATAAAGTTTTGACCCTCAGACTGTTTGCCACGGCTACCCCATCTCCTGAAGCCTCTTGTTCAAAGGAACATGGATGTTTAAAAAACATTTCTTGTGTCTTTATACATGTATCAACACAGTTTAAATAATGTCTGATATATTCCTAAAAAAAACACAAAATTTAATCATTATTTCTTTTCCCCTTCAATAAATATATGAAGGAAACCAAACAAAAAATAAATACATTTTTTTTTTATTATCTTCAAACTCAAGGTTAGATACTGAATGACTATCAGTTACATGTTGTTACTTCAATCTTTCAAAACAACAAAAGAAATCATAAATCCTAACCATGTCCAAAACATGTAGTATGTAACATGATGTATAATCACATAACAGTGATCAATGTCACAATTCATGACCTGGTTACATTTTCCTGATAATTGAAGTAAGCAGATTTATACTGGTTGCAAGAAATAAATTAAAAAGGTTATTTTATATACATGTATTGTGTTATGTTTAAAGATTAAAAAACATCACCAAATTAGAAAATGCCGCTTAGAGGCAACTATTAACTATTGCATACTCAACAGATGTCCACACTTTTTGTAACAGCCAGTGATGTATTTTACTTTCATCTTGGCAATTTTACTCAAGTAAGAAGTATATTAAATTTTGATCTTTTGATTTTGTCCAATATCCAAAATTAGTAATATGTACCTAAATTATAGCTGTGAACATAGAATATGTTACAATTCATATGCAAGTAACAACTGGATGTTCACCATATACAAGTAACAACTGGATGTTCACCATATACAAGAAACAACTGGATGTTCACCATATGCATTTAACAACCTTTCACAATATATCATCCAAATGATTTCTCTTGAACAGTTAAACAATTCAATGTTGCAAATCATTTAACAGAATCAAATGTAATTCATGGTTAACAATGAACATATCAACATACTTTATATCTAAATCTATCTACAATAATAAATATCACTTCATACTGGAATAAAATAGGAAGCAGTTTTCCTGCAGCCCTGCTGCTGTTGCAACTATAAAACAAACTAAACCTGTCTCCTTTTATGCAGTCCATGCTACTGATATCTGACAAGGAATGGGTTTTCCTGAAAAAGCATCACAATCATACACAAAATGTACAATTCACCACATATCACACAGTAAAAACTATGTATCTAATTATGACATGAAGGATTACCTTTCTAATGATCAGTTTGGCTCCTTCAAGAAAAATCCCTCAAATTTAACAACAGATCTTCATATCATCAATTCTATTTTAAGAAGTTCTTACAACTGACATACACCCCTCTTCAGACCACAGTCTCCCCACCTTTATATGCAAAAGGTGCTTATTGTATTTGCTCTGGATTAATCTATGTATATTGTACTCCAACATTGTAGACAAAATTATCATGAATCTTCCAGACCAGGGGTCTGTGGCTATTCATTTCCCTCCTAATGTTTGTCCACCAGGACCAAACTTAAATGTCTAGCAAACCATCCTCACTTTGTATTACAGTTCTATAATTTGTCTGCCTAGTGTAGCCCATCCCTACCCACATTATATTACAGGACTAGGACTCGTTTGCCGAGTGTAGACGGACTGTTAATGACATCATTGTGAGCCTCTGGTGCCTCCTCTAGCCCATACTCTTTACAGATGTGCGGCTGTAACACACCAGCGTGTGTCAACTCTGTTATCTTCTTATTCATTTCTATCCACTCTTCCTGCAAAAATATTTGAATTACAGTTAACATGATTGGTTTATTCTGCAATTAATTTGATTGTGGAGGTCCAGGTTAAACTGATCTATTTTCTGTTTATTGGGAAACAAGTTTTTACAATTTATAATAACACTACCTACTTCTCTACCATTCCTGGGCTGTACCAGTACTTTGCACATGGGAAGGTCATGTGAAATCCTTGTTCCCAATGGCTTTAGAACCCACAGCCTTATATATTATATCATTCAATGTTTATATTTTAAATTCTATATGGACCTTCTTTAGAAACAATTTTGGCTCCTGTGGTATGATATTCTACCTTAGATGCATTCATGAGAATCATCCCTGTAACTACACACTCCTTCTGCATTGTCAGCCGGGGATTCACTTCGATTGTTCCACGGTTTCCAATCACCTGTAGCCAATATTAAAAATTGTGTTATAAAATTATGAAAAAATAAATGGCAGTTCTTGAAAAAGTAAATAAATTGAAAACCAATAACCTTAATAAATTATGTACAAAACCTTTATCTATTTTAAGGTTAATTTTCTCTATATTCATGTATTTAGACAAGAGGGGCATATGGCCTAGATCGCTCACCAGAGTACATAAGCTTATATAAAACATTGAAGTCACTTTACCTTATGTGCTTACCTCCAGCAGCAACCAGATTCAAGTTCAGATACAAAGAATTCTGAAATTAGTTTATTATTTGCAGGCCTTTTTCTTCAGGGGATCAACTTTAATTTTGGATTATTTTTATTTTAGCAGTTATGGTAGAGAAGTATATAAGAAACAAGACTTTGTCAGTAAAGCAAGCAATACTGTCAGGAGTCCTCACCAGTGAAAACCCCCAAGAAGAATTTGTGCCAGACAGAAACAAAACTAGAACTCCGCCAGTCGGATGTGTTGCCTGACAATGACTTATCTGTTGACAGTAAAGATGCCAGTTTGTCACTTCCTTTTAAGGATGGGGTATTAACGCGCAATGATGTTGCCATAAAACAGAAAAAGGCTTATAATGATCAATTAAAAAATGTAAGGACTATTTTAACTTAAACATATTAACAAGTATAATGAAATATAATTACTTTTTTGTTGTTTAACCCTTTTAACATACACATCAAGTCTCAAGTCATTCAAACTTGTGGTGAAAAAGTTATGCTCCGGACAAGAAATGCTCTAAGAAAATCTATCAAAGGGGAATAACTCAAAAAGTGCACTAGGTAGGGTTATGGTTCTTGTGCATTGCATTACGGGTCATTGCAAGAAACATACATATCAAGTCTCAAGTCATTCAAACATATGTTAACAAAGTTATGATCCGGACAAGAAATGCTCTAAGAAAATCTATCAAAGGGGAATAACTAAAAAAGCACACAAGGTAGAGTTATGGTTCTTGGGCACTGCACTCCGGGTCATTGCAAGAAACATACATATCAAGTCTCAAGTCATTCAAACTTATGGTAACAAAGTTATGATCCGGACAAGAAATGCTCTAAGAAAATCTATCAAAGGGGAATAGCTCAAAAAGTGCACAAGGTAGAGTTATGGTTCTTGTGCACTGCACTCCGGGTTATTGCAAGAAACATACATATCAAGTCTCAAGTCATTCAAACTTATGGTGACAAAGTTATGATCCGGACAAGAAATGCTCTAAGAAAATCTATCAAAGGGGAATAACTCAAAAAGTGCACAAGGTAGAGTTATGGTTCTTGTGCACTGCACTCCAGGTTATTGCAAGAAACATACACATCAAGTCTCAAGTCACTCAAACTTATGGTGACAAAGTTATGCTCCAGACAAGCAGATGGTGACGCTGCTGCCGACGCTGACAAAAGTAACCCCTATATGTCGCCTGACTCTAGTCAGGCGACACAAAATAATGGAAATGGGTTATGATCCTTGAACTGCAGCATGCATATGGTTGATGCATGCAACACACCTTTGTGTTATGACACTTCTGTAAAATTTCATGACAATCTAAACATAGATATGGAAGTTATAGAGCTGAAATGAAAATTTTGGCTATGAATACCAAAGACAATTTTTAACAACTCCTGTGACCTTGACCTTTCAAGCGCACATACGGTTGTTTCAAAAACATATCTTCATGTAATGACAAACACTTAAGTAAGTTTAATGAAAATCAATCCATAGATATGAAAGTTATAGAACAAACATGAAAATGTAGCCTATGAATACCAAAGACAACTTCAACAACTTCTGTGACCTTGACCTTTCAAGCACACATAAGGTTGATGCATGTGACACATCTTTGTGTCATAACAAACACATCTGTAAATTTTTATGAAAATCCATCCATAGAAATGAAGCTTTAGAATGGACACAAAGAATCAAAGAGAATTTCTAACAACTTGAGTGACCTTGAGCTTTCAAGGACGCATATGGTTGATGTGCGTGACACACCTTTGTGTTATGACAAACACTATTGTAAAGTTTTATGAAAATCCATTCATAAATATGGAAATTATAGACCGGATACAAAGATGTAGCCTATGAATACTAAATACAATTTCTAACAACTCCTGTGACCTTGACCTTTTGCATATGGTTGATGCACACGACGCACCCTTGGGTTATGAGGAATACTTCTGTGAAGTTTTATTGAAATCCATCCATAAATGTCAAATTTATGGAGCAGACACCAAACGGGACACCTGAGATGGTGTACAGAGAATAATGAAGCTGGAATGAAAAAAAGTTATTTGGTTTGAAACAATGATTTCTCATTGCCAGCTGAGACATTGCATGTTGGGAATGAGCTGATGGCAAAAGATTTCATGTGGTTATAATGATTATGTTAATTTGGCTCTCCTTTTAAAAAAACATCTGCTGAAACGGCAACTGCACCAAATTTACTTGTGAATGAACAGGGTGAAATTGATTTATGAGCAAAACAAACCAAGTCTGTACAGAATATTAGAAATGAACAGATGCATTTTTTATATTTTCAGCTGTATTTTTCAAAAGATATCTGTAAAAAGCATGTGATCTCTTGCAATATGCTGCTTTCTCATTGTATTGTGCCCTTAAGCACACAATAT
>CM037783.1:32990289-33040289 GCA_021229015.1 Solen grandis | reverse complement strand
TTACAAAGTTACAGCTGGGAAAGATTTAAAGGTCAACTGAGTGCTGTGACCTTGACCTAAGCTAGTGACCAGGTTCTTGTGCACAACACATCGTCTTGTCCTAAGGACACTTGTGCCAAGTTATTTTAAAAAATACCAATCAAGACCAAAGTTACAGCTGGGACAAGATTTTAAGGTCAACTGAGTGTTGTAACCTTGACCTTCAAGCTAGCAACCTGGTTCTTGTTCATGACACATTGTCTTGTCCTAATGATCATTTGTGCCAAGTTGTTTTAAAAAGCAACCATTCATAACAAAATTAGAGCCGGGAAAAGATTTTATGGTCAACTGAGTGATGTGACCTTGACCTTCAAGCTAGCAACCTGGTTATTGTTCGCGACACATCGTCTTGTCCTAAGGATCTCTTGTGCCAAGTTATTATAAAAAGCGACCATACATAATAATGTTACAGCCGGAACTCAAATTCTTGCACACACACACACACACACACGGACAGGTGTAACACTATATGCCCTCGCTTTTTCATGGCGAGGGGCATAAAAAGCCTGATACTATGGAAAGGTTACAGATGTGCAACATTATGAACAGTTATACAAACACTGATATTTTTAATCATGTGAAATCAACGAAAGTCATGTACACACAAACAGACTCAAGTTCATTTGCAAAAAATACTTAAGATAACAGACAAACAAACAAATTCATACTCTCAATAATGTTGTGTGTGTGCATGCACTCTCGCACATACATTGTACATGTATGCAAGTAATGTATGCATGTATTTATATATTTAATTACACAATTATGCTGAAATAAATCTTGATTATAAATATCTGAGAACAGATTCTATGTTCTACAAAGCACAAGTACATATCATTGATTTAAATGAGAACCAAAAGACCTGAAACTTGATTAATATATCTACATCTGTATCCTAACATAACATAGCTGAATATTTTTTTTTTAAAAATTGCTTTTCAAACATTGTTTATGTCATTATATTTTCATAAAAACTTCCTTATGTCATCTTCAAATCATCTTGTTATTATTGATAAAAACTTGATAATTATCCTGACCTGGAGCTCTCACAGAAGGTGATAAATACCCCTGCTGCACCAAGTTGACTCAACCCTATGAAAAGATGTTTAATTTCTATAGAACATGACACTTATATAGTCCCCACTACAATTTATGAAGCAGGGGCTATAAGGGTTACAAATCATGTAAGTGATGGTTTCGTATATGTTTAAAAGGAAACTATTCTGACACTGAAAACTATTCATGTAATGCCATGGCTGAAAAGTTAACAATTTGTGCAATCCCGTGACTGATGATTTAAATTTCGTGCAATCCCATGACGGAGAATGATACATACAATTCCATGACTGAAAACAGGTGATGCACCATTATACAGACGGTGTAAAACAGGTAATGCACCATTATACAGACAGTGTAAAACAGGTAATGCACCATTATACAGACAGTGTAAAACAGGTAATGCACCATTATACAGACGGTGTAAAACAGGTAATGCACCATTATACAGTGTAAAACTTGGCCTAGGAAATACTTTCTTAGAACCTGTAGACTTTTTTTCGCTACACCTTTTAGTATCACACCAGTAGACAATTGACAATACCACATCCTGAGACTGGGCCGACCAATCCTAGAACTAACCTCAGAAAATGAACACCAAGTAAAGGAAATGCACTGTTACTATTCTTAAACAGTTGAACAAAATATATTTTTTAATTTACCTGTGACAGTATTTCAAAGTATAACTAAATACAGGTGGACTAAGACTCCCAAACGCTGATGAGGCACCTTGGTAGAACCACCTATCTACCTCAAGCCAGCTGGAAGGGTTTCTCACATGAAACATCCTAGTGACTCTAACCCATGGCGAGGGATAAAGTGATCTTATATCAGTGACTAAAATCATTGAACCACAGAGATCCCCCCTCCAGTCGCTGAACTATATAACTTCAAGTCAAGATTTGTTTGCAGGGGTATCAAACAGGTTGATCATTATATTTGCCACTCTTCATCTTTTTTAACCATAAAGTATCATGTAAAACTTGAACAAGAGTGATGGAACACATGTCACCACCTAAAAGAAGTGTAACAGAAAAAATGTGACTGACAGACAGACAGAGAAGCGGACAAAATGAAGGATGTTCTAATAATGTACTTATGTGGCTACCCTATTGTTCTCTCTTGTTTTTCATAGGCACACAAACCAAAAGAGCCACATAAACCCAAAACAGAATGAATAGCATCAAAGAGAATTTCATGTTACCGATTGTTCTCATAGCAACATTAGCTAAACCACTAAGGCGTAAGTTATCTTCTTGAAAATAATATCCTTTCATTTATGATAAATGATACAAAAAAAATGTTTAGGGCGAAAAAAACAAAAAAAACAACAACAGAAAACACTAAAACATTAATACCATTTTATTTACGATGACAACAGAGACAAATGAGAAGAAGTGATCACTATGTTTCACCTCTGCTTGCAGCAGGCAAAACAAAAATACATACATACAGACAGGACTTACTGACCTGGTTTCCAGCACGGGTGTTTATGAGGCTGACTATGGGCACCGTACCAGATTCTCTGCCGGCAACCGTCATATGCAATAGAGAACTCATCATCTCCTATACCATATCCATCCTGGAAAAAATATATTTTCACACTGGTCACTGAATTTACAATTTCAAACTGATATGCAGTCATTTCTTCTAACTTGATGTAAATTTGTAGATTGGTATAGAAAAAGAAAAAAAAAAGAAAAACAATGTTTGCTTTAATTTAAAATTCAAATCAATGCTATTGCAAATCATACTATTTACATTTAGAACATATCATATTTAGCAACACATAAACAAAATCAATTTTAATATATGTTGATTTAATCTTATGCACAAACTTTTTTTTATTCTTTTTATTTTTTTTTATTTATCAAGACCATCAAACTAAAAACAAAAAAATATATATATCATTATATATAAACTGAAGCAAAACATAGCAAACAAAAGTACATGTATATCTAATAGTATTTAACATACATTTTCAAGACATTAATTTGCAAGGGGAAATCATTCTATACCCAGTCTTAAAATCTGTAACCCTACTTGTCTTCCATTATCTTGGACATTTCCAAACTTTTTGGGTATCTGTTTTTTAAAAGTTAAATTTAATATCAAAAACTGTAGAATGAAACTTAATGGGTAAAATCTTTATTGACCTTTCTAAGCTCTAAGTACTTGCTCAACCCATTAACTGTAGATAGGGATTAGAAAGAAGAATTAAAACAATTAGTTGCTCAAATGGCACGAAAGATATGTTATGAATCTCTATACCTAGCATTATCACAACATTGAATAAAAACTTTTAATTAGTCAGGGGACCTGACAGAATAAAGCCCTAGTCGAAGAGTCTCATTTTGGTGGTACTGTGATGCCCAGCTTCTGTCACTCATGATTTATAAACATTTTGGAAGGACGCCATATGTTAGCCACACTACTGCATGACACACTAGACATGGTGATCTAAATGTGACACTATGACTGTGGCATAAAATGAATATTAAACTAGATGTGGGTGTTCCTCGGAACACTTGTGTCGCCTGCATTTAATATTCATCTTCAAAAATGAGTGACAGAAAATTTTCCCTTTTGACTATGAATTCAAAACATTAACTGTAAGAAAAATTATGACGTCATTAAGCACTTATGACGTTAATTATATATATGTTGCAAGTTTGTAGTCATCATTATCATTATTGAGTTATCATTCTTGTGTACTGCACTCAGACCAATGAGATCTATCTACTATAAATGTTTAAGGCAACACTTCAAATACTTTACAAGTTATGCACCACACAAGAATTAAATCCAAAAAAATAAACAAAGGGAAATAACTCCAAAAATACAACAGTTATCATTCTTGCACAATGCACTCCATGAGATCTTTCCACCATAAGTAAAAATACTTTTTAGTTATGCCCTGACAAAAATAATCAAATACTTTTTGAGTTATGCCCTGGCAAAAATTAAGACTGAAAATCAACAAAGGGCAATAACTCAGAAAATATTAAAGTCAGAGTTATCATTCTTGTGCACTGCACTCCACCTCAATGTGATCTATCCATGTTTTAAGTTTCAAGGTGATACCTCAAATACTTTTTGAGTTATGGTCCGGAAAAAAAAATTCTTGTGCACTGCACTCCACCTCAATGTGATCTATCCATGTTTTAAGTTTCAAGGTGATACCTCAAATACTTTTCGAGTTATGCTCCGGACAAGAAAGTGTGACGCCGACGACGACGCCGACGGACAAAGTGATCCCTATGTGTCTGCCATGCTATGCAGGCGACACAACAAAAATAAAAAAAATGGCAGAATAAAAAAGGCAAAGAATAAACATATAAACAATCTCAGATAAAAAAACAGCACCCATAAAGAAACCTTTAGAGAGAGACTTACATGGTTCAGGAAACTGCTGTCTTTGGTAGCCCAGCCAATCTGCATGACTCCTGCCGTTACTATGGTAACTTCATAGTACCAGACATCAGAGTCAACCTGGAAAGTGCATCTCACACTCTCGAATGACGAGGCATCACACCGAGCCTGCAGAAACAAAACAAAAAATATGCAGGGAAACTGACCAATCACAGGCCACGATAAAACCACACCCCTAGGATTTGTTGAGAGATTTATTTAAAATTTACAGAAGATTCAAGTGAATTCAAAATGCATATTTATTAGCTAACTGACACGACTGTTTTTATTGGACGATTCTGAAACAAGACTGGGTAGCATAATGGTATAACTAGTATTTTGCAAATAGTCAAGACTTTTGTGACATTTTATGGGAGTTGACAAAATGAAGTCAAATAAGACAGAGGTTTAACTGCTAAATAATTATACTTTTTTAATTTTCTTCATATCAAAAAATGTCTCTAACACAAAATACATTAATTTTTCTGGCTTAAATCCAAAATATTTAAATTTTTACCTAGTGAATATTCATGAACAAATGACTTCATCCACTGGACTATAAATGGATGTAATAAAAAGTAAACCATACCATTATTTGGAGTTTGCACTCTTTGACATATTTTAAGTTTAAACTTTATCTATTTTACACTGATTACGAAACAAGTTCTCACAACTTATATTAAGCTTTCTCGATGGCTCTGATGGTGGCGTATGTGGTATTATGGGAGGAAACTGGAGAATCCGGAGAAAAACCCACGTGTCTGGACAGGCGACCACTGTACACTCTCACATACGTGACCAGGAATTGAACCCGGGACGCATTGGTAAGAAGCAAAGTGCATTACCACTATGCTATCCAGGCACCCACTTTTTAACATATATTTTATTACTTTATAAAAGGTATATGAAACAATGGATTTTGCGTTACTGTTCAGACTGTGTAGAATCTAAGCTAGGCTACAGTATGAGCAAACAGAGGAAACCCTGCTCTGTGTACCCATGTGTCAAAACAAATCTATATGAGGTGAAGGATCTACCAAAGATTTATACATCAAGTGTAACTCTTTGTGTTGACCCACCTACTGACATGTGTCAATCATCAGCAGAACTGCAGCTTGTCACATTATCTGACTCTTCTAGAAATGTTCACATTTTTCCATACTTACTTTCATTCATTCACAATAACTAAGTATTGATAAACCTCTACTAAAGTATAGATAAACCTCTACTAAAGTATATACCTCCGTTATACGGTCTTGACTCAAAAATATGAAAAGATATAAACTTTTTGAAAAACAGGACGCAAAGCAAGACAGTGCAATGTGACAACACACTTGATTCCTAAATAGCTCCCACTTCACTTTGTGAAACATTGGAATGATTAAACACAATGAAAAACACCTAATGTACAAGTATAACAAACTGAAAATAATCTCAACTAACCTCTAGTCCGTCTGGAGAGATCTTAAGATACTCGCTGACATCATTGCTGTTCAACATGACATTGATGTTACTCAAGTCTTCATTCTCAAAAGAATATGCTCTACCCTGAAAACAATATTATGTCCATCCAGTTATTTTCTGAACAATTCAAAATGAGACTAAGTCAGCTCAATGTTTCAATTATTATATTTCTGCTAGCCCTTTCATTTCTTACAGAAACAAGAAATGTTTGTGAAAAATATATGCCCCCCTCATATGCCGTAATATGCATATAGCTATATTACATGCAAGGAGTTTGCCTTCATAATGTTGGCTTGTCACAAAAAATTCTCAAACTTCAAAAATTTGAGTGAAAATATAATGTGCTAAAATGTGGAACTAAACATTTACTGAAATAAATGGGCTGGAGAAATATTTACACAAGTCCACAAAGGCTTAAGTGAAAGAACATTGTCAGTTATAAACAAACAAAACATTAAGACTTAGTGCTCTAGGTTTATTATAAAAATTAACAAATCAGCCTTGCTAGCTATAAGCACAAACATCCACAATAATGAAAGAAAATGATACATCATCCTTCAAACATCTCAAACTTTAAAACAAAACAACATTACAACATAAATTATGTTATCTTGATCTAAGTAATATCAAGAGTGCCAGTGATGCCACAATATACGCCGCCACAAAATATAAAGATCAAGAGGGGTCTTTTAATTATTGCTCTCAACATTTCTGTAAGCATAACCTCATAATGAAGTCTGTAAGACCAATTAATTTAGCTGAACAGAGATAGAACCCTAAAAATGCTTCCAATATGACAGTAGGTCAAATAGCAGTATCAATTTGAATCCTTTTTTCTTTCTCCCCATAACTCTTGCAAAAATCACTGTACCAGAAAATCCTTGCCTTATGCACTTTTACCTGTTTAGAAACTTGAGTTGTGTTTTAAAGAGACCATGTTTAGAAAGGCATAACTATTGCAAATATTGATGAACATCAAAGCCCCTGCTTTGTGCATATCTACCCAGTACAGTAATGACATTGCCCAAGTTTTGAAAAGATTAGGTCAGAAACATACAAGAAATTGCATTCCCAAAGCTGAAATATCAATCAGCTAAAAAGACTAAGTTTCAGGGGACACAAATCTTGCAAAAATTAATGTACCGGAAAATCACCACTTCATGCACATCTACCCATTATAGTAATGATATTGACCAAGTTTAAAAGATTCATTCAGAAATGTAGGAGGAGTTGCGTTCACAAGGCTGCAATATCATCAGCTACAGAGACTAAGTTTCAAGGTACACAAATCTTGTAAAAATCAATGAACCATAAAATCGCCACTTCATGCACATTTACCCATTAAAGTAATGACATTGACCAAGTTATAAAAAGATTCATTCAGAAATGTAGGAGGAGTTGCGTTCACAAGGCTGCAATATCATTCAGCTACAGAGACTAAGTTTCAAGGGACACAAACCTTGTAAAAATCAATGAACCATAAAATCACCACTTCATGCACATCTACCCATTATAGAATGATATTGACCAAGTTTTGAAAAGATTCATTCAGAAATGTAGGAGGAGTTGCGTTCACAAGGCTGCAATATCAAACAGCTACAGAGACTAAGTTTCAAGGGACACAAATCATGTAAAAATCAATGAACCATAAAATCACCACTTCATGCACATCTACCCATTATAGCAATGATATTGACCAAGTTTTGAAAAGATTCATTCAGAAATGTAGGAGGAGTCGCATTCACAAGGCTGCAATATCATTCAACTACAGAGACTAAGTTTCAAAGGGACACAAATCATGTAAAAATCAATGAACCGGAAAATCGCCACTTCATGCACATCTACCCATTATAGCAATGATATTGACCAAGTTTTGAAAAGATTCATTCAGAAATGTAGGAGGAGTCGCATTCACAAGGCTGCAATATCATTCAACTACAGAGACTAAGTTTCAAAGGGACACAAATCATGTAAAAATCAATGAACCGGAAAATCGCCACTTCATGCACATCTACCCATTATAGTAATGACATTGACCAAGTTTTGAAAAGATTAAGGAGGTTCACAAGGCTGCAATATCATTCAGCTACAGAGACTAAGTTTCAAAGGGACACAAATCTTGTAAAAATCAATGAACCGGAAAATCGCCACTTCATGCACATTTACCCATTATAGTAATGACATTGACCAAGTTTTGAAAAGATTCATTCAGAAACGTAGGAGGAGTTGCGTTCACAAGATATGGACGTACGGACGTACGAACGTACGGACGTACGTACGTACGTACGTACGGACGGACAGACGGAGAAGATGACGCCAATATACGACCGCCTCCGGCGGCGTATAAAAAGTCTTTTGCATAATTTCCATATAGTGGCCAAGTCATCAAACATATATACAAATGCAACCTTGTGACCTTGACCTTTGAAGTATTGACACCAAAATTGATAGGGGTCATCTACTAATCATAAGCAACAACCACATGAAGTTTGAGACTTAAAGGTCAAATAGAACTTTAGTTATCACTCGGACAAGGTCTGGTCTACCGACAGACCGACGGACCGACCTACGGACCGACATGAGCAAAGCAATATACCCCCTCTTCTTCGAAGGGGGGCATAAAAATCACCAGCCCTTCTTGATGATTACATGTGCATGTTTATCATTATTCTTATTGAAAGTCCTGGATATAATGTCAAAATGTAACTTAATCAATATAAATCAGTGTCATATATTGAAATTTAAACAAATAAATCATTTAAAAAATATTCTACTTAGCCATTAAAATATTATTAAAGATAGTTTTAAACTTTGCGAGATGAAATAAATTAATCAGAAGTACATGTGTATACATATCATGCAAATTCATGTCTTTGGCAATTAGCCATTCAGAGTGTTCCATTAATTCAGAAGTTAGATACAACTAACAAATTTAAAAAAAAGCATTAAACTCAAGATTCTGAAAATATTGTCTGTAGAAAAAAATCAAAAAGAAATGTTTCAATGCAAGTTATAAAAACAGAGGTATATTACTCTGACAGAATTCAGAAAAGAAAAAAACTTACCTCAGTTGTAACTGTAAAATTTAAAAAAAATCATTTTTGGTCAGGTGTTAATTTCTAAATATTCAAATTTTGTTAACATTACTACCAAGTTTGTAAGAATCAGCAATCCCATCAATAATACTTCATTCTTTTGGTGACCTTTGTCTGTATTATACAGACACAGTGCTCATCCACTGCTATAAAACACCAGAGACAAGTGACAAGACTAATCCTGACTCCTGGGTCTACCCTTATACCATTCACCGCCCATTTGGTCTACATTGCTAAAGTAATATTTTGTCTTGTAAACTGTGAAAATGATCAAATAGTACTGATACTGATGAAAACATTCAATTTTTTGTTATGCTTTAATACTTATTGCAAGTTACACAAGTTTTAAACTCTTAGTACAGTCCGTATATGAAATAACAGTTTACAAGTATTGGTATCAAAGTCATTGATTGATAAAGACAAGCTGACTAATTGACTTTTTTTTCAGACTGATTCTCAACATTAGGGTTTACAATAGAAAAGCTAGATTTAATCAAAGCAACTTGCTGGCTTAACCCTTTCCCTCATATATACTCATTTTGATGCACTCAATAGGTACCACATAAAGCCTGATCTGCAGAAACCCAAACTCAAACCTTACCCAATTTAATTGTGAAGTCCTCATTTCCAGACCACTGAGGAGCAGCGAACAGCATAAAACCTGATCAGCCTGCGAGTGACTTGCAGGCTGATCTGGTTTTATGCTGTTCGCATAGGTCTTTTCATGGTATCCTCTATGAGGGAAAGGGTTAAAGGTTGTATCAGCCATTCTTGATTAGTTTAACTGTCATTACAGCTGAACTCAATGTGTATGTTGCTAAACTCACAGAGGTTATCGAGGCACCATCGGGCGCAGAAGCCCACTTCTCGCCACTGCTGGTCGGTGTCCTGCCACAGTGACTCTAGGGTCAGGAGTGGGTTGAGCACGGCGGTGGTTAATGCTTTACTGATAGTCAACTTGTTCTCACCTGAAATTTAATTCCAAACCTATGTGTTTAAAGATTTCAGTAAAATTAAGCTTCAATATCCTAAAAGGGCACATAGTTTTTAAAAAGTGGAATATGTTAAAATTTTAAACTGGTGCTTAACACTTTATCTTGTTCCACATATCTTGAAAGATTTGCTAGATTTTTTTTTTAAATATTTGAAGGAATACTGTGAACTCTCAATATAACATCACTACTCATTCTCTGAAAAAAAAAAAAAAGATATTACAATGAATTTGTCAATATAAGGAATTTCAATAATAAAAATGAAAATCCTGTTACTTTGCAATAAAACAACATAATTTTTTCTGTTTCTAATTACGTATAAAAAAGTAAATTATGAATTTCTGTTTTATTTATTTTACATTGTTGATAGTTTTATACAGTTGCCAAACATAACTTGAATCTGTTTCATCCATGCTCTGGCCTTGATATTCTGCTTTCTGCTTTGACACCGTCTTTAACTTCTTTATTTACAGTGAATACAACAGATATTACAGCAGGGGAGGTAATTCAGCCATGGCCCAAGCAAGTATATCAAACAATATTACAATTTATCACTGACAGTTTGTCACGGATTTAAAGTGTCAGAGATGGAAAGCGAGTTTGTTGATAAAACATTAAAAAAACATTGATTGCCATCTGTCCCCAGGTAAGTAGTGTTAATGTACAAAAAAATTCAGTAAACGGATATCAGTATATCGAGAGTTAACTGTATATACTGGCCATTACTAAGAAATTGACAGGCAAAAAATGATTTTTGTTCAGACGGTCAGCAACTCACTTGTTTGTGCAAACTTCTCTAAAGCTACAATGGAATGTAAGACAACCACAGGAGGACTGTTGAGGGTCTGAAAGGGAAAAAAAAGTCAGGATAATGATGACTACAATAACAAAATTGATCGGGTATCTACATATAAAAAGAAAAACATCGAAGAACCAGTTCATCGGTCCTTAATGTGCACTTTAAAAAAAACAAGAGGGCCATAATGGCCCTGAATTCTCAACTGAGGACCCTTGCCTTTAGTAGACTTTAAAAATCCAACTGAAAGAATATATATAGCTTCATCTTTGGCATTAAAAGAACAGTTTGTTATATCCAAGATTTTATGCAGAAAACACTCTACGTTCTGTAAAGATAAGGACAAAAGTGTGGTCTATAGGGTGTTCACAAGCTTTTTCAAGGAGTTGACCCCGTGACCTAGTATTTTAACCCATATAACCCAGTTTCAACCTCACCTAAAATTTCATGTAACCCAGTTTCAAACTTATCTAAGACTTTATCATGACAAACATCTGATCGAGTTCTGTGAAGATTGGATCATAATATGGTCTCATAGGTGTTCAAAAAGGTTCTTCAAGATCGGACCAGCGACTACTTCTGACCCCTTTTTCAAACTCATCCATGATTTCAAAAGGACAAAGTTTTGTGAAGATTAGGCCAAAGTTTTGACCTCTCGGGTGTTCACAAGGTTTTCCTAGGATTTGACAAATTGACCCTACTCTATGACCACAAGTGACCAAGTTTCAAACTCATCCTAGCTTTCATGCAGACAAACATTCTGACAAAGTTTTATTCAGATTGGATCAAACTGTAACTTCTAGAGTGTTCACAAACAAATTGTTGACGCCAAATGCTGGACAATGGACACAGTGCCACCCTATTAGCTCACCATGAGATCTACACAAAAACAGGTTTTCCATATGAAAGTTTAGTTACATTTGATAAACAATAAACAGATGACAGAATCTAATTTGGAAAATATTTCAAATGGTTAAAATGTTTATTAATAATTTACAAACTGTATCCGAATTTTATTGAGCAAATATCAGATCAGATCAGTGTTAGTAGTTCAATTATAAGCAGAGATGACAGATAAAAATGTAAACAATTTAAACAGTAGTAATTTTTAACAAATGTGTTAGATTACAGTAAACTAAACAACCGGTGTACTTATGTATGACAAAGATTTCTATTATCTAGATTGATAAACAGGGAAGTTATGAATCTTCAGATTTAAAATGAGGAAAATTTTACAAGTTTAAAAGTTTTGTATAACAAGGACCTTTTCTTTGGCTGATGGTCTGACAAAATCTCACTACAATGAACAAAAATGTATATATTAAACAGTATATTGAACTGATATGTCTCATGGGGACACTCAAACTTGTATTATATGTAACACACATCAGTAACATTGAACTAAATTTTTGGTGTTCTGTATAAATGAAGCATTTCTTCCGATATAAAGAATATCAATGAAGTTGATTAAAACCTCAACACACCCTTTTGATATTGAATACGATGCCTTATTGATGGAACATGGTATATATTTATTTAGAAAATCAGAAGAAAAGATGTTGAAACTGTAGTTTACAGATTTTGCCCAAAGTCGAACTTGGCCTTTCTTTCATTAGGATAAACAAGTGTATCAAAAAATATAAATATCTGTCAACCCGTTCATGAGAACCCGATCATGCGAAGCCAACAGACTAACCGGAATGATGGACTACCGATGGACTGTGCAACTGAAAAGTTCACTCCTGAATACCCCCTACCCCTAATTTTTTCTGTGCGATTATAATAATCATAAAGCACTCAAAACTTACCATGTTACTAATAAGATAATCTAAGACATCGGATGACAAAAGTGCTATGCTGTTAAGACCTAGAAATAAGAAAGAAACATGTGTTACTATTACATTGTATTATGTATTAAAAATCTGATCTTTAAAACAAATACCAGTATGTTAAGGCATCATTTGACCAAACTGCTATAGGCCATTGATCAAATACATTTGTATGTACAAATAACATCAAATCCTCTTATTGTAAGAGAGCAAAAATAGGATGTCTACCACAAATATTTAAAACATTTTTAAACTGCTTTAACAAACTACATTTTATTATTTGGTGAAACATTCTTTCAGTTCCAGTGGCATCTAACCATATATGATACTATTACAAAACATGATTCGGTATCATAGTATTTGTCAGAACTTCAGCCATTACTAAAATGAATGTAGCCCTTGCAATAGTGAAAGAGTATGTGAATTTTGATGACAGAAGTTTTAAAAGTTTAGAAGTTATGGCCAAGGTTAAAGTTTGTTGCCATAAACAATGACGACATCAGAGTGACGAAAATAATGTGAGCTTTTTTCCGTGAAAAACAGCTTTTTTCTGTGAAAAACAGCTTTTTTCTGTGAAAAACAGCTAAGCTAATAAAATGGCATTTCTTTTTGTACATTCAAATACACCCAGGCTGCAAACTTTCCTCTCAGGACTTCAAGTTTTTTCATGTATGGGTGTCCAAATGTCTCCTAGGTTAAAATTATTAATTCACAAATTTTAAGAGATCCGGGGAGATCACCGGTTAGAGACATGGATACCTTGGCATGTTAACATACCTGCCAGTTTTTCTGCCAGACAGCCGAGGAGCACACAGATATTGCGCTGGCAGTAACACTCGCTGTACTGGGGGGCGGGGCCATCCCGCGACAGACCAAGGTTTTTCCTCAGCTCTATAATGGCCTCCTGTAAATACATGGGAAAATGAAGACGATCATGGCTGGAGACGCTGTCTCTATACATCCTGTTGTTAACAGTATCATCAGCAGATATCAGTAACTAAAACTCTTTCCAACATGAAAGGTAATTGGAAACAAGAGGGGGCTATGATAGCCCTAAGTCATTCACCTGAGGACCCTAGCTTACAGGGCCAAGATTGGCCAAAATGTGGCCACTAGGGCATTTCAAGCATTTGACCCAGTAACATATTTTTGACCCCACATTTTACTTTTTCGATCTCATCCAAGATTTTGTGCAAATAAACAATGTGACTAAGTTCTGTGAAGATTTCGCCAAAAATGTGGCTTCTAGAGTGTTTACAAGGTTTTTCAAGAATATGAAACAATGACCTACTTTTTGTACCCACATTATCCATTTTCTAACTCAACCAAGATAGTATGCATACAACCATTCTGACTAAGTTCTGTGAAAATA
The DNA here is from genome assembly GCA_021229015.1 of Solen grandis. Taxonomy (NCBI): domain Eukaryota; kingdom Metazoa; phylum Mollusca; class Bivalvia; order Adapedonta; family Solenidae; genus Solen; species Solen grandis. Next base: position 33,026,235 of record CM037783.1, on the reverse strand, counting down.
CGGGTAAAAATGCTGCCTATGTAGTGTTCACAAGTTTTTTAAGGACTTGACATATTTCAAACTCATCCAAGCTTTTATGCAGACAAATAACCTGATCAAGTTTTGTGAAGATAAAGCTAACAAGAGCTGTCAGAGGACAGCATGCTCGACTATTCAAAATGCTTGTTGGTAAATCAAATGAAATGAATTTCAATTCTAGCCCTTCACATACCCTGTACATAATAATTGTCAAAAATGATAAACCTTGATAGTCTGATACCCCTTAATATTTTTATGATGTCTAAAATCAATCCTTAGTTACTGAGTCATAAGCACAATAACACTGTGCATGCAAAACTTTAACCAAAAATCCAAGTTGGAAAAGGGCCATAATTTGCATCAGTCCAAAAGTTATCCACCTTAGTTTTCTCATGCCCTTGAAGAAACTCCTTAACTTTCTAGTCAATTCCACAAGCAATTTCTGAGATATAAGCTGGATAGTAGCTTGAATGCAAAAATTTAACCAAAATTCAAAGTTAAAAGGGGGTCATAATTTTTAATATATTCCATCAAGTGTTATCTTCCTTTATAGTATGATACCCCTAAGCATATTAAAGATGTTTCAAATCAATCCCATGCCTGGACTCTGAGACATAAGCATGAAAGTACCTTGCATGCAAACAGGGCTACAGATAAGGTTTGAGGTCAATTGGGTATTTACTCATCAATTTTTCAAGGAATGAAAAAACAGTACATGTTCTTACTGATATATGCACCTGCTGTTCTTGTATGCAACAATGTCAATTGAACAATTATCATATGCAGGATTTATCATTAGCTCCTAAACAATTAAATTAAAAAAAACCCATTCAATCATATTTGATCTTCCTGATCCAAAGATTTAGCACTTTTAACTATTGAATTAAAACAAATTATTTACTGGTTAACATGGAATTGGATGCTATCGACTCTATCTCAACTTCCAGATCGTCAATTATTGCGAGACAAATGCCTGACGTTTGGTTTGCATTGTTAGGTAACTACTCAGTGTTTTTTTAAATGTTTACCCGTTTCTTCCTGCCTTGTGTAACCATATTTGAAGCAATCGAATAGAAAAGCGTCAGATGAACAAATAAGACGGACTGGATTTATGTTTTACTTGAATGGAATCCAAAGTAGGAAATTACCGCAAATCGTTTGAAGTCTATTTTGCGGATTTGCAAGTAACCAGTCAAACATAATTATACGAGTATTTGTAAACATCACTCGGTTTAAAATGTTGCGTACCAGCATGCTTTAATATTTTGGATATTTGAGTAATCTAATTTTTTATTGCTTTTTGATACGCTAGAATTTTAAAAGAATTGGGTTTTTATCTATTTTAATTGCGTAATTATGCAAATACGCACCTTATCTGTACCCCTGATGCAAAACTTTAACAAAATTTCTAAGGTAAAAAAGGGGCCATAACTTGTAATATATTCCATCAAAAGTTATCTACCTTGAAAGTATGATACTCCTAAACATATTAAAGATGTTTCAAATCAATCCCATACCTGGATACTGAGATATAAGCATGAAAGTAACTTGCATGCAAAACTTGAACCAAAATTTCTAAGTTAAAAAGGGGCCATAATTTGTAACATAATCCATCAAGAGTTATCTACCATGAAAGTATGATACCCCTTAACATATTAAAGATGTTTAAAAATCAATTGCATGCCTGGATACTGAGATATAAGCATGAGAGTATCTTGCATGCAAAACTTTAACCAAAATTTCTAAGTTAAAAAGGGGCCATAATTTGTAATATATTCCATCAAGAGTTATCTACCTTGGCTGTCTGATGCCCCTAAACATATTCATAAACTTTCAAGTCAATACCATGAATGGTTATTGAGATACAAACTAGATAGTAGCTTGCACGCAAAACTTTAACCAAATTTTCTATTGCATGCAAAACTTTAACCAAAATTTCTAAGTTAAAAAGGGGCCATTACTCATATTAAATTCAGTCACGAGTTATCTACCTTGGTTGTCTGATGCCCCTGAACATACTTATAAACTTTCAAGTCAATACCATAAATGGTTATTGAGATATAAGATTGATAGTAACTTGCACGCAAAACTTTAACCAAAAGCTGCAACACCAACGCCGACGCCAACACCAGTGCGACTACAATAGCTCTCACATTCTTCGAATAGTCATCTAAAAAGGAGGCCTCTATGGTGTTCACATGATTTTCTTTTATTTGACCTAGTGACCTATTTTGTGACCCCAAGTGACCAAGTGTCAAACTCATCCAAGCTTACATGCAGACAAACATTCTGATCAAGTTTTGTCAAGATAGGATCAAACATTCTGAAGTGTCTAGAGCGTTCGCAAACAAATTGTTGATGCTGCACAATGGATGACCTTTTACTTTGCAATAATTTATAGCATAGCATATTTGTTCAAACTAAAAACTTATTTCAATCTGACCTCAGTCTGGTTTATCTTTGTTTTGTGAAGGCTAAGGCAGCAAGTGCATATATTCAATATGTTGAATGTGGGCAGTAAACGGAAGAAGAAGTGCAGTTTAACTTCAGCTATCTGTACTATGTAATATGCTCTCAGATTTCCAAAAGTCAATATAAAAGGATGTTTCCAGGGTTTACAGATGAATTCAAATTAACTTGACATAGCTACACTGGGATAAATATATACTGGATACTTTAAAACCCATCAATAGCTGTTACTCAGCATTGGCTAACCATATACAGGTCTAACTGTGAATGAAAATTCCAGCGATGCTAACCTTGGTAGGTAATGGACATTCGTCCAGCAGAAGGGTTATCACAGCAGGTCCAAGGGGGTCTTTCATGGGGATAGCCTGGATCAGAGACTTGGCCACATCTAGCCAGCCTTGCTCTGTCTCCGCTATCTTGTGAAGCTGAATCATTGCCTGGGGAGGTTCTGTCTCACTGTGAGGGAAATAATCAAAACATAAATTACAGACTGTCATATGTTTCAAGTAACAGCTTAACAAGGAAACATGGTAGCGAATAGGCTTTGCAAAGTTACTTGCCATTTGCGGTTCCAAAAAAAAGGCCCCCCAATTTTAATTTAAAAAAAAAAAAATCTGATTTTTTTGTGATAGTTGTGTAGTGATTTCCAGGCCACTGTCTGATAAACAAAAGTTTGTAACTGACTTTCAATATAAACCTTACACCTACTTTAAAAGGAAAATGATTTTATACAGATTTTGATGAAATTAATATCATTTTCCTTGAATTTTTCAGTTGTACCATGATCTGAGAGAAATAAATGCAAAATACTTCATCCAAGTGACCCTGTGATAATAACAAAAATGTCTAGACATCTTAACAAGAGTTAGACTGATAAGTGATTGTGCTAAACTGCTGCAATCTCTAGTGGAGTGACTACCCGAGTCACAAGGTAGATACACTGACAAGGCAAACATGTAGATAACTGTCAAACTGTCATTATTAATATATAATTATAATAATCTATTTAAAATTCAAACAAAACTCAAAATCAAACTATTGATGAAAATGATACTCACTTATCAATTAGTGTCCTTATAACAGACAGTGTTTCCAAAACAAGAGCCCTTACAGTCTTCTTTGATGCTGAACGTATAACGAGCCCTTGGCTACCATGGTAACCAGATGAGGTTGAACTGACCTGATCAGATCGCACAGAATCTGTCAGGTCTAAGTCATCCACGGATGACCTGCCTCGACTCCCACGATTCCTATTCCCAGCAGATCCATCTCTTCGCCTTGATGTCTTTTCTTTACAAATACAACTTCCCATGCTCACAAAAACAGTTCTTAAGTTACATATCAACCGCGAACAATCAACATTTCGAGTCACATTTCTAAGTAATATGTTAGAAAGCCAAAAGGTAACAATCATATCTCAAAGGTTTCATCACTAGGTAGTAAATCTCAGATCATATTGGAGAACTTTTTCTGCTCCTTGTCTCAGAAATGTCTCAGCATTGCCATCTGAAATAATAAGTCAAATATAATTTTTTTATAGATTTTTTCCATACCAAAAAGTATTATTCAAAGTAATATTAACTGACATACAATTACAAGAAGTAAAATTAAAATGCAACACCTAAAATAAAACAATAGGAAGTTTTTCCAACAATTCATATTCCACTACTACCCTTGGTTTCATAGTTTTAATACAAAGATATTTGGAAATAATACATCAGACCACATTTTTTTTTCTTCTTTGACAGCAGCCATTTAAAAGTGTCAAATCTTTAAATATATTCCCCACTCTCTGAAAAAAAAATCCTACTACATATGAAGCTCTTTTTCAGAGATGCATTGTCATGCTATAAAATGAAGTAACCTATGGAATTTACATTTATTCCATACATATTATCTGAACACCAATTGGATTTGGATCAATCCTTTGAACTAATTATTGGTGATTCCTGAAATAATAATATAGTTGACAAGTAAGGATGAATACACAGACTTTACGTGTACAAATACTTAATGGACAAAACTTTTGTCACCCAATGTAAGATATGTAACTAGTAACTGAATGTCAGAAAGAAAACAAGAAACATTCATGCATGTTTTCACATCATACTTTAACTTAGTCAGAAGCACCTGAATGAACTATGATATTGACAATGAACAGTCTCATGTACATCTACACAGCCAGAGTATTTAATATGAATACAAGAGTGTATTTGAAACCATGTGTCACCTACTGAAGCATGTCACTGAAAAAGTGTGACGGACAGACAGGTGGATGGCGGAAATGTCATCCCTATTTGTCACCTCTGCTTAAAGCTGGTGACACAATAAAAGAAGTGTGGCATGTAATATTTTCCAATATATACACAGATTATGACAGATGACATATATGATAAAGTAGTGATGACATGACCCCTAAATAATTCATCTGAAACCTTATTAAAACTTTGCTGTCAAGAAAATATAAGAAATATTTGTGATTAATTTACTGTGTGTATCTGAACTAAACACTGTGAATCATTCTGCATTGTATCTCACAAAAAAAAAATAATCTATTTCCTAACTATAAGGAAGCCATGCGACATTTGGTAACTCTTATCCATTACTTCAGAAGAAAATATATGCATGTCTTATCCTTGGTGCATACCATCTGAAATAAACACAATCAGGATTTAATAATATTAAAACATTGAAGTTAGTTTTAAAATAGCATCCCCAGCTGAGCTGCAGAGCCAGTTAAGAATTCTGCAAAATCGGTATACCTAGTGTACAAAAAGTCTGTTTTCAAAGGGAAAAAAATATCAAAACAATATCAAACTTACATATCTTAAATGTAAATAAAATTATCTTTCCAATGATGTATATGTTTTTGTTGTTTTGTTCTTATTTTTGTCGTAGTTGTGTGTAAAATCCGCCAGGTAAGTAAATTTTGTGTAATTTCGGGATACCGTGTAACTGACGCAGAATTGATTACACGTATGTTTAATGATCGCGGTTGCGGATTATTAAACACCGTTTTTTAGATTTAAAAATTATATCACCATTTACAGAAAAGAATGAACTTTCTCGAGGTTTTTGAACTTAACGTATATGTCAATTAATTTCCGAGTAATAAGGTAGTGAAGTCTGGCGCGTTTTTTAGGAAGATTAAAAAGTGAGTAAAATAGATCTTTATACTTCTAAAAGTATAAAGTCTGCTCTTTAATTTGATATATTTTTCAAGACAATTCATGCATATTAAAGCATCCGCATCGTCCGATGAAAATCAAACTTTTACAAAAAACCGTCCGCTCGGCGAATCGAGTTCGGCCGCCATTTTGAATTTTACCGATAATGAAAACAAAACTTCAGAACGAGAATGTAAAGGTGTATATAGATGTTTTTCTTGTTGATACAACATCTTTCGCGTATAAATCCTTTAATTAACATATTTTTTTAACTTTAGTATCATTGTAATACACATTTTACTTAGTTAAATTACTTTGTTTACCGAGTGAAATTTCGTACCATACGACGATCGTAATTGTCATAACTAACTTCTAACTGCACTTTGGTTGACATACATACGCATTTATTTTCACAATGAATGAATGGTGCTGCATATACATATTAGTAAAATTTTCTTTATTTCTGAAAAAAAAGGGGATGAAATGCAATCTCATTAATATTGCATTCCCCACCCACCTTCTTTGGTGATGAAAAAAAAATCACTATATATCATTTCTTCATTAGATTAAAATCATGCATGCAACCTATCATTTTTCGTGATAAAAATCTCAAACTTACATCTGACTTTGAAATGAAGGGGAAATCAATCAATCGGATTAAAACCTTAAGTAAATGTTGTGGAGGAACATAGGACAATACTCACTCATTAAAAGTATAAATAAACTAGATGAACTGCATAAAACAACTGCTGTCTTAGATGGAAAAGCCTGTATTTTTTGTATTTTTTTTTTAATACAATTAACCTAAATGAATAAACATATAATTAGTGATTCTGTACTCTTCCTACAAGATGCAAAATTTTATTTAAAGTTGGTAGCATATAACCAACAATTTTTACACTCTTAACTGACATAAACCTCTTGTTTTAATTGGTGTGTGTGTGTGGGAGGGTCTTCCATATTGCATCATAAATTACAAAGCTAGGCCCCATGTTGTGTAATCAACTGATTGAGAGACACTTTCCAGCTGATAGTTTATGACCTTATTTAACTTATAACAAACTTAGTAACCCTTTGAGATTGCATCCCCTTTTATGGGGTTACAGTTGATGGCTGGCCCCATGCGGTGCAATCACTAGGGAAGTAGTCTATGGTCCAGGTGTGATTTATGACATTATTGAGCAATATTATGTAACCTTATAATCAGCCAGTCAAGATTTGGATACTTGATTATACAATGTTGTTTTGGAAAAGTGTTAGGCTTAATTTTAGATTTTCAATTTTGAGAAAGATAAAAGCATATAGTTTATTGCTATATTTAAATTCTAAGTATTACTTCTTTCTCTCTTTTCTCTCTCTCGTTTAATAAATATATCACAACTTTTTTTTATATAATGAATAAGTATCAAGATATCATTTTTTTTTCTTTTATCTCCCAAAATTACTGTTTCTGCAGTGAGTGATTAATATTTTTTTAATATCAATATAATTAAATTAATTGGAAAAAAATTTTAAAAACATTTTTTTTAAAACTGACTTACCCATTCTCATATATATGTAAATCTATTCAGAATACTTTACATACCCATTGTCATATATAGATGTAAATCTATTCAGAATATTTTACATACCAAAAGTTTTATTCACTTTCATGAATGTCTTTTTTGTAAAGTAAATGGAAATATGTCATTAGATATTTTGAAATAAGTATTTATTGTGCAAAACTTTGGGAAAAGTGTCATAACATTTAAAATAAGCTGTGATTTGGTTTATTTAGGAATCAGGAACTGTGGAGTCTTAACTTAAATTTTCGATTATATCTTAAAACATGACATACTTTCAGTTTTCACATACAAAACCTTAGTGAATAATAGAGAATTTTAAAAAAACATAATCTGATCAGTTAATGGTAAAGTGTCTGTGTTTCAAGTTTCATCAAAATATCTTAAAAAATAAAAAAGTTATAGCAACTTTTGTTGTGAATATACGAAATTCCACGATGCATCAGAAAATCTTAAATATATCATGTTTTTATTTTTATTTTACAATAACCAAAATGAACAATAGAGTATATTTAACAATAGAATCTGGCCCAGTCAACAATAAAGTATTTGTGTTCCAAGTTTCATCAAAATAACTTAAAAAATAAAAAAGTTAGAGCAATTTTAGTTATGAATGTAGTGAATTCCACGACGCGATGGTTCCGTCGAGGTTTCGAAACCTACTATGTATTGTATATGTCCATTTTTCTGAACTTCAGCTGTTTTTTCGACACTTTAAAATGCAATAACTTTTTTAATTTCCAAGATATTTTAAAAATAAAAACAGTTTTGGAAAGCTTATCAATAGCACTTTCCATCTATACCACTCTTTAAAAGTTTTAAAAACAATAAAAAAATGACCTGGGGATGCTATTTAAAAACTGCATGGAGTAACAATTCATGACAAAACAACGTCCTGTTGAGTTTTTGTGCCATGTTGTAAATAATCAATTCAAACGCAAAGGCAGAGCTTCGTAAACAAGGAAGTGTTTAGAGATGTCGACATAAAAGCGGAATCTAGGGTATACCGAAGTGCATGTAGAATTCATGTGTTGAACATATAACGATATATTGGTGATAAAGTGACCAAAGATGATGAGTCTGTTTACCACAAGATATAACAATTACAACCGTCCAATATTTGAAGAAGAAAACACCAAAGTAAAGGCTTGTGGTGGGTGTCAATGTAAGTACAACTCACCGACAATGATGTTGATTATCAAACGATGTGTCGAGTCAACAACCAGGAAGAAACAGTCGAATATGTCTGTCTTCAAAAGCTTGAGCAACAAAGCTTTGACCAAACAACCATGCGTTTACCAAAAATAATTCTTAAGGTATTCCAGTCAACATACCTGTCAGAAAACAAAGTTTTACTTCAAAAAAGCTTTTGACAGTTTCCAGAATTTATTAGCAGACAGAAGGCTGCCATATTGGATTTCAATGAATTGTGGGTAATTATTGATTAATAAATTTGCATAAAAATTTGTTATAAAGATTACATTGAATGACTTTTTATGCATTGTTTAAGGCAGTTTTGGCATTAATTTCCACATGGCAGGTAAATTCATTAAATATTTTTTATACGAAATCTTGAACGGGCACCTGCTAACCTAACAACGGAAGTGGACATTGTGCTGCCATATTTAATCAAAGATGGCCGAAGAGCTAGAGCAAAACAAAGTCCACGGACTTAGCGTGTCAACTGACACAGATCAGTTTTATTTGTCTGGAAGACCATGTGAATTATCATCATTTTCTTTTGTTCCGACAAGCAGAAATGATCCTGCACACAGAACCGCGTTCAATTCACCTAAGAAGGTAATGGGCCGGGAAGCTGATTGTTGACATTAGAAACATGCTTCTATCACTAACAATACATGATACCACAATCATAAAAACCGTCAATTTATCGTTCAAAACACGCATATTAAATTCATTAATTCATTCAAAACGAAAGTCCTATTTTTTTCCTACAAAGCAAACCGTAACTTTTTTTTTTTCATGAAAATTCATTCTTGTATAAAAGCCAGTATCAGGATCAAAATCACTGTGGCCCTCCATCACTCTGTGAGTGACTTCCAGCTAAGTTACAGGTTGAGAAAAAACCTGAATGCATAGAAAAATCAAAGTGTCCTGTGACTATATGACAGGGACTTGAACCCACTGCACTGAGCTATTTTTAAGCTGGTTGAATAATCACATCAGAGATCCTTTTAAATTAGCCATCCATCTTCCATAGATGTCTAGGGATCTAGGTAAAGGTATATATTGTTGTTAATTTAGACTTAGATACTCCACAGGATCTCATTCCAAACTTTCAAAACACTTTCTGGGAAACATTGCTTTACCAAAACACATCACACTCAATCTATTTCTCCTTTCCCTCCGTGACTCAGAAGTCAAGGATTGGGAGCTGCACCATTATAAGTCACATTTAAACTGAAAATGTCACATTTAAATTTTCAAAGATCTATGTCACTTTAAAAACATTAATAAAACTTTAAAAGTCACACATTTTTGTGGAAGAATGTGAAAACCATTTCATTTAATTGTCACAATGAAAAAAATTCTTTCCCAGTCACTAGAGGGCTTCAGTCAACAGGAAGGTAATTAATAATGAAACATTTTTTAAATACACTTACGCGCAAAATATGTAACTTAAATATTTATTGAGGCTAGGCTGACAAATTGACAGTTCGTAATAAATGTTGGTCATATGCATGGAATTTTAACATCAAGGTCCCTTCAAATCCATTGAATTCTAGCAGAAAGCCTCACTACTTTAAAAGCTGATTGGCTGGGAAAATGCTAAAGGTGCCATGGTTCATTGACTGCGATCCGCAGGTTGTGTGTTCAAACCAGGTTGGGAGCAAGAATCTTTCATGACCTTCCCTGGTGCAATTTTTTGACACTGTTCCAACATAGGGCTTAAACAAGTACCTGCAAGTTTGGCAGAAAATTGCCAGTATCTGGGAACAAAATTATTACTCCTTACCTGACGTCAGCCTTTTCTATTAGGATACCTCATGTACTTCTTTTATTAATAACATAATTATGTACACATCATCTTGATATGACTTAGCATCAGTTTTCTTTCTACACTCTGTCAAGAATTTATACATATTTTGGGTGTACAAAATCCATATCATTAAGAGCTTTTTGAAATTTGTTAAAATCAACAACTTAAATGGTATATATAATTATGGTAATTAAATCATTTTTGATGCAAAAATCTGCACAGGTACCTGAGTACCCGAAGGCAATAGTATGACGAGTACCTGGGTAGAAAACTTGTTTCAGCCCTAGTCCAGCAGGTGTTGATGCCCCAGAGTGGGCCTTGCATATATTCGTAATACTTGCTTCAATAGTGACGTATATGTGCCTATACCATTGCTCTTGTTATCTTGATTATAATTAATTATAATATGAAAAATATGGAATTTACATGCACTGGATAGCCCTCATCATACTGTGGTACTAAGGTAAAGTCCCTGTAATGGTTCTGCTACATTTCGGACCTCACTGCCTTTCACAGAGATAACAAAGGTTTCCTAATGTTTCATTAGGGTACCTTGGCTATCTTGGTAGAGGTTAAGTGGTCCAAGACAGCGGAACCATTACAGGGACTTTACCTTAAGTAGAAATTACATAAGTAGGAATTAAAAAATATGTGAATATGTTTGAAAATATCTGTGTATCTCTTTATAATAGTATATGTCATGTGAATATATGTACAAATGTTCTAGTTTTAAACAATCATGTATTTAAATGATGTAGGTTTTTCAACATCCTCTTTAATTTCGTCAAAAATCAATACCACAGTATAACTATCAGTAATGAAGCATTTTCAGTGAGAATTGCTATCTACATTTATGCTAACTCAATATTTATATTGTAAAATTGGTTGTGTTGTTTCCAACGGAATTCATCGTTATTTTTAAATGATAATATGTTATTTTCAGCCAGTTGTTATCCAGGTAAATCTATGTATACAGGAGTTTTGTTTAAGTTTAGTTTATATTGCATCGGTTAAGTTTTTTTAATGTGTTTCAGTCTTCTTGCTAAATATAAAATTATATTGTGTTTAACTTTTTTGTTATTAATTGCTATATCTTTTCTGATACATTAAAATTGAAGAGATGGTTCTTTTTTATTTGAATGAAATATATTTACATGCATTGATATGTAATTGGCAGAAATGAAAACATTTCATGCCCTCATGTGTAGGATTTGTAAAAAATAATATTCTGGATTCTCATATATAGGTATACAAAAATAATAATAAAAAAACATTTCTCTGTTTTGCCCATAGATTAGTATATATGTCAACCCATATATATTTTATATTCAAGAAAAACTGAAACACATGAAAACAGGAATAGGAAGCTTGTATGTTTTGTTGTCAGGTGAGGGGAAGAGATTTCCAATGTTGCTTGTTGATCAGCCATAGCACAGTAATGCATCTATCAAAGGCTAAAATTATTTCCCATATTTTGGTCTCACTATATATAAATAAAGGTTTTTTAGGAGGGCTTATGACATTTTGATAGCATTTTGGGGTGGATATGAGACACATGGACATCCAGAAAGGGATCTAACTTCAAAAATAAGTTTTGATTTGTTTTAGAAGAGGATAACTTAACCCTTTCCCTCATAGAGGAAACCATGAAAAGACCTATGCGAACAGCATAAAACCAGATCAGCCTGCGAGTAACTCGCAGGCTGATCAGGTTTTATGCTGTTCGCTGCTCCTCAGTGGTCTGGAAATGAGGATTTTGTAATTAAATTTGGTAAGGTTTAACTGTGGTTTTCTGCAGATCAGGCTTTATGAGGTACCTATTGAGTCTATATTAGGGAATGGGTTAATCCCCAAAGTCCAAAATAGACCAATCAATGAAGTTGGGGTGGAGGGATGCTTTAAAGCAGCTTGTTCAAGGATGTTCATTGACTAAGAATTTCAATGTTTACTATCTACTTCTTCTATCAATACCCATCTATAATAAATACATGTTCACCCAATTCAACATTCCGTGATAGTAAAAAAAAATAAAAATAGATGGGTTTTTCATCACAAGTGGTAGTGTTATGAACAGTATTAAACCTATATTAAGAAATCGAAACCTATATTTAGAAATTCTATTATTATGTGCCATCACATGACCGATCACATTCACTCTTCATGCATGCCCTCACTTTACAGACTGTACTTATATGAATTCACTACCCAGAACTGGCAATGTCTCACATTGGTGGGATGTATCACATGGTACTGCAAGCACCTGCTTTGTGGATACAGTAACCTATGTGGGCGATTACATAGATAGCATTTTCCTAAGGAATATGTGACCTACACTTGCCAAGTTTATTTGTCAGAAAACAAAAACTTCACCAACATGAATAAGGGAGAGCTAGTGGAAAAACTTTGTTTATTTCCACAATCATCTGTGAACAAGCTCCTTTAATAGACCTCCTTTACAACACCTGGAGTACTATCAAAATAAAAAAAATGGCTTCTTTGAGTCTTTCATATTCTGTCATGTGGGGACCATCAGTTGTCTGTGTCTTTCAACACACTCAAATCCCCAGCGAGGGAAAACATTGATAGATGCATATATAAGCTAGTGTTTACATGTTTGTCTGATGATTAGCACAGAACTTCAGTCAAACGGGCTGTTATGATTTTATATATATGGGAATTTCAAGGGAACAATCAGTTTAGATTTTTTTTTCTTATTTTCCCTTTCATTATAAATCAACAGTATTTTTAGCTCACCTGAGCACAAAGTGCTCAAGGTGAGCTTTTGTGATCGCCCTTCGTCCGGCGTCCGTCGTCGTGCGTCGTCCGTCGTCCGTCGTGCGTCGTCCGTCGTCAACAATTTGCTTTAAACGACATCTCCTCTGAAACCGCTTGACAGAATTAAATGAAACTTGGCAGGAATGTTCCTTGGGTGAGGCTCTACAAAAGTTGCTAAAAAAAAGTTGATCCATGAAGAACTCTGGTTGCCATGGCAACAAAAAGAAAAATAATTTGAAAACTTTAAAAATCATCTCCCTCAAAACTACTGGCCAGATTTCAAAATAATTTGGTACAGATGTTCCTTGGGTCAACCTCTACCAAAGTTGCTAAAATTATTCCAATCCGTAAAAAAACATGGCCGCCAGGGGAGGGGCTTATTTGCCTTATATGTATATAGAGAAACCTTTAAACAACATCTCCTCTGAAACCACTGGACAGAATTTGATTAAACTTGGCAGGGATGATCCTTGGGTCAACCTTCACAAAAGTTGCTAAAATAAAGTTGATCCATGAAGAACTCTGTTTGCCATGGCAACAAAAAGAAAAAAAAATGAAAACTTTAAAAATCATCTTCTTCAAAACTACTGGCCAGATTTTAAAATAAATTGGTACAGATGTTCCTTGGGTCAACCTCTACCAAAGTTGCTAAAAAAAATTCCGATTCATAAAAAACATGGCCGCCAGGGGCGGGGCTTATTTGCCTTATATGTATATAGGGAAAACTTTAATCAACATTTCCTCTGAAACCACTGGACTGAATTTGATTAAACTTGACAGGAATGATCCTTGGGTCAACCTTCACAAAAGTTCCTAAAATAAACTTGATCCATATAGAACTCTGGTTGCCATGGCTACAAAAAGAAAAAAAATATGAAAACTTTAAAAATCATCTTCTTCAAAACTACTGGCCTTGGGTCAACCTATTTATCTCAGGTGAGCGATTTAGGGCCATCATGGGCCTCTTGTTTTATATCATTCGATCAACTTTGTTTGCAAATAAATTACATGTATAATATATAGAATTATGAATAAAATATTTTTGAAGGAAAAAACATAAAGTCAGCTTTCATTGTACTTCCTTGTTAATTATTGCTTGATCATGACATGATGATGATGTTGATGATGATGGTGATGAACTTTTAAGGTACGGGTTTGTCTAAAGTTTTAAATACTGTGTTTGTTACATGCAATTTTTACGCTCTTTTTTCATCAGTATGGCTATATGCATAAGACACTGGATTTACCTGTTTGTGTGTTTTAGCTTACTTTTGGTGTGATTTGCCTTAACCCTTTCCCTCATAGAGGAAACCATGAAAAGACCTATGCGAACAGCATAAAACCAGATCAGCCTGCGAGTAACTCCAGCTTTTTTTCCTGGAATAGGATTTTATAATTAAATTTGGTAAGGTTTAACTGTGGTTTTCGGTTTCCTTTGGTCAAAATGAGTTTATATGAGGGAAAGGTTTAAAGGGATGGTGTTACTCTGTGAACAGGAGAATGGTTTTGATAATATGGGATAGCAATGTCAAGGTTTTTTTTCCTGAACAAACCCCTCTCTCTCTCTCTCTCATACACATGCATCCATAAAAATGATCTCTACCTAGCATATTATACATATCGTATACACATCACTCTTTTTCATCTCAATCTATTGCACTTGCAATAAAATATATAGATAAAAAAAAGGAAATGTTAAATGTGAAAATTGTTGGTTGGTTGTTTAGTGTTTAGATTTTTGTGAGTATACAAGGATGTTTTGTTTTGTGTAACTGTCAGATGTGAATGGCCTATAGGGAAACTGCTTTTGTTTGTAAAAAGGAATTAAATCTAGTGCCAAAATAAAAAAGATAGATCTAGTCAGTTTAGTGTCATAGTTGATGCTAGAACAAATTTAAACTTTGTAAAAATAAAGGGATGTTGTGGGAAAAAATTTTATTTGTAAATTTGTATTTACCAATAGATATGATTAATTATTCCTTATACATTTAATTATACATGGACATGATTGTATTTAAAGTTATCGTATATACTGGTATATATACTGATGTATACATATGTATAATCTTTTTTGTTATTTTCTTTAATTATAAAAAAAGAAAAGAAACAATCTGATAGAATTTAAATAGGTGAGCTGTCAAAAGCCTGATAAAATCACTTTTTACCAAATGAATATTTTTCCATTGTATATAACTTACAAATTATGTATAAGTAAATTTCTTAATTTCTTCTAACGTTCTCAGTTACATTCTCCTTTATTTTTAAGGTTAAAAAATCAACTCATTTTATATTTTGCTTCACTCATGTTAAGACTTGAGATATGTTGTGAGTAAACTCGTATTACCAAATGTGGAACCAAAAGCTCATGTCTTGGATTTCATTACAGGATAATCCCAACAGGACTTATGATAGGTTGTTCAGGAAACCTGGCGAGTATAACAACAAGCTACACAGAGACGACCGAGAACACGCCAAGTCCCGTGGTCTTACCGTGAACGACGAGGTTTGAGTCCTACCTGTTAAACTAATTTGTTTAAAAGTATTAAAATTATACATGTAGTTCATCATCGATTTGAAAACAAAATATTACTTTTAGAATCCTAGTTATAAATGTGTCTTTGGTAGCACCAGTGATTTCCCTTCTTGTGTTACAAAACAAATATCCTTCTATTGTGTCACCTGCTGTAAGCAGAGGTGACACATAGGGATCGCTTTTCCGTTGTCTGTCCGTCCATCCATCCATCTCCATCACAAATTTTCTGTCACACTTCTTTATTCTGCAATAACATTGTCTTACACAATGTCTGTAACTCTGGCATCAATATTGTTTTTAGTTATTAACTTTTTCTGTCTGACACACTTTTCCATCATGCTTCAGCAGGTGACACATGTGTTCCAAGGAACACTCTTGTGTTGTTTAGTTAAGAAGGTGAAGAAGAGGGTATGGAACCTTCAAATACAGTGCCATGCACTTAACCATATTTTTTTGCAACACCCTTTGTTTTTCAAATTTTCAACAAAAAAAGTTACTTTCACAAGGAACAGTTAAGAAAGGAAATGCTTACATCCTCTGATAAATAATTCAGGGCCTTTTTTTTTCCTCAATGATTTAAGAAAAGGGGTTGATAAAATATGACAAATGTTTCAAAATTGGGAATATTTGATAGATTTCAATGATTTCTGTTATTTATATGTACAGTTAAAACTTGGGGCCATTTTCTGGCCCATTTATCTAAAATTTTGTAACGGACTTGGGAAAAGCATAGTACATTTAACTTTTTCTCATAGGAAAAGATCTTATTTTGGGATCCAAGGAATTGAACATGCATGTAACTTAATCTCATACCACATAAAACTTTTCAGGAATGAGATTTGTGTAGGATGTACGAAACCTGATCAGACTTCAGTAAATATTGTACACTGTCTGTCAGATCTGGTTTGACTTGAGCCTTCAAGCACTACTGCTGTTGACATGATGAGGAAATATCGTAAAACCTAATAAAATTTTTGCAAAGGAGTTTTGCACGAAAGGTTTGTCATATATCACAATATATAATACTAAGTAGTGATATATGACCCACCTTTCATGCTAGACCCCTTTGAGTAAGTGGTATACTCATGATAGGTCTGATGGTCTGAAACACATCTTTCAATGAAAAGGCCGTTAATTATCAGTGTTATTATCTAATTATTTTCAGATTGTGTAATCTGTTTAAAACCAGATCAACCTGCAAATAACTTTGAGATAAGAAATTCTACTGAAACTGAAATTTGTATTTGATGCGGCTTTTTCTCTGTTTAACACATATAATACTTCATCTGAATGGCAAATGGTCATACATTTCATATCTTTATTTGTATATATACTTCATGTTTTTCAGGAGAAAGTTAAAGAAGTTCCTACCCTGTCTTCCTCAGAATATGGACACAGGCTTCATCTTTTTGAGGATCACCCAGACAGAAAACATGTCCGAATCGCCCACGTAAAAACTGAATTCTACAGAAGAAATGGTGTGGGTGCTTCTTGAGTAGTGCCCAAAAAATATAGACTGTAAAAAATAAAACCTGTAATTAATCTTTTAAAAAATTAAGATATGCTGCTGAGAGATATGTGATAAAACATTGTTTCTAGATATTCATTCTGTCATTTTAACCATGCCTTTTACCTCTTTTTAGTTATTTTCACTGTGTAAAAATTTCAGTTTGGTAGTACATTTTTATGCTGTGTAAAAATATGTGTCATGAAAAATACTGCAAATGTAATGTATAAACACATTTTAAAATTAATTGGTTTAAAACCTTTTAATACATATTTCTAAGATGCATGATTTTTTCTTGGTATTCTCATATTTGTACATCATTACATCAACTGGCTAAGTGTGATTGTGTAGTTTCACAAATGTGTAAGACTTCAAAGTGAATTTTGATGTGTAAGATTACAACACATTTTCACATAATTTATGTGTAAGACTACATTTAGTATTCTCAAAAATGTGTAAAACTATATAATGTACCAGTATTCACTCAGACATGAATTATTACGATTCTGATCCTGCATTTTTCTCCTTTTTTTCTTTCCTCAAGTCTAAAACTATGTACTTTATATTAACATTTAATATTTTTAATGATTGTATCTGAATTAGAATAATAAAAAAAACACTGAAAAGAGCCCTGGTTAAAGATTTTTTAAGCGTAACAATATGTGATAATCAAAATTACTTTGACAGTGTATAGATTCATGAATATTAAATATTGACTTAAGTGTTTAACTGCCAGTGTATATAATGTTATAGTTGATCAGCATTTAATATTGTTCCAAATTGCATTGTTAGTACTACAAAACAAAGTATGCATTACTACTAAGGTATTGAGAGGGACAGAAGAAAAACTGTGATACACTATTGAAGTATTTATATATATATTGTGATTTTTTCAATGTCTGTTACAATGTTTGTAAAGATTACATAATTATGCATGAATAAGTTTTTACATGTACTAAATATTGTTGGGTAAAAATCACATGAAAAGAATGGAACAGGTGTAAGTTTTGTGAAATGAATGAAGAAAAAACATACATATTATTTCATACAGTTGCTCAGCAACAGAAATTAAGTACTGGTTAAAACTGAAAGCAACCTATTTTGAGAGTAATTTATAGATTATGCTTAATTTAGAACAAACCCAGAGTATCCAATTGTATGATGATGATGGTGAAGATGAACAAATTTAATGTCACTGGTATGGTGATTTACTGTAGTAGGTTTTTTTGTTGTTTTTTTCCAATTATTATTGCATAGTTCTCCTATTTTAGTCTGTTAAGCTTAGTTCTTATAGAGTATTTGGCCAAATTCCTTCAGGATGCAATTATTCTGTTAATTTTATTATTATATTCTTTATTACACAAGATTCCTCTGTGATAATCATGTTGAATAAATAAATGAGTTGAAACGTGTGCATTATTTTTCTTTTCTTCAAGAGTGAAAATTTATTTTCCCATATACATTGCTAAAAGACTTAAATGTTGTTATGTTGATGTAAAATATTTTCCTTTGCAGGACACCCATTGACCCTCAGGTATATCATTTCACAACATGTTATACTGCAGAAACCAAATTTCAGTCTTAATGTTATTTGAGTTACCTCCCCTTGTCATAATATCACTGACTTGGGTTTTACACTGATGTAAATCCCACATATCATAATTAGCCCTAATAAATACAAAAATACATAGGGACTTGTATCACCATTCTTGTGTTTCTACATAAATCTTTCATTCCTTAAGAAATATTTGTAGGAAGTTTATATCTCTGTCAAAGCCATTTACTTCAGACAGTTTGCTATAAAGCTAAAATGGTTGAAAGTGTGTCTGCCTTGAGTAATATCAACACTGAGAACTTGCTGATGTGTATTTCATCTTTATGAATAGTCGTTGTTGTTGTATTGGGGGTTTACCGTCGCTGCGATAGTATTTCAATCATATAGCGATGTCCAGCTAATTACAGGTGGAGGAAGACCCCGAGTACACAGAGGTACCCGGGTAGAACCACCGACCTACTGCAAGCCAGCTTGAAGGCTTCCTCACATGAAAAATCCGAAGTCCCTACCGGGATTCGAACCAACAGCAGTGAGGGGCTGAGAGATTTGTGGTCCACAACTGTAACCGCTCAATAGTCGTAAAGGGATAGATAAATGACGGTGCTGGCCAGCGGCATGATACCTCATCTAGTCATATAGTGCAGTTGCTGAAGCCAGCCCAAACTTTTCACGCAGCAAAATAATTCAATCAGTAGGAAACCAAATCAGGTTCGTCAGTTTGGTAACCCTTAACATGTTTTATTAATTTTGAAACACAACTGAGTGATGTAAGTTGCCGAACTGCAGTGCACTAGACAAATGGCTTGATATCATACTTAGTCACAATGGACATGTTTTGGAACTGCTCTGAATATGCCGATATATATAATAGTTCTATGTTCTTTACAAAAAGATAAGGTTGGTCAATGACTTGTAAACCTCCTAGATACAGGAGCTCTGTTTAACAAGATTACAACTTTACTGAACTCAACCATGTGGCCATACCACATGGTTTATGATGTCATTTTAAGCTACCAAAAGCCGCAGAATTTACCTCGATTTGGAAAACTATTTTATTTCTTCACCAGTTTTAATAGGATATAGTGCATGCGAAGTGGAAAATTATACACTAAAGTCCTAATGATTCTTTGTCATATGTATAGTATACCCAAACATTCGGGAAAACGTTATTAGTGATGTCCTTTATGTGTTAGCAAACAAAATTTCACAAACTCAGAAGGTTTTCCTGAATGTTAGGAAAAACTTGTACATCTAACAAAAGAATCATTGGGATCTATGTGTAGGGCACCATTTTCCTCTTCGCATGAACTATATACTATTAAAATTAATAAAGAAATAAAATCAGTTTTTCCTTCTGAATCGATGCAAAATATGCTTTCCGCATTGTATGGCCACACTGACTTAAGTATCATCCATGCTTAGTTTCCAAATCAACCCTGTGGTTTCATGGATGTAGTCTAGGCAATAGACAGAGATACAATAGCTAACCTTGAAAAGGATTAATTTGTTAACATTTTATCAAACACACAAGAAATTTAGGGAATACTTGTATAATGACTAGACTAATCGCTTCGACAGTATTTCAGTCCAGCTAATTACAGGTGGAGGAAAACCCCGAAATGCACGGAGGCATCCAGGTAGAACCACCGACCTACCACAAGCCAGCTGGAAGGCTTCCTCACATGAAAATCTAAATGACACTGCCAAGAATTCTTATTTATAAATCATTTCAATATTCACTTTCATTTCTAAAGTAACCAACTTTTCCTTTCAAAAGTAATTTTTAAGTATGTGTACCATAGATACAAGACTACCTTGTAGTAATATTAGGGTCTTTGTTATCTTTATTTTTATATTTATCTAAAATAGGATGCAGAATAAAACACAATATCCAAATTTATCATAGACATTTATTATTATATGAAGCACATAGCTAACCTTTGTATACAATTTTAGTCCACTCATTACCACTCAATGAAATGTTATAAGTATACAAAGCAATAATTATCCGTTACATGTGAAGTGGAAAAAAAAAAGAGATAAAATATTGTTTGAAAACAAATACAGATCAGTATAATCAAACAGTACCTGTTTATGAAATGAGTAGATGTGAAATACAAATAAACTTTATAGAGATTTTTTTCTAAAATTAAAAACATTGAATTCTCAGGCAAAATGTTATAGGTGCCTGTCAATAAAATATTTAAAAAAAAGAAAAAAAAAGTGCCGTAACAAAATATCTTTAACCATCTTTAAGCATATTTTTGATATTCTATCAATATAACATGGGCAGAATAGAACAAATATCCACTAAAATATAAACTCCCAAATAGTCCAGATAATCACGACATATTAGTTACATAAGAAATAACATCTGGAGTATATCCCCCCCCCCCCCCCCCCCGGGAAAAAAAACATAAAAACATTGAACATACATCATGATTTGGTCTTAAATCTATGCAGCCAAAGCTTCCTAGACAGAAATGTTTGCCACACTGAGCTTAAACAATGTCTAACAGTAGGGCAGTCTATGACCATTACAGACCAGCTGAGCTATCAGATACTACCTTTCACTACAGAAAAAAAAAAAAAAAAAAAAAATGTGATTCAATGTCAAGATACCACATTTGTGTCAAGATCACTGGAAGCAGTATCAATGATTGATCTGAAACATGTTTTTGAATTTTGGTCAACCTTATTTACCCAGAATAGTAACAAATTGGTAGCTGCATCATTGTGTGCAGGTGAACAATCCAATAACATTGGATGGTGGGTGATATACATGTACTCAGGAAGTTAACCCTTTCCCTCATATAGACTCATTTTGACGGACTCAATAGGTACCACATAAAGCCTGATCTGCAGAAAACTACAGTTAAACCTTACCAAATTTAATTATAAAGTCCTCATTTCCAGAACACTGAGGAGCAACGAACAGCATAAATCCTGATCAGCATGCAAGTTACTCGCAGGCTGATCTGGTTTTATGTTGTTCGCATAGGTCTTTTCATGGTTTCCTCTATGAGGGAAAGGGTTTAAATGATTTTATAGCGTTTTACTCCCAGGGCCTTTTAAAAAGTTTATGAGAGTAGCTTTAATGAAGACACTGAACGTTACACAAGGTAAGACAATAGAAGAAAAAAAAATCACTTTGTTGGAAATAATATACCTGGAGAGTGAACATTTTCAGAGAGTAACAATAAGGGCAACTATTATACTATTAACAGTCAAGCCAATCGGAAGGCTTCTTAAATGACCTTTTACCTCATTAGGTATTCAAGAATCGAGAACAATTTAAAAATACATGATACACACTTACATTTTACTCGAGAAATTGGAAAGTATATGTGTGCGCTTATCTATTTTTAAGATTATGTGGTCATACCATCATTTTCATCAACTTAATGCCATTATTTTACCGGTATATTTTGAAATTTTTCTAACCTTTATGGCAAACAGGAAACTTTTATCACAATGAAAAAGACAATAACTTGTCTCTGATTAAGTGCGATACGTTTCATCATTCCTTAAATTTCCAGATCTTTTTCATTAACTCCATGAATTAATAAAAGAATTTTTATTATGCTACATCACCATTTTTTCAATAGCCTAACAATGTGTACAATTCAATTTTTATGTGGAAACAAAGAATCGTTTCAATTCATTTCCAAAAATTCAAACAAGATTAGCATGATAAAACTCAAAGTAACAAAATACGCAATTTCTAATATATTTGTCCCGTTTATATAAAATTGTGTTTTGTTAAGACTCAAATTATGAAATATTAGACCAAGGTGTCTTTAGCTTATAAAAAAACAATGTTCAGTTAAAAAAAAAAAAAAAAAAATGAGGACATTTATCTATGACATCATTAGCTGTTTATATGTAAAGAACAGAAGACAAAGTATTTTAGATTTTTAGAAATGTCTCACTTCAGCAATACATTTTTTTTCTTGATTTTCTCTGTGACATAATTTTAAAGAATATATACGTAAAACAGAACTACAAAAAAAAAAATAATACAATAACAAAACATGGAATTCTTAAGAAATCATTTTTAAATTTGCAATAGAACCTTTTCTATACATAACAACAGAATTATTTTTTCTACAAAAGCATAATTTCAGCATAACGTCCATTGAAAGCCAGAGGGCTCATCAATATATATAAAAAGAATCCTTATGAGCCCGTCCGGCTTTTAATGGACAATATGTATGTTACTGGTTCATTCTTAAATAATATCCCCTAATCCAGCCCTTGATAAATTTCAATTATACCAGTCTCTGTACGTACAAGCTCTCTTACATGTGGTATTGACACAATTTTAATTGTTCACAGCACTACAGCCACCTGGAATATAACCTCAGCAACCCGTATAAAACCTAATCAACCCGGAAGAAACTAACAGACTGATCAGGCCCAGACTACTTGTAAATAACCATACTTTATACCATTAGGTATGATTTACATACTCTACCTAAAGTAGGGCCATTAAATTCAATAGGCATTTTGAGTTCTGGTTTGGTATTTTGTTTAAGCATAAGGTTGCACTTATTTTCGAGAGTTTTGAGAAGTTGAGGCCTGGCCTGTATTTCACAAAATATTTTACTAGTCTAGTCCCCCACAGTAAGTGGCTATCCCATCTTGATGTAAAAGAGAAATCTGTGAACAGTGTATAAATAATATTTTAATTTAACATTACAATACCCAATCTGCTTTTGACTTCCTCTCAATGTATCTGTCTTGTAATTAAACTTTCTTGAAAATTACAGCAAATCTCCAATTGGGGTCATAACAGTATTTTTTTTCCAAATTGAAAAGGCATCAACTCCTCCCCCCACCCCTCCAAAAAAAAAAAACCAAAAATTTTTCATTATAACCATTACAAATAACCAGTATAAAAACTAAATGAAAAAAAAATCAACAACATAATTGCACATAATCTTTTGACAAGGTTATACCTTAAACAGATGTAGGGTTGTAAAAATTCCTAAATAATCACTCACCCTTCACAAATTTGAAATAGTCAAATCAAGAAAAATACAGAGAAATGTTCTTACTTTATATTTTAACTTGCCCTGCATTAATATTCACTGGCCATCACAAGTGGGCCAGTCAAATGTTACACCCCTGAGATGTCAACAGTTACAGGGTAACACAAGTTCTCCCAACTCAGTTTACAGCTTTTATTACAACCCAAATATCTGCCATTCTTTTTCAACAATATCTCAATATGAGAATATATTTTTGTCACTGTCATTGAATTATTTTATACACATCAAAACTGCTTCATCAAAATAATTTTCGCACATTTCCTCACAAACGTACAATTATTCTTCCACACAGTTTCCAAATTTCTCAATATTTCCTGAAAGAAATCAACAAAATACTCAAAAATCACTTGTGAAAAATTATTTCTTCTATTATTTATACATCAAAAAGGTAAGTCACGTGTATTTACTGCAATGGAAAGAAATTTTAAAAACATTATAATTTTAATTTTTTGTATTATGTAGCAATAAACATGGAAATTCTTACAAAACCTATATTAGCTATACCCCTCATTAGATATCTTAAATCAAAAAAAAATTTACATGTTTAACTTTTACCATTAGAGTGAAACAAAAATGTTCTCAATTTTATGCCCTTATCTTTTGTAAACTTAAGACTAATAACAAGATCATACAAATTATACTTAAGACATATTATAATTGAGTTGCACAGATTCTCACACACATGCTCCAGTGCTGAAATTTTCAACAAGATATTCGCTTTTTGTTTATAGCTCATTTCATTCATACAGGTTTTAACTATCAAATTGCCCTTTAAGAGAAATCTTACATTTGATGTTATCTAGTGTCTATATTGTTTTCATATAAAGTATCCCAAAGAAAAGACAATACTTACAGTATGAAAAGACTTGAATACACAAATATAATTAAAATCCCACCAGCATAGACAGGTGTGTATACACTCGCAATGACACATTCACTCACTCACACACATAAGCATTTGGTTACATGTACTTGCACAATTAACTCTGATTACTTTTCATTACTTATTACAATTTTAGAATGATTTATAGTCATAATCTGAGTAATGGATGGATGAAGAGAATGATTTAATATTTGGATCTGTGTGAGAAAACTTTATATACACATCTTTTCCTATGGAAAATTTCAACTTTTATAAACCTTTACAAAATATATCTCGACTTTTTTTTTTAAAATATGACCAGACACCCAACATATATAAACTATGGTACCATATACATAATACAACATACACAAAACATATTTGTAGATTTTTTTCCCATTATTGGACCAAATTTTCATTAATCCCCTTCTTCCATGCCTTCCTGTTTCGATTCACTTTCCCCTCCTTCCATGTCAGTTTGTTTTGATTCACTCTCCCCTTGTATCAATTCACTTTCTGCACTTTCCATTTCAGTTTGTTTCAATTCACTTTCCCCTTCTTCAGTTTTATCTTGTTTCAATTCACTTTCCCCTTCTTCAGTTTTATCTTGTTTCATTTTTTCTCATCTACCCTTACTTTTCATTCTTTTCTCATCTCCTGTTTCATCCATTTTTTGTCTTTTAGATTCACTTGAATCCCCATCTTTTATCAATTCATCCTCATTACTATCTGAATCACTATTTTTCCTCTTTCTACCACTACTACCCTTTCTTGTTTCATCTACACTTAATAACTTATCCACATCAATTCCTTCTTTGGATCACCTACATCAATTTTCTGTATATGTTCTGTCTCCCTTTCACCTGAATCAGTTTCATTCTCTTTATTGACACCACTCTTGGTTTCAGAACAGATTTCTTTACCACCAGTTTCATTTTTACCTTCTATTTTATCCTCAGTACTTTCATTACTTTCAACAGGTTTTTGATTTGCCCCTTTTTCACTAAGTTGAACTTCCTTACTTTCACTTTCTTGGTTCTCTTTATTGGTTCCTTCACTTGTTGACTCCTTAGATTCATTAGTACTGTTATCAACCTTTTCTTGTTTCCTTTCCACTCTAATTTTCATACCGGCAGCAGTTTTGCTGGGTTTTGTATCCACAACTTCAATTTCAGATTCTTCATCTGAGTCTAATGAAATCACCTGAGGCTTATACTCTCTCTTAATCTTCTCTTTCACATCTGAGATCTCTTTTTCTGTTAGTCTGTCAATGCGAACTTTACACGGTTTCACATGCTTCTTCATATGCCCGGCATAATCATCGGCAGAAATTTCGCGCTGGCCACATATAACACAGTTCCTTTTCACCTGTTTACAGTTGTGGCTAGCCAGGTGTTTACTTGTAGCAACAACCATGCCACAGCCTCTACATGTCGCATGTATCTTTATACAGTGCATCGTCAGCTGTATATTGTCTGCAAACTGAATCTGACAAAATACGCAAAAATTAAGTCGACCTACAGGCTTTACTCCTTTATCAGGAACAGACGGGACGTTAGACTGTTGATGCTGTAGTGGAGTGCGCTTAGTAACCTCAGAACCTAGGATGTCATTGGCTTTGATTAGAACGCCATGAGCAGAAGCCATGTGGACCTCCAGCTGCCTCCTATCCGCTGCCGTGATACCACACATGATGCATTTTTTCATGGCCACCAGATCTTTCATCGTCATACCATGCACCGTCTCAATGTGGACAAACAGGTTGGGGACTTTCCTCGCGCACATGAAACACTTCTGGTTAGCGCCTGGGTTAGCTTTGGCTGCATTTGGAACCGGACTGGCTGTGAAATGCCGGGATGTGGACTTGTGCTTTGAAAGACCTTGGGTAGTCCAGAACTTTATCTGGCAAACATCGCAGGTGAGGGGAGGGGTGGGACGTGTGAATATCGCCTGCGGCATTTCCACTTTGTGAGCATAATAAAAATGTATTCGGAGAGCCTGCCTGTCCTTGACATACCCACCACAAAGCTCACAGACCTCAAACCCCATCATTTCCTTCCCGGGAGGTCGGGCCGCTTTAGGCTGCAGAGAGGGTCGAGCCTGCAAGGCTGGGGGCGGGCGCTGGACTCCTGGTCTTACCTGCTGGTTCTGAACACCGGAATACTGAGTTGGTCTCTGCTGAAGGGCTGGTGGTCTGACCGCTACCTGAGGTTGTCGCTGTCGATTTGCCTGCTGCTGCTGCTGAAGTAGAAGTTGCTGTGCTGTGACACCTGCATGCTGACGCGTCTGCATGGTGGGTTTCGGTTGGGGTGCGGGTTTCACAGGCTGAGGAGCAGCCTTGATTGGCTTTCTAGGCTTGTAATAACATGTCTTCATTATGAAATTAACATCATGATAGTATGGTTGTAGATTAACATTGAGTTTGAAATGTTTTATACACTTCTGACGATGTTTATCTATCTTGTTTTTTGTGTTTGTATTCAGAGGACAAAGTTCACACTGGAAGTAGTTGGTTTTCTCCGGTTGCTTGCCTCTGGCATTATGCATCGACTCAAGGTGCATGCTGAACTGCAGCATTACTTTGGTGCGGAAGGTGCATCTCGGACACTGCATCCAACCATGTGAGGTATCCCACGGAGGATCATAATGGGGATAATCTTTGTGATTCTCCATAACTACAGAAGACTCGGTCTTAAAGTCACACCCCTCACAGTTCTTGATAGGCAACTGTAAATGCTGGACCTTTTTCTTTGTATTGTCATACACAGTCTTCATTTTCTCCAGACTCTCTATTTCATTTGACTTCAACTCTTTGTTTTCCTTTTTCTTTGTCTGTATCTGAATTATATCCTTGTAAACAGCTTCCTTAACCACATCATGCCCCAAGTCCAACAAAAAGGAAGTTATAGAGCTCAGCTCTTCCTTCTTTGGATGAAAGGCTACAGACCAATTATAATTGTCTGGAATCCTATTCTGAACTTCCCATTTCATCAATTCAACCATTTCCATACTTGACTTCGGAGTAAGATCTTCAGAGGAAAGTGACTGCGCACCAGAATTTACAACCGAACTTGGTAAATGTGGTGCAGCTTGGGCAGCTTGAAGCGTGTTAAGTTGAGATGAGACGGCTGTGTAAGCTCTCGATGCCATCGGGGCTTGGATCGTTGAGACGGGGACAAAAACGTTTTGGTTCCCAATCTTTGCTACATAACCATACTGCTGTCCCTGCTGAATAATTGGTGGAGAGATTCCACTCTGAAGTACAAGAGTCTGGGAAAAAGGCATGCTCACTACTGGCAGCTTCACCGTTGTTGGGGTGGCGGAGACTAAATTTATACCTGTAGACGAAGCCAGCAGAGGGGTCTTTGCGACAGAGGCTGTACTAGAATTCACTGCATCCGATACAGACGTAACTGTAACGTCTTCAGTTTTTGGTGTACTGCTCTTCTCTTTACTTTCTTCATCTCTCTTCCCATCACTGTCAGCCTCTTTATTTTCACTTACTTCTTTTTTGTCATCTACCTTGTCATCATCTACTTTTACAGTTTTTTCATTATCTTCCTCCTCATTTAGCGTTATCAGAATATCTGCACCATCGTCATCCTTAACAGTACCAACAAGGCTCTGTTTATCAGGATTAGCCTGAGCAGAGTTAGGTCTACTGTCCCCACTATCAACAGAGTCTCTTGAACTATCTTCTGTGACAACACTCGGTGTTTGCGAATTATTACCGCCCACTTCAATCACATCGGAATTCTGAGCACTATTACCAATATTTGAATCATCGTCATCGACTTCCATAACCTCAGATTTGTCTCTACTTTCACCATCTGAATTTTTACCAGAATTGAGATTATCTTTACTATCAATAATTTCTTCAGCAGAATTGTCTGAGCCTTGAGGAGTTTCTTCATTAGCTTTGGTTTCACATTCTTTATGCTCCAGGTGTGAGATTTCATCTCCGGGTTTAGCCTCTGCAAGTTTTTCCCCATTGCTTGAGCCATTCACCTGAGATGCAGGAGACTCCTCCATATTTCCACCATCTTCTGCTGAATCCATCTCATCTACAGTATGATCCTTTAAGCCATTCTGTTTGGGTGGAGGTTCCTGGAAAAAAAATTAAAAAATTAATATGATAAAGTTTAGACTAAGAAAACAATTCTATTCCATAAACTGGGCAACCAACTTAACCTATAGCGCATGCACAAGTACCACTGCCTACAGCCTGGGGTTCTACGGTACCATGTTACTTAACCCTTTCCCTCATATAGACTCATTTTGACGCACTCAATAGGTACCACATTAAGTCTGATCTGCAGAAAACCACAGTTAAACCTTACCAAATTTAATTACAAAATCCTCATTTCCAGACCACTGAGGAGCAGCGAACAGCATAAAACCTGATCAGCCTGCGAGTTACTCGCAGGCTGATCTGGTTTTATGCCATTAGCATAGGTCTTTTCATGGTTTCCTCTATGAGGGAAAGGGTTAACCTTAAAACAAACCAGATATGTCACAGAATGTAACAAATGTCCCCGAAATGCATATTCATGATTTTGTGACATTTCATTTGAATTTTCCCTGACATTTTTAACAGTGAAATCACTACAGCATTACGCATGTACAAAATACACAATAGCTAAGAATCATGTGCATAATTCAGACCTGTTTACCCCTTTCAAGGCGTATCAGTAGCCTGGCAGTGTTTTATCAATAGTTTTTGACATCTGTGAGTAGTCTTTTATTCTTAGTGTAATTATACCTATTTAACATGTATGAATTAATTACTTAAAAAAACATGCATAAGTTGATGCTCATTTTTGGAGATAAAATAACAACTTTATAGGAATGAACATTAATTTCACAAAAATTCAAGACAAGAGGGCCAAGATGGCCCTGTGTCGCTCACCTGAGTAAGATGGCAGTGTTAGGCATAATGACAAAAAATCTGGCATCTAAAAGTGTTTTTCTAACATTTGACTAAGTGACCTACATATTGATCCTACCTGAATTTGCACTCAACTGGGAATTCATGCAGTCATCATTCATATTAAGTTTAATGAAGACTGGGACAAAAATGTAGGCCTCTAGAGTGTTCACAAGGTTTTTCTTAGATTTGACCTGGTGATCTAGTTTTTGACCTCATGTGACTCATTTTCAAACTCATCCAATATATCAATTAGACAAACATCCTGACCATTATGAAGATTGGCTAAAACTGTGGCTCTAGAGTTCACAAGGTTTTCTAGATTTCCTGGTGACCTAGTTTTTGACCCCATGACCCAATTTCAACTCATCAAGATATCATGTAGACAAACATCCTGACCATTTTTCATGAAGATTGGGCTAAAACTGTGGCCTCTAGAGTGTTCACAAGGTTTTTCTAAGATTTTCCCTGGTGACCTAGTGTTTGACCCCATGTGACCCAATTTCGAACTCATCTGAGATATCATGTAGACAAACATCCTGACCAATTTATGAAGATTGGGCCAAAATTGGCCTGTAGAGTGTTCACAAGTTTTTCAAGATTTGACCTGTGACCTGTTTTTGACCCCACATGACCCAATATCGAACTCATCCGAGATATCATGTAGACAAACATCCTGATTAAGTTTCATGAAGATTGGGCCAAATTGTGGCCTGTAGAGTGTTCACAAGGTTTTTCAAGGATTTGACCTAGTGACCTTGTTTTTGACCCCACATGACCCAATATCGAACTCATCCGAGATATCATGTAGACAAACATCCTGATTAAGTTTCATGAAGATTGGGCCAAATTTGTGGCCTTTTTCCCCTGACCAAGTTTCATGAAGATTGGGCCAAAACTGTGGCCTCTAGAGTGTTCACAAGCAATTGTTGACGACGGACGACGCACGACGGACAAAAGGCGATCACAAAAGCTCACCAGAGCACAAGTGCTCAGGTGAGCTAAAAAAAAATGATTTATATTCCAGAATAATGTTAACTATCTAACATGTCATATACTAGTTACTGATTTATAATTGAAATAAAAACTAGAAACATTTAAGATGTTGATGCAGCAAAAAAAGTTTAGTTTGACACTGTCTTCATGCTTATTACAGTCAATATGCTTTAATTTCTTCCTACATTTTTATGAAAAAATCAGAGTTCCTTTTGAGGAAGACTGTAAACAGGGCCATAGTTCCTTATACGATGATAGCTAACGTTGTGAGCTTAATTTCCTTTTTTTCTCCATCTTCAACAAGAAAGAATACCACCAAAACGTCTCTACCATGACATCCTAGTATTCCGAATACAAACAAAACACATGTTTAGATGTTTATTAAATATAACTAAAGTAAAGGTCTAAGCGACACAGATGTATGAAAAGTAAGCTAATGTGCGCAAAGCACACTACTTTGCTGAAAGTGATAAAAAAAAAACAACGTAACAAGTCATTTTTTGCGGATTTCCTTAGAGTTTTTGATATCGATCGAGAGTGCATATTTCAGACATTAAATCCGTAGGATATACAGACAATCGTAGGGGAAAACAGGTCTGATAATTGAAGCATAAGTCCCCTATCGGTTGAGCATATTTTGTTAATTTCCATTACCATAGCAAGCAGAATTTTATCTGAGAAAAATACAAAGAGAGGTGCATAATCTCCAGATTGCCATTACCGTCATCGTTTGAATATAAGCCGCATTCGTAGATAAGCCGCATCCCAAATTTTGTCCCCAAATCAGCTAAAAAACGCCTAATACTGTATATAAGCCGCAGACAAATCGTCAGGATCGGCCATTTTGGTAACCTATTATTTTTACACGCTGCGTAATTTACAGTTGTCTTAACCCGTACCCGATTGTAAAAATATATCCTAGTTGAACGTGTCATCTCAATACATTCTCAAATATGTCAGGTAAGTGTCAGGTTAGTATTTATTAACCTGTGGTACACAGTGTCAAGGTGACACCTCATCCCACCCGGCGCTACCCCTGTTCGAACTCCCCTCATTGAATATCGGCCTGTGATTGGCTGGATTTTCTCACACATTTTACCTGTGTACCCTGTGGACATGGGTACACTAAAATTAAAGAAAAACAACACAAAAACACTAAATTACAATTAAAAAATATTTATTATAATGATTTCATATAAAACGTTTAATTATAAAAGTATTTTATTTCATTGAAACTGTCCCTTATTTTATGTGATGCGCCGTAACCTTGAATCACTACGAATCCGCAGAATAGTACACAAAATGGCGGCGCTTGTAAACAAAAGACCGATTCTCGGTAGGTTTATGTTCGGGAAAAAGTAAACTATGTTGTAATACCATATATAAGCCGCATGCACAGTTTAGATTGATGAAATTAAGCATGAAACCGCGGCTTATATTCAAACGATTACGGTATATACCAAGTTTCACTGAGCTAGCTTATAATATGGTTTTTTAGTTATCACAGCATCCTAACTCGGCACTGTAGGTTAAAGGGCAAACCAATGCACTATCAGGGCTTATGACACTTGACCTCTTAGTGTGACCATAACCTTTCAGTTATAAACCTGGGTATTGTACATAACACATTGTATTGTCTCCAAATGACTGAAATACTGTTGGTGGGACGTTACACCCAACAAACTGACAAACACAACACATTGTATCAAATGTTAAGATGCACATTTTACGCAAAAAAATTGAAAAAAAAGAAAAAAAGTCAAAAGCCATTGAGGAGTGACAAAAATATGGAGAGGACACAAAAAAAAACACCCTTTGAACACTAAGAGTGACCTTAACCTTGGAGCTACAGACCTGGGATTGCACCAACATATTGTCTCATGATGGTTAACATTTTTGCCTGTAATTCAAAAAGCCATCAACGAATGTCAGAGTTATGAAGCAGACGCAAAAAATTGACCCCATTTTTGACCTTTGTACTCTAAGTGTTACCTTGATCTTGGAGCTATAGACCTGGAGAATGTGCGCTACACATTGTCTTATGGTGGTACATTTCTGCCAAGTAACTTTAATTTCAGAATTATGGAGCCGAAACGAAAAATAGACCCCATTTTTGACCTTTGAACTCTTAAGTGTGACCATGATCTTGGAACTACATACCTAAGATTGCACCCGACACATTTTCTCATGAAGATGAACATTTCTGCCAAGTTCTTTCAATATCCATCAAGAAATATCAGAGTTATGGAGTGTAAACGAAAAAATTTTGACTCCATTTTTGACTTTTGAACTCTTAGTGAGACCTTGAAGCTACAGACCTGGGGATTGCACGCGACACATCGTCTCATAATTGTGAACATTTCTGCCAAGTAATTTCAAAAGTCATCAAGGAATGTCAGAGTTATGGAGCGCAGGGGTTTTCTTAAGTGGACGCCCCCTTGCCCGTGCCGGATTAAATCACCATGGGCAAGTGATTTTTCCAAGGAGATAGCCCGTCGCGCAAGTTTATTTTCATAAATGAAATTTTTCGTTTTTTTTTATATATTTTATTTTCTACATTATATAGGGGGTGAGTTGCTTGCAAATTGTGTTTGGTACATGTTAACTAAAATTCATCTTAATACTACACATATTTAGTTTTAAACATTAACAAACACTAACTAACTTAAAGATCGGACAATCTGTTTTCACAGGGGCAAATAGATGTTCAAAGTAACTTTCCCCCTGGGCAAGTGAAAATCAAATCCTTAAGGAAACCCCTGTGGAGTGGAAACAAAATTGATACAACTGCCGCTATTTTTGGGTGAATGCGAAGGGAGATTACTACGGTAAAGAGGTAATCTTCAAAATGAAAAAATTTGGTTGATGTGCTAAATATCATAAAAACATAGGACAATCTTTTAAACTGTCTCTTGTACACTTGTTAAAGTCTTGTGGAGATTAAAAATGTTGTTCAACCATTACTCAACATTTTTACAACAAGGTGTTTAATGGTACTTTAATGACAATTTTGATAATCTCTCATTTAAAAACTTTTCATTTACCAAAAATGTATTCATTTTTCACAGAAACAAATTTATCAGCAACTGCAATGCAATTTGAGAGAGACAGTTGTTGCTTTTAAACGCAATTGCAGAAAATGTTAAACAAGAGCTGTCAGAGGACAGCACGCTCGACTATTCAAAATGCTTGTTGGTAAATGAAATGAAATCTATTTCAATTCTTGCCCTTCACACACCCTGTACATAATAATAGTAAACAAGAGGGCCATGATGGCCCTTAATCGCTCACCTGAGAAATATTGCTTTCAATGGTTTATAATATGAACATACTTAAAGTGGGACCAATTTTGACACAGGGCCATGATTAAAAACAAACTTTGGTAATGATCCACTAGACAATGCTGCATGCACAATGCCATATGGTTTCTACAAGGTTTTCCCTTTAAGCTTACTGATCTAGCTTTGAAATTAATGGAGCGTGTTCTAGACACCTTCATTCGCAGGATGGTGAACATCGACTCTATGCAGTTTGGCTTTGTGCCTGGCCAGGGCACCACAGATGCTATCTTCATCTTGAGACAGCTGCAAGAGAAACACTTTGCTGCTAACAAGCCACTGTATCTTGCCTTTGTGGATCCTACTTTTTCAACCAATCATAATAATTTGTACAATTTTGTTAGAGGACATCATAAGGATGATTCCTGTGAAATTTTGTCAAAATCCCTTCAGCGGATTAGGAGGAGATGTTGTTTAATGGAAAAAGTTGACGCAAGACGCACGCACGCATGGACAGATGGACGGACGACAGACGCCGGACAAAAGGCAATCATAAAAGCTCACCATGAGCACGTTGTGCTCAGGTGAGCTAATTATCTAAGCTCTAGGCCTTATGGATTCATAAAAGAAGATTTTTAAGATTTTCCTATATAACTATGTAAAACAAGTAACCCCTGGTGCGGGGTCATTTATCACCATAGGGCTATGATTTGAACAATCTTGGTAATGAACCATTAGATGATGCTACATACCAAATATCTTAGCTCTAGGCCTTATGGTTTCATAGGAGAAGATTTTTAAAGTTTTTCCTATATAAGTCTATGTAAAACAAGTGACCCCCGGGGCAGGGCCAATTCTAACCCCAGGGTCATAATTTGAACACCTTTTGTAGAGATTCACTAGACAATGCTACACGCCAAGTATCTTAGCTCTAGGCCTTATTGTTTCATAGAAGAAGATTTTTTAAAGTTTTTCACTATATAAACCTATGAAAAATAAAATGAACCCTGGGCGGGGCCAATTTTGACCCCAGGGTCATGATCTGAACAACTTTTGCAGATGTTCATAAGACAATTCTACATACCAATTATTAAAGCTCTAGGCCTTACAGTTTTGCAGGAGAAGATTTTCTAAGATTGCATTTTAAAAATCTTTTTTTAGCTCCTGTGACCTACTTATTCACCCAATCAAAATAATTTGAACAACTTTGATAGAGGTCATGATAAGGATGATTCCTGTGAAGTTTGGTCAAAATCCATCAAGTGGTTTAGGAGGAGAAGTTGTTTAAAGGAAAAGTTGACGCAAGACGCACGCACGCACGCCAGACAAAAGGGGATCACAAAAGCTCACCATGAGCATGTTGTGCTCAGGTGAGCTAAAAATGATATACCTTGATAGTCTGATACCCCTTAATATTTTTATGATATCTAAAATCAATCCCATGCCTAGTTACTGAGACATAAGCACAATAACACTGTGCATGCAAAAATCCAAGTTAGAAAAGGGCAATAATTTGCATCAGTCCAAAAGTTATCCTCCTTAGTTTTCTGATGCCCTTGAATACAATCCTTAACTTTCTAGTCAATTCCACAAGCAATTTCTGAGATATAAGCTGAGAAATTAATCAAAAATACCAAAACTAATTAAAAAGGCATAATTTTAAATATTCATCAAGGTTATTCCTAAGTATGATACCCCTAAACATATAAAGATGTTTCAAATCATCCAATGCCTGGATACTGAGATATAAGCATGAAAGTACCTTGCATGCAAAACTTAACCAAAATTTCTAAGTTAAAAGGCCATAATTTGTAACATATTCAATCAAGAGTTATCTACCATGAAAGTATGATACCCCTAAACATATTAAAGATGTTTCAAATCAATCCAATGCCTGGACTCTGAGACATAAGCATGAAAGTACCTTGCATGCAAAACTTTAACCAAAATTTCTAAGGTAAAAGGGCATAATTGTAAATATTCCATCAAAAGTTATCTACCTTGATAGTATGATACTCCTAAACATATTAAAGATGTTTCAAATCAATCCCATGCCTGGATACTGAGATATTAGCATGAAAGTACCTTGCATGCAAAACTTTAACCAAAATTTCTAAGGTGAAAAGGGGCAATAATTTGTAACAAATTCCATCAAGAGTTATCTACCATGAAAGTATGATACCCCTAAACACATTAAAGATGTTTCAAATCAATCCCATGCCTGGATATTGAGATATAAGCA
>CM037783.1:32940189-32990189 GCA_021229015.1 Solen grandis | reverse complement strand
TCAACCGCTTAAAAAATGTTAACATTTATTATCTCCCCTTGAAATCTTATGCATTTTTCATTACCTCCCTTCACAGTAGCAGTATGCCCCTAGGGCCATTTGGAGAGGTGGTGGGGACCACAGGGACCCTGGAATCCCTGGGTCTAGATGCCTCAAGTTACAAGAGCAAGGTGATTGCTCCCAGAAATCCCAAGCTTCTGAAGCCAGGGGAGGATGAAGGATTTAAGGTATGTATTAGAATTGTGACAAAGTTTGTGCTTAACACTAGTAGCAACTTAAGCTTACACAAAAAAGTGTAAGAAAAAGTGTGTGTGTGTGGGGGGGGGGGAGATATCATGAAATGTTCGTAGTGAATCACTGAATAAACAATTATGATGTGAATATATCATGTTTATCAATGCTCTGCTTGAACAAAAAACAAATCTTTCGGTGTTAATAATAATAATACCTCTACAATCCCAGGTTTTGACCAAATTCATAAGATATGGTACTTCCTGCTTGCAGCTTCCTGCATTGAGTAGAGAGAAATGGACGGGGTGATTATATATAGTGTAGATTTAAGACAGAATAAGGCTATGGCATGATGCTTCATTGTAACATCAGTGCAACAGAACTATAACTTTCTAACAAAACATAGTCTCAAAATGACTGAAATACTGTTGGTGGGACATAAAACCCAACAAAAAATAGACAAACAAGCAGATATGATCTCTTGTACATGTATAAGGTCTCCCAATTTTTATTCAAGTAGTCTTCCTGTTGTACCAGTAAATTCTGATTGATTGTAAAGAAAGATATTAATATATTTATCTTTCTACTCCGCAGCTGACACCAAGCAAGTTCCTGTTTGACATGCAGATGGACACAGATCAGAAGCTTGCAAACACCCACACGATGAACATCCCACGGAAGATCGAGCTTCTGGATATGGCAGATACCAGTCTGCAAAAGGTACAGAAACTTTACACCAGTCAGTGAACCATTCTACTGAATTAAACTTGTGTATGGAGAACATCCAGTTGTATTAAGACAGTTATAAAAATTTAAAAAATACTTCAATAGAAAAGACCTTAATCATTATATTTCTGTACTGTTTAATATTATTTGCAATAAATCTGACTAAAACCACAAGCCCAAGGAGCATTTAATTTATAAGTTCAGGTTTTGGTGCTATTTTAAATCAATATTACTGATTTTAGTAATAAACCTCTTGTATTTACATCAAGTTATGTTGAAATAAATGACTCATGCAATTTCTTGTTTAAATTTGTTTAAAGAAAAGGTACTTTTAAACTACTTATGAAAGTTTAAAAAAAAAAGACATTTTTTCATTTTTATGTAGCCTATTTTCTGTTTGATGAAGTTGATACTTCTTATCTGTGCTACAGACAGAGTTTTGTGTTCATAATTCTGCTCTATACATGTATGTTGATATATGGTCCAAGATGATTTTAAAGTGCTGATTTTTCATTAAAAATCAAGCTTGGATCAGACTGAAGAAAAAACAAAATCAGGATGATCCTGGAAATCTTATATGTAGAATCTTTATTTATTTTTATTTATTCTTTTTTTTTTTATTGTTTTGCAAAAAGATGACCTGTTAAGAGTTTGTGTATCAGACAATGGTTTATATTATAGAAATGACTTATTTGTTGTTGTTCATAAATGTTGGATAGTTTTTATAAATGAAAAAAACAAGACAAATAAAAGAAGAAAAAAAATATATATCTTAAATATTTCATGTGTGTTTTAATTTATAATCTGGAAAAGAAAAAAATATTGAAATATTAGAATTGAAATATAATGTTTAAATGCTTATTATGAAGCATCCAATATTAGCAGGTAATAATACATGAAAATTCCATAAATGATAATCATTTTTTTAATTTCAATTTATATGAATTTAAGAAGTTGAACATAAAACTTAACATTATTTTTAATACCTAAGATCAATATTTATTTCATATAGAGAAAGTTTAATATATCGTTATATATATATAAAAAAATCAATTAAAAAAAAATTGCCAGTAGCCATGTAACTTAGTGTATACTGCTTCTGATAGTTTACTCTCGGGAAACCTTTGTGTACCAATGAGGTAAGTACTTGCAGCATGACAGGGAGGCAATGTTTGCAAAGTCTTTGAGATTGATGCTACAGCTTTTTTTATCTTTTTTTTTTATATCATTCAGAGCAATGAGGATTGGAGTTTGTATTGTTCATTAAAAGGGTTTTAATTGAATATCTTACATACTGGATAAGATAAAAATGGATGTCTTTATTGTCTAGATAACATGAGAATAATGGAGTAGAATTCATTTAAAGTTCCAGGACTTATTAACCATCAGAATTCAGAGTTTATTGTTCCCCCACTTCATGAACAGGGTTCAGTTAAGGACTCACATGTGTTGTTGAAATACTGCAGTCTTGTTCGGCAAGCATTCAGAACCTTCTCAAATTTTTAAGTCAGGCAGTGTAGAGGATTTATTTATCACCTTCAGTGACAGCTCTAGAAATGGAGTTTGTTTTGAATTGAAAATTATCTCAAATTTCTCACAACTGTCATGATGTTGAAAAGTGTGATTTTTTTTTTTAGTTTAGTTTTAGACTGAAAAAATGTTAGATATTTATAGGATATTTAAATACTGTATATTTAAATAACTAGATCTAGAATTCTCCATTAAAACTAAAATTAACAGCATTTATAATTCATGTCATACAAGTTTAAATTATTCATTTGAAGAGATAATTGCAAGAGATAATAATTTATTGAATTGTCATAAGTGATTTTAAGTGAAATGTAATAGATGGATGAATACATATAGATATATGTATTTGTTATCAAGAAATTGGGAGCTATGGTTGAATTCACAATTTAAGTTGAAGACATATTTTTTATCCATCAAGATTCACTACAGTGTTTATTGGATGGGTGATCTCAAAGGTACCTTGTACGTTGCTGCCCATTAAAAAAAAAATAGAAAAAAAAATTCAATGACCTTATATAATAATAAGGTTGTTGATTTTTTTTTTTTTTTTTTTTTTTTTTACTGTGACAGTTTTATGGTCAAAGCAACATACTTGAAACCTTTGGGTGATCTTATGAGCTTAGAAAAATAATTATGTCTGGTTTTTAATTTGTATTATTATAAAGTAATAAACACTTTTAAAAAATTAATACGTAAAGCTAATTTTACACCCAAAAAACTAACCAACTGTAGCATCCTTTCTCAAAACTTACTTAACTGTACAAGATCTCCTGACCATTTGCATGCATCCCTATTTTCCTTTGAAATGTGTACTTGTATATATAACCATGATGAATACATCATTTTCCCCGTATGTTCAATGTTACACACACCCCAGTATTAGCGGAGAATACAAATCTATGTCGTGTGTGTACCCATCAGCTGTATGAAATTTACCAGGGATTTCTCACCTGCTCATCATTTGATGTCATTATTTATTTGTCATCAATTTGTTGCTTATTTGTGAATGCTAGAAAGTGCATGTCTAGACAAACTATTTATTTGTTTAATATTGCAACATCCTGTAATTATGTATAAGTTATATCAGATATTATGCACAAATTATGAAAAATAATGATAAAAACAGCAGTCAAGAACTTGTCATGTTTTTGACTGCTGTTTTTATTTGGGTTTTTTCTTATTTTCATCTTTATTGCTATGTTTATCATCATCATCATATCATCATCATCATCATCAGTCATAGCAATTTGAATATTAGGCTTTTGCAGTCAACAAAATATTTATTATTTTAATTCTATAAGCGGGAATATTTCTCTTTCGTGTAGGGGAAGCCTGTCCGATCAATATATCTATGGTTAAATGAAGACAACATGTATAAGGCAAATATCACCACAGTATCAAACTTATTCTTTCTGTTTTGTTTGAGCTGAAGTTGATGGTTCTTTATCTCATAAATAGTTCATATTCCATTTTTGGTCCATGTTTTTTTTTTAATTTTTCAATAGTTTTGCATGGTCAGAGTTATATGGTTAAGTTTGAAGTTCCATAAACATGGTCCATGTAATTGCATGATTAAAGTTTGAAGTTTTATAGACATATTGGATTATTTAGTATGGTTAAACAATTTTAGTGTTTAAGTACGGGTATTAAAATTTTAAAACAGTTTTAAAGCATATCTTTAATAGGTGGAGTTTGACCAGTGTGTCTTAGATGTTATCAAAGGGTTTTAGCTTAGAGAGTTGTATTTCAAACAGTTTGAGATTCCGGATTAGGTGTTCTTGATATGGTAAAGAAAGCATTCCATCATATTTTTTATTGCATTTAATTGGAAATATTAAACTTATGAAAAGTTACATAAAAAAAGAGAGAACTTAAATGGAGATGAATTTATAATCTTTTTGTATTTATGGGAGAATTTTTTCAGCTGAGGAAAATATTGTGAAAAAATTAAATCTCCCTATTTGAAATTCATTTAATAAGTTAAATAAATCAGGTCAAATTGATAGATATCTATTTTAGTGTAATAAATAAGGTCATTTTGATTTAAACTTTCGATACACAAATTATTACTTTTTCCCTTGCACTTACAGTGCAGTATTACCGGGGCGTCAATTTAATTGCAACATAAATTTCCAGTAAGCATTTAATTGCATATTTGCATGGTTGAATTTGGTGGCAACTGTAGATCATTTGGATGCCTCTGTACATGTGATTGGCTTATGTGATGAGTAATATGGCTCAGTTTTTGCTTTGAAATGATTGACTAGACTTGAGAGGGAAATTTATGAGAGATAGACTAGAGTGATATAAATACTTGGTTAAGTAAATAATGTTTAATAAAAAGATAATATTAAAGAAATTAAACATGGAGAAAAAGTTGCTATTAAGTGGTGATGTTTATCTATTACAGATTCAAAAGTTTTGGGTTTAAGCCTCTATGTATTAAAGATTATTTCACAAAGTACTGGTCCAAGGTTGAGGATATCAAGAGGAATTGAACATAAACCATCAGACCTTGTTACAGAATCAGTTGGAGTAAAAGGGGGAAAGAGGGTAGTACTTTAAAGAAATGAAGAATGGAGAGAGAAAGAGAGCGAGAGAGAGAGAGAGAGAGTCTTAATTTGTGTTATTTTGTTGTGTTCAATGTAGAAAAGGATTTCTGACAGTTTGTTACATGTGTAGGCACAAGAATACATTTTTGTTTTTTAAGTATTGTGATTTTAATTATATAAAATTACAGTTTCATTTTTTTCTTTTTTTTTCAGATTTTTAGCTCACCTGAGCACAAAGTGCTCAAGGTGAGCTTTTGTGATCGCCCTTCGTCCGTCGTCGTGCGTCGTCCGTCGTCCGTCGTCCGTTGTCCGTCGTCCGTCGTCAACAATTTGCTTTAAACGACATCTCCTCTGAAACCGCTGGACAGAATTTAATGAAACTTGGCAGGAATGTTCCTTGGGTGAGACTCTACAAAAGTTGCTAAAATAAAGTTGATCCATGAAGAACTCTGGTTGCCATGGCTACAAAAAGAAAAATAATTTGAAAACTTTAAAAATCATCTCCTTCAAAACTACTGGCCAGATTTCAAAATAATTTGGTACAGATGTTCCTTGGGTCAACCTCTGCCAAAGTTGCTTAAATTATTCCGATCCGTAAAAAAACATGGCCGCCAGGGGCGGGGCTTATTTGCCTTATATGTATATAGAGAAACATTTAAACAACATCTTCTCTGAAACCACTGGACAGAATTTGATTAAACTTGGCAGGGATGATCCTTGGGTCAACCTTCACAAAAGTTGCTAAGGAAAATCTTCTTCAAAATACGGCCAGATTTTAAAATAAATTGGTACAGATGTTCCTTGGGTCAACCTCTACCAAAGTTGCTAAAATTATTCCGATCCGTAAAAAAACATGGCCGCCAGGGGCGGGGCTTATTTGCCTTATATGTATATAGAGAAACCTTTAAACAACATCTCCTCTGAAACCACAGGGCAGAAATTGATTAAACTTGGCAGGGATGATCCTTGGGTCAACCTTCACAAAAGTTGCTAAAATAAAGTTGATCCATGTAGAACTCTGGTTGCCATGGCAACAAAAAGAAAAAAAATATGAAAACTTTAAAAATCATCTTCTTCAAAACTACTGGCCAGATTTTAAAATAAATTGGTACAGATGTTCCTTGGGTCAACCTCTACCAAAGTTGCTTAAATTATTCCAATCCGTAAAAAAACATGGCCGCCAGGGGCGGGGCTTATTTGCCTTATATGTATATAGAGAAACCTTTAAACAACGTCTCCTCTGAAACCACTGGACAGAATTTGATTAAACTTGGCAGGGATGATCCTTGGGTCAACCTTCACAAAAGTTGCTAAAATAAACTTGATCAATGTAGAACTCTGGTTGCCATGGCAACAAAAAGAGAAAAAAATGAAAACTTTAAAAATCATCTTCTTCAAAACTACTGGCCAGATTTTAAAATAAATTGGTACAGATGTTCCTTGGGTCAACCTCTATCAAAGTTGCTAAAATTATTCCGATCCGTAAAAAAACAAAACCTTTAAACAAATCTCCTTGAAACCACTGGACAGAATTTGATTAAACTTGGCAGGGATGATCCTTGGGTCAACCTTCACAAAAGTTGCTAAAATAAACTTGAACCATGTAGAACTCTGGTTACCATGGCAACAAAAAAAATAAAATATGAAAACTTTAAAAATCATCTTCTTCAAAACTACTGGCCAGATTTTAAAATAAATTGGTACAGATGTTCCTTGGGTCAACCTCTACCAAAGTTGCTAAAAAAAATTTCGATCCGTAAAAAACATGGCCGCCAGGGGTGGGGCTTATTTGCCTTATATGTATATAGGGAAAACTTTAATCAACATTTTCTCTGAAACCACTGGACAGAATTTGATTACACTTAGCAGGAATGATCCTTGGGTCAACCTTCACAAAAGTTGCTAAAATAAACTTGATCCATATAGAACTCTGGTTGCCATGGCTACAAAAAGAAAAAAAAATGAAAACTTTAAAAATCATCTTCTTCAAAACTACTGGCCAGATTTTAAAATAAATTGGAACAGATGTTCCTTGGGTCAACCTATTTATCTCAGGTGAGCGATTTAGGGCCATCATGGGCCTCTTGTTTTTTGATGTTGTTGACTACTTGCTATACCTTTCAAATGTAACTATTTATCATTTACAAATGATATGAACACTTTACAGCATGAAAGCAAGCCGGACCAGTCTAAAAACTTGTTAGACTCTGAATTATTAGGATAATTTTATTTTATACTGATGTGTACTTCAGTTTTATACCATTTTTTATTGCGAAATCCCCAGTTTTATACTGTTTGCTACTCCGTGTTACTCCAGATGTATACCGTTTGCTTTTCCAAGTTGCTCCATTTTATTCTGTTTTCTACTCCAAATTATGATGAATTTTTCTGTTTTCCTTCTCTGAGTAACTCAGCTTTATATGGTTTTCCTACTCATCAGTTGAGATGAGAGCTTCACTTTGTCAGATTGCTTTCAACCATATCTGAAGCTATATTTGACTTTAAAATGTTCTAACATAGTTCAAAGAATCCCAACCAAACCCTTAAAAGGTTTGAATATAATTCTATGTCAAAAATAAGTAATAATAATAATAATAAAAAAGAAAAATTTGTTACTTGACAATTTTCCATTTTGTCCTATTTTCAGTTTTCTCAAGTGAACATCGACGAACCCATGTTTCAGCCGTTCCCATCAGAGATTTTCTTTCAGAAGTTTGTGCCTTTTGAGACCTACGAAGTACCATTGATACTTAGAAATAACGATAAGGTAGGGACCAGGTTTTGTGTTGAATACAAGACTTTATCATAAAATTTCATCACTGAAATGAAATTCAGACCACTCAGTTACAAAGACAGTAAATTACTGTGCGGAGTCATTGTAGCGCTTTATCAGATGTCCAGTATGGGGTTTTGTGTTTAACAATAATAATTAACCCCTTAACTCCATGCATATTCATGTACAAACGTATGACTTCATGAATATTTATTAACTGAACTTAAAATGGTATATGAAATCATGAATTTTTCTTAGCCACACAAACTTTGTAGAAACTGAGCTACAATATCTTATGAGCAAGCAGAGAAGACACTGATCAGACAGCTACTATAGTTGCAGTCTAATCTGGGTCTGCTCTGTTCACCATTATGTCAAAATGAACCTATATGAAGAAGAGGGGTAAAGATTTGGATCCATTTTTTAATTATTTCTATTTGCAGTTTTGTAAAAAAAAAAAAAAATGAATATCAGTACATTGTATATAGTAAAGGACCTGCTATGTATTGGTGTTCCAGAACTATTTGGTCCTGTTTCATGTTTAAATGACTGGGTGTTATATCCTGTCACTTGTTAACCATGT
Source organism: Solen grandis (assembly GCA_021229015.1). Lineage (NCBI taxonomy): Eukaryota > Metazoa > Mollusca > Bivalvia > Adapedonta > Solenidae > Solen > Solen grandis. The sequence continues at coordinate 32,981,794 of CM037783.1, read as the reverse complement.
GATCATGTGATACTACATAAAACATACTTTATCTGTAGGCTGCCATATCAACCATGTCCTTATTAATTCTGTTATTTGGGTGATAAATTATGCACAAGTTTTAACATTCGCTGAGATATTTGAAAATGTTGAAAAGCAAAAACATCTTTTTCATATACCAGTACCCAAACACATGTTCCTGATTGAGATTGATGTTTCTGTTTGACAGGTGCCCCGCCTTGTCAAAGTGACACAGGCTGATTCACCGTACTTCAAGATTATCAGCCCACATGATGTCGGCCACAAAGTAGGCCCGGGCCTACCAACGACCTTCAGACTACAGTTTACACCAGACGAGATCAAAGTCAGTACCCCAATAAAGTTTAAGTTAAAACGTTATGCATTGATTTATTTACAATAATACTGCAATATTCTAAGAAGTTAAATTTCAAGCACTTTGCCACAGCCAAGGTATATCCCCAGTACACATGTACCATTATGAACCACATTAAGAAAATTAATAGGTTTTCTGAAACATGATGATTTTCCGAGATATCATTTTTCTCAGTCAATCCACTACTAATGTAGTATATTGTATAAGTACTCAAATGGCATCACCACAAAGTAACCTTTGCTTAGGGGGAGCCTGTCTGGAAAGGTCATATAAAACTGCTAATGTCTCTTGTTAGTGGTATCAATTTTTTTTTTTTTTTTTTCATATCGTACCATTGAAATCAATCAGTATTAGATCTGATTATTGTTTGAATTTAGAAATAAACATGATTTGGGGCAATAAAGGAATCACGCTTGTGTCCTGTAACGTCCTGTTCTTCACTTTCATTACATAAAGACAAGGTGGTATGCAGGAGTAGTAATCACCTTAAGTGAGTTTGTTAGTTTGTTATCAATCAAAAAGAACTGATAATGTTATTGATTAATTTCATTCAGACTTAAAATACTCTTGATAGTATCATCTTATTGTGAAATTAACAGCAAAAATAGGCTTACAATACAAGTTTTTCCTTTCTGTAACATAAAATACAGGCATGGTTACACCATTTTACAGGACTATACCCATGAGCTGGTATGCATCACAGAGAGAGAAAAATTCATCGTCCCAGTGCACGCCATTGGGGCACGTGGAATTCTGGATTTTCCGGATGAGATTAACTTCCCAATCGGACCAGTCAAATATCCGAATAGCAAAACACTGCTGATCAGAAACATTGGGAATAAAGAGGCCAAGTTCTCTCTGTCTGTTGACAAGTAAGTATCTATCCATGGGTAATATAAACATTTTTTCTTTCATGTAAATTACCTAAGATTATTTCAATTTATATTAATCCTTCTTGATGCTTCCTTGGTAGGACCAGCACTTTGTTCCTGGGAAGGTCATTAAAAATGAATACGGTCATTACCACATGTAAGGTTTTAGGGGGAGAATGTCAAAGGACTGATTACTTAAGCTAAAGAAAAAAAAAGTTCCATTTCTGATCTTTTGACCAACCCTCTTTTTTTCCGACCAACCCTTAAGTTTTTTTTACTTTTCCGCCTAAAAAAAGAATATTTCTCTTTTTTTACCTTTCGTTTTAGAAAAAAAATAAATGAATAAAATCCGATCTACCAACCCTCTTTTTTATTTGCTGGATTTTTTTTTTTTTTTTTGGCCTTACAATGGAGAAAATGTGTAAGCAGACATGTAGGTCAGTCAGTAGCATAATCTCCTTGTAAATCAAAGGCACTTGGTTCAAGTTTTTCAGATGGAACATTTCTGTTACCCTGTTATATATGTTCTACCATTGAACAACAGTACAGTTTATAACAAATAAAACTTGGGCTCTCTTTCTCTTTACATTATGATTTTTTATGATTTGTTTAACTTAAATATGAAAAAAAAAAAAAAATTGACTTCTGATCACAAACCGTGTATGCATGCTATTCTACATCAAGAGTTGTAATACTATCTTTGCTTATGTCACATATTAAAGAATGGTACCAGCACTTTGTTCTCCTTTTTAAGAATTTAATATTTTTTCCCATCAGACCATTCAAAGTGACCCCAGAAATTGGAACACTGGCAGTGAATGAAAGCACACAAGTAACAGTTGAGTTCAATCCAGAGAAGGTTGGTGACCACAAAGAGGACCTCGTCATTCACTACGATTCAGGTGAGGATGTGTGTGTTTCGCTGTACGGAGCTGCGCAGGATGCTAACGTTAGACTGGACAAAAATGCAATCAGAGTCGAGAGCACTTTCATCTCGATGGCCAATCAGCGGACGGTTACCATTAGCAACAGAACAGATGTGATTGCCCATTTCAGATGGACGCAGTTTGCAACAAAAGAGGAGGAAGATATGCAGAAATATAAGTAAGTTGACAGTATGTTTATCTATATAAGGACATGGATTTAATGTGATATATCAATACAATATTTATCTGCAATTTTTTTTTATTGTTATTTGCATATTATCATTTTTATTTATATGTGTCAGCATTTGTATTGCATTTCATCATGTTAAAGATATTGTTATTTATGCAAAGGAATAAGTCCTTGAATCTTTAATTACATAATTTATTTAAATCATTTCAGAAGATAAAGTTTTATATCTTCAAATCTGTGCTGTGCATACAAAATGAGACAGACTGCCTAAATGTTGCTTTATGCAATCATGCTTTTTTGCCTGATAATTTATATTGCTATTTATATCTTTTTTTTACCCATTCATTTCAAATCCTATCATGTCGAGTATCTTCCTCTTTGTGTATCCCCCATCCCTCCCCCTTGTTTCCCACACTTGTGTAATATGTTCACTGACCTTGGCGGACAGGTGATTGAATAAGCTGCTTTCTTCTGTATTTTTTTCATTGGAATACATTATAAATATATGATTTTCACAGATTTTTTGTTCCCACTAACATGGGATTCACATTTGCCTAAGATGATTTCAGTTTTTGTTTCATGCATGACAAAGTATGGTACATATATACAATATTGTATTAAAATAAACACCCTCATGTAATATGTGCACTGATTATTTTTTTTGTTGTTGTTGATATTTCATAACTAGGAGTGTTGTATGAAACTTAAAAGTCACCCTGGTGTACCATGTACGCTGAGTTAACTTTCCAATTTCACTGTTGTGTAGGGTGTCTGCGTCACTACATGAGGAGGAAAAGGCAGACTCAGATAGATTCCTGGAAGAGTGCATTCAGGACCCGTCCTTACGAGACAAGCTGGCCATCCTTGGGAGGACATTCAAAAACAGACAACAGGTAATCAGAAAGTACCAAACCTCATCCCTATACCTCCACCCACTTTTCTTAATTTCTGTTACATTTAAGTATGTTTACAACAATCATTCAAGGTATGATTGAATGGCATAGTGACTCTCTAGCACAGTAGCTTAATAAAGGTCAAATTTTATGTACATGATTGATTGATTACAATTTTTATTTATTTATTTTTTAAATGGCGGTCAAATGACCTCATGTTACATAGATAAATGGACAATTTTCTAAAAGAAATTATGATTTTCTGATATCAAAGTTCTTAAAATGCTACTTTGTTACATTGTGATCAAGTAACATCCTACTGCCAGGAGCTGGATTTGAATTAAGGACCTTTGGTATGCAAATCAAACACTCTTCCATGTTTCCACAGAAAGCACAGTAGCTCTATAGCAAGGAAGTACCATGATTATTATACACCCAGTAGGCATCCTTGTAATTTTTATAAATAGCTATAATTTCTTGTGGAATAAATGCAGAAATGTTTTGTCAGATTTTACCTAAAGAAAGAATATCATAATTATATTGTAAGCAGTTTTAAGGCCAAAAAAAAGTTAAGGTGCTCTGACAGCTTGTAAGAGCAGTTGAATTCATGTTCATGCTAAGTATCAAATATTTGGGGAAAGTATATATACAGAAATTGTATATTTTCCATAGATTTCAATGTTAACTTACATATTCTCTCCTCCACATGTAATAAAAAAGTCTCGTTGAAACATTTTCAGTTTTGGATGTCTTCAAAATGTCAAAGTTTCATAGAAATATTACCATCCAGTGACAAGATATGGAATATAGCTATTATAGGGCTGGTTTAAAGTATACATACTTGACCTAATGAGCAGATAAATACATGTTCCAGAATCATACACATATTTAAAGGGAGAAAACTCCATCATTAGCTGGTTACATTATTCACTCATTTATCTCCCCTTGCTATTACAGCTCATTCAAAATGATGATTTGCTGTTCAATGATGATGTAGTCAAGATTGAACCAGCAGAAGGCGATATTTGGCCAAACTCCAGTGTTGAGGTCAGCATTATTTTCAAACCTCGTGAGGCAAAAACCTACTCCAGAACAGCATATTGTGATGTCACAGGACGTGAGAGTCGTCTCCCTTTGAGAATCAGAGGTGAAGGGGCTGGACCAAAAGTCCAGTTTTCTCTAGACCATCTTGACATGGGAAATATTTTCATTGGATCTACACATTACTATGAGATAGTAATGGCAAACAAAGGTGATATTGACGCAATCTACAGCGTGATCCCAAATCAGACAGTTTTCGGGCCATGTTTCCAGTTTAACCCGGCAGAAGGAATTGTGATGCCAGGAGGTCACCAGGCCATACAGGTGGCCTTCAAGAGTCCATACCTTGGCGATTTTGAGGAGGAGTTTGCTTTCCAAGTTGATGGGGAGCCGGAAACATTGAAAGTGACTTTCACGTAAGTGCTATCATAAAATATCTCTGGATCTTTTTACAATTATTCAAAATAATAATGTAAAATTAAATCAAAGATTTTACAAATTGCTTGTGTTTTTCTACCACTGAAAAAACAAGAGGGTTGCTAATAATTAGTAACTGCATGTACTTTATTACATACCTTTTCATATAACTCTGACTGGGCTTAGTGGTATGAAATACTGTTAGTGGTACCTAAAATCATAGATTTTATAAGTTCCTCATGTTCTCTATCCCTACCAAACAAGGAAGGGGGTCATTGTGTCACCTGTTGTAATCAGAGATGATACATGGGGATCACTTTTCCTCCGTCACACTTTTTCCGTTACAGTAGTATAGGTATTGAATGTGACTGGCTCACTGCGGGTCTAACACACTTCAAAACCCAGACGCGCTAATCCGCGCGTCTGGCTTATCATGTGTAAACCCCCAAAAAGCAGTCACATTCAATACCTATACTACTATTAGTTAAAAAAAATTAAAAAAATCACACTAATGTAAAATTTAAAAAAACACATGTGTAAACTTTTTAAAAAAAAAAAACAACAATGAAAAAAATAAAGAAAATTATATTTTTTCCTGAACCATTTTTTTACCACTCTGAATATGGAGGAGGAGGGTTTTCTAACGTATTATAAAAATTCAATATTATACAGTTTTTATATTTTTGGATATTATCTAGAACTCGGTTATTTGTAATTCTTGTTCATAAAAACTACCTGTAATGTCTTCACCTTTTAAATCTTTTATTTTATAAGTAACAGGATTTGTATTTAAAACTTGTTCAATTACAAATATTTCTCTAGTCCAACGAGTAGTATAACCCTTTTCAAATTTACCTTTCTTTTTTGTTATTCTTACTCTATCTCCAACTTTGAATTTAGGTTTCTTAATTTTCTCTACGGACTTCGTCCGGCTGCGTAGCATTCTTCTTCTGGATATAAATTTTCATACACTGTTAATGTATTTTCTGATTTACTTGCTTCAACAGGTGTCATTTTAATTGAAGAATGAATTGTATTATTATAATCTTTAACTAACTGATCTAATACATCATAATATTTAGTAGTTTCATGAGCAGTAAAATATTTAAACATATGTTGTTTCATAGTTCCTATCCAACGTTCTACTACACTAGATTTTTCTTCATTCTCAGTTGAATATAATTTTATGTTATTATCATTTAATAATTCTTTTACTTGTCGATTATAAAATTCAGATCCTTTATCTGACCAAATAAAAATTGGTTTTCTTTCTTCAAATAATGTTTTAAATGCTTCACTTACTGTTACTCCTGTTTTATTTTTCAATGGAATTAACCAACCTTTACTAAAAACATCTATAACTGCTAATAAATATTTATAGTGTTTTTTTTTTTTTGTTGCATATCTACTAAATCAACAGCCCATATTTTTTATTGAATCAACAAAAACACGTCTTTTAGGAAATTTCTTTATAACTCTATGATGTAATTCATCAGCTAATTTATCCCCTTTGGTGAAACCATTTGTTCCTATAAATCTATTTTTCTTAGATCCACACTCAGAACATTTAGCTTTTAACATTTGTCTATTATTGGTTGTTGTTACTTGTTCTACTGAATTATTTTCAGTATTCTTTTTACAACGTAAACAATATATTTTTGGGTGATCCATTTTTAAATAGCTTAAAATTGTTTTCTTAAAAAATGGTAGATCAAAAAGTTTGTACAAAATGTAAAGAATACAAACTACTAAGTGAATATTATAAACAAACAGGAAGAAGATTTGGTATTAAATCTGTATGTAAACAATGTCTTAAGCCTAATCAACAAAAACATTATCAAAACAACAAAGAAAAGTATAAAAAAGCGTATCAAGAGTTTATTGTTAGAAATCCTGATTATATGAAAAATTATCATATGGCTGCGGAGCATTATGGAACAACTCGGGAACCGCTACAAAGTACAGTGAAACACAGTGAAACACCTAATTAAAATTTATTTCTTTTAAAATGAGACCAAGAAAATTTAAAGATCTCATTGATGAAAAAACTATTGATGATATAGATGAAGAAGATATAATTGAATATATTAAGTTATTAAGAAAAAGAATAGTTATTAATCACTTTCCTTTGAAAATAAAAATAATAATAACAAGTGAATTTTCCCCCTTTTTTAAATTCCCTCAAGTTTTAAACACAAAATAATATAAAAGAATTCTATAATAGTTTAATAGATAAATTTGAAGCTTGGGTAGATAAATTTCAAGAAAGAGGATCTGGTTTTGTTTTTAGAAATATTAAAAGTGTAGAAGTAAAACAATATAAATATGATTATCAGAAAGCTTCATCTTATATACCTCTTCAATTTAAATCAAGTAATATTATTAATGTTCAAAATAAAAAAGATAATAAATGTTTTCTCTGGGCAATACTATCAAAGTTATTCCCTGCAGATGATAACAAAGAAAGAGTGACAAAATATAAACCATATGAAAATAAACTTAATATGAAAGGAATTGAATATCCTGTAGCTATAAAAGATATTCCAAAAGTAGAGAAACAAAATAATTTAATTATAAATGTTTTTGCATTAGAAGATCAATCTAATAGACAATCTTTATATCCAGTTTATGTTTCAAACAGTGTTTCACAGCTGGAAAATGCTTCGCAGCTGGAACAGAGTTCTATACAAAGTTCCGAAAATGTAGTTGATCTCTTATACATTGAAAGTAATGAAAATACTCATTATTGTTTAATTAAAAATTTAGATAGTTTTCGTTATAAGAATAATCATAAATCATTTACATGTAGAAATTGTTTACAAGGATTTCAAAGGGAAACAACATTAATTAATCATAAAGAAATATGTTATAATAATGAACACTGTAAATCTAAATTACCTGAACCAGGAAAAAATATTCTTAAATTTAAAAATTTAAAAAAAAAATTCCTTATATTAACCAAATCCTAAGAATTTATACAAATAAAATATTTAAACAAGAAGTAAATAGTTATGGTATATATGTTAAATCTGATTATCCAAATATATTTGAATCAAAATACTTTTCTTATGTTGGAAATGAATAGAAAAATATGGAAAAATAATAAAGATATTTAAAGAAATAAACTATAAAATCTATCTTAATGAACAGAAAAAACCAATATTAAAAAAAAATGGGAATTAAGGGAGCAGCATGTCAATCATGTAATACAAAAGAAGGTAAAGTAACAAAGTTAATACCTGTATTTTTTCATAATGGTTCTTTAAAAATTAAAATTTGATTATGGATCATATTATAAAAAATTAAGATTCTTAGATTCTTATAGATTTATGAGTAAAGGGTTATCAGATATAGCTAAATCATTAGATGAATTTCCTATTTTAGAAAAAGAGTTTAAGGTTTCTACTAAAACAAAAAGGATTTTATCCATATGAATATGTAGATTCCATAGAAAAATTAAAAAAAATTCCGATATTAAATAAAGTTAAATAAATAAAAAAAAAGATTATCATGAATTATATTTAAAGACAGATGTTTTAATCTTAGCTGATGCATTTGAAAAGTTTAGAAAATTCTTCTTAAAACATCATGAAATAGATCCTTGTTATTGTTACTCTGCTCCAGGATTAACATGGCAATGTGGATTAAAATATACAGGTATAGAATTAGAATTATTAACTGATATAGATATGTTACAAATGTTTGAGAAAGGAATAAGAGGTGGATTCTCTGGTGTATTAGGTCCAAGACATGTAAAAGCTTTTAATAAATATACTCCTAATTATAATGGAGGAAAAAGAATTTTAGATGAATATGAAAAAAAAGAAGCAAAAGAAATATTAAATAATGGTGGAGATTTATCTACATTCTTAGAAGAAAAATTCTTATTATATTTAGATGCTAATAATCTTTATGGATGGGCAATGTCTCAAAAGTTACCAACCAAAGATTTTAAATGGGAAAAAGATCCTAATTATTATAAAAATATTCCAAAGGGTAGAGGTTGTATAATTGAATGTGATTTAGAGTATACAGATGAATGTAAAAAGAAAACAAATAAATATCCTTTAGCACCTGAAAAGATGAAAATAAATAAAGAACAATTATCTAATTATCAATTAAATTTATTAGGAGATAAACCATTAGGTAAAGAAGAAAAATTATTTCTTACTTTAAAAGATAAAAAGAAATATATTATACATCACTCAATAAAATTTAACATCTAATTTGAAAAGGTTTGGAAATTAATGAAAATAGTTTCTATGGAAAGACTTTAGAAAATATAAGAGGAAGAAATGAGATTAAATTACTTACCGATAGAGAAGAAGTAAAAAAATATATAAATAAACCTAATTTTAAAGATTCAGTTATATTCAATGATAACCTTGTTGCAATTGTAAAATTTTTTAAGCTATATTAGATTATTCTAAATTATTAATGTATCAATTTTATTATGATGTTGTTAATGAACTATGGGAAAAGAATGAATTAGTTGCTTCAGATTCAGTTTTAGGTGATACTCCAATAATACTAAGATATAAAAACAAAATATATATTGATAAGATAGAAGATATTATAGATGAATATGAATATTCAAATGGTAAATTTTATTGTAAACTTACAAATTTAGAAGTTTGGACGAGTAAAGGATTTGTTAAATTAAAAACTGTAATTAAACATGAAACAGAAAAAGAAATGTTTAGAGTTGTTACACCAGTAGGATTTGTTGATGTAACTGAAGATCATTCTTTAATAAAAGATGATAATGAAATTATTAAACCTAAAGATTTAACACTAAATACAAATCTTTTATTTAACGATAATTATAAAGAAACATTAAATCCACCATTAAAAGAAGAATTTTTAAAATTAGAACCAACAACTTTAGAAGAGAAAAAAGCTTTTATAGAAGGATTCTTTTTAGCAGATGGATCTAGTGGAATTTATCCAAAAAACTATTTTATGTAATCAAGACTTAAATCTTTTAAATAAATGTTTAGAATGGTGTAAAGAAATATATCCAACAGATTTTAAAATAATAGATTGTATGAGATCATCTGCAGTTTATAAAGTTATCCCTAAAGGAAATATTAAAGTAATGGCAACACTTTTTGAAAAATTTTATACTGATAAAAAAGAAAAATATATTCCTTATAAAATTCTTAATAAAGACTATAATTATAGATTATTCTTCTTTAGAGGATTTTACCAAGGAGATGGATATAAGAAAGGAAAGAAATCAAATTTCTCTTTTTCACAAAAAAGTAAAATTACATTTTCATGTTTACATTATCTTATAACATCTCTAGGATATAATGCCAACATTAATACAAGAATAGATAAACCAAATATATTCCATTTATTCATAACAAAAAAAGAACAAATTGCTACAGTAAAAAAGATAATATCGTTAGGAAAAGAAAAAAGAATAGTATATGATTTATCTACAGAAACTGGGGATTTTAATTGTGGATTTCCATTAATCGTAAAAAATACTGATAGTATCTTCTTATCAATAACAACAAAAGATGTTTATAAAGATTTAGAAAAAATAAAAGATGAACATCTAGATACTTCGGACTATCCTAAAGATCATCCACTTTATTCAGAAAAAAATAAAAAAGTAATAGGTATGTTTAAAGATGAATTAAATGGAGATATTATGAATGAAATAGTTTATTTAAGAAGTAAAGCTTATTCTTATACTTTATCTAAACCATGGAATGGTTGTGAAATGTTAAATGAATTAATAGAAACTAAGAAATTAAAAGGAATAGGTAAAACAACAATAACTAAAGATATAAAGTTTGATGATTATAAAAATTGTTTATTTAATGAAACAAAAAAAATGAATAAAATGTATACATTAAATTCTGATAAACATGAAATGTATATTAATGAAGTAAATAAAATAAGTATGTCTCCATTTGATGATAAAAGATATATATGTAAAAATGGAATAGATACTTTACCATTTATGTAGCTTCCATGCAACAAATCCAGTTAATGTCATTCCACCAATAATAAATATAATCTCTCTATTTTTTTGATCTTTAGAAGGAGTATAAAAATCACTTAATGTAGGTTCTTTACGGACAAGGGAACCGCTGCTTTGCACAAAGTCCGGCTGTGAAACATTATCAGTTTTATCACCACCAGTTGCATAATAATATTCTTTCATTGATTCATCAACATCTTCAAAGGTTTGTTTAGAGTGTTGTTCTTTAAATTTGTGTTCTTTCTTTATTCCATTCATCACGTGCAGCTTGTAATTGTTCCATTGCTTTATCATGTCTTTTTTTCTCTTCATCAGCATCCTTTTTACCAATATGAGAAAATAAATAATTACTACCTGAAAATGAAAATGCATTAACCACTGCTCCACCAATCATCATCGCTATTGCACTTGCCATTTTAATACGGACAAAGTCCGGCTGCGTAGCACTATGGAACAAAAAGTTCCACTACTTCATAATATCAGCAGGAATAATACCTTGTTTAACCAACATATCTCTTGTATAAGTAGCTAGAAGAATATCAAGAGTTAACATTGAAACATCACTAAAATTTAAATCTACTCTAGGAGCAGGTTTTCTTAAAACCTTTTTAATTATTTCTGCATAACCAATTGTTAAAACAGAAACTACTCCTGCATGATAAGCTGTATTAACAATTTGTTTTTCATCCGCCATTTTTTAGAAAACAAATTTGTGAAACACTACGGATGAAATCCGGCTGCGTAGTGGAACTTCGTTCCAGCCGTTCCGTAGAGCACTAAAGATTAAATGGGTCATATTCAACTTTTTCTTGTGGTTCAACTTTTTCTTGTGGTTTAATTTCTTTCTGCATGTGTTTCACAGCTGGACTTTGTCCATAGGGGTTTACTTGTTTAGAATTATACATATATAATCCCAATCCAACAACTCCAATTAGACATAAAGGTATATAATTTTTGTATATATTTACATGGATGAAATCTGGTTGTGGACTTTGTCCACTATGTTGAACTTCTTTAACTTCATCATTGTGTTTAACAGTGTTATACAGCCGTTCCGTAGCCGGACTTTGTCCGTCCTCTTTTGTAATAGATTTTAATTGAATGTTTTCTTTCTTCATTTCTTCCATTTCTTTTCTTTTTAATTCAGCTTTTATTTTTTTTGCTTCTGCAATTCTTTTACCTGCTTCAACTCTTTTTGGGTTTTTACTTTTTTTAACAGGATCTGGATTTTGTACTTCACTCATTTTTAATGGTATAAAGTTCTGGTTGTTGATTTTAGTTGTTGGAATGATTATTACAGAATATAATAAATATAATAAGAAATAAAATATAAAATAGATTTACTATTAAGTAAAACAGATTTATTATATAATAAAATGGATTTACTATTAAGTAAAACAGATTTACTATTATTAGTTATTTTAAACAATGTGGTTATTTTTGGTTTTATAAGTTTTTTTATTTATAGATATTATTTTGTTTTTAAATTTTTAAATATTATTTTTTATTTCTATAAAATGAATACTGAAGAACTTTTTAAAAATAATACTAATTCATCAGTTCTACATAACAACACTAATGAACAATATAAGGAACCACAACTAGGGAACCGCTGCGAAGCACAACAAAATGGTGGAATACCATTCAACATTAATCAATCTAAACAGTCTAAACAACCTAAACAAAATTATTCATATATTCCAAATATTGATGAATATAAAAGAATAAATATGGAGAAAAGAGAAAGATTAACTATTCTTATTTCAGGTGGAAAATCTAAAGAATATTTAGGAAAAGAACTTTCACATTTTGATATTGAAAGGTTACCAGATGAAGAAATTAATAAATTATATATTAGATCTGAAGCTAAATTAGGTTCACAAATGACAAGGACTTTACGTTTTTTAAAATTAAAAAAAAAAAAATTTATACAAGATTTAAAAAGATCCTTTTTTAAGTAATTCTTTAAACTCTATATGTTGTGAATTGTATTATAAATATGGAAGTTATTTAGCCCCTTTTACAGCAACAATGATATCAATTGAAAATACTAACTTCGAGAAAAATACTAGGGAACCACAGCAGAACACTACTGAAGAAATTATTGAAACGGTTGAAGGGTATATTGAAACCAAAACTACGGAACGGTTGGGAACCACTAGGGAACCACAGCAGGGTGCTATGGAACATAAACAAGAAACAGTAGAAACTGAAATATTTAAAGTAGAATAGAATAACTAGTTGGTTGATCAGTTCTTAAAATTAATTTACTATGTTTATTTTTTTTTAATTCTTCTTTAATTCTTTCTCTTTCTTCTAGTGTAGGGATAACATCATTTTCTCTTAGACAGTTTTCAAAACTATCCCTGTCTTTAGTATAAAAAATACATAACCATTTTGTTTGTTCCCTAAGATCTTTTAAAACAGAATTATATCTTTGTGAAATAACCCATACACTTTGTTCAGCGTGTCTACCTGAAAAAGCTAACTCTGATAACATATCTTTTTTCTTTGTTAATTGTTTAGTTGCACTACAGTCATCTATAATATATAGTGTTGGAATTCCTTTATATTTATTAAAAAATATTCTTAGTAGTTCTTGTAATTGTTCTTCTCCTTTAATAATAGGTAATTTTTGATTGTTTTTTTTAGTAACTCCATTTTTAATGGAACTTTGTTCCAGCTGTGGATGAAGTCCAGCTGTATAACACTGTGAAACACTAATTTATTATTTAAAATTACTTAAGTAATTATTTAGTAATACTTAGTAATTATTTAAGGCATATATAGTAATTATTTAGTAATAAATATAATAATTATTTAGTAATACTTAGTAATTATTTAGTAATTTATATACTTCACTAATACATAATTTCTTTAAATCTTCCATCTTCAAAATTAATTTGTGCATCTTGTATAACAAATAGATAAACATTTATTAGCTCATCCGATCCTGCGTCTTTTGTTATTTGTATAGTTATACCTTCTGATGCATTTTCAATTCTTCTCCCTGAACCATGTAGAGAGTTATCATCCGTTGAACGTAAATCTAACCATAATGCATAACTGTTTGTTAGATATTTTTCTAATGTTACATTGGTGAAATTTAATTTTTTTATCATCTTAATAATTTCTTTATCATCTTTTGAATTAAAAGCAAAGAATTTATTTATCTCATCCCACTGTTGATAAGCTCTCATTCCTTGACTGTATAGTTGATTTGGTACTCCTTCTATTGTTATTTCTACTTTTGTTATTTTAGGATTAAAATAATGTTCTGTTGATGTTCTATCCGGATCTTCAAATAACATTAGAATACCTTTCATACTTCTAGCTGGAACATTTAGATTAATATTCCAAATTTTTTTTTTTTTTTCCTATGTCTAATTTATCATATAAAATAACCTTTCCAAATTTTTATAGCTAATTCAACATCAGAAACACTTTCAAATTCTAAACAAATATTCTTAATAACATAAGAAGCATTATTATCACTAGATTTAACTACATTATTATAATCATTAAATGAAAAATTTAAAATTAAAATCTAGGAAAAAATTTCCAATTTTAATGGCTTCATCTTGTGTATCTGAGGAAGCATTACCAGATCCAACTCTATGTCTTAACATGTTTATTTTACCAATTCCTTGGTATGCCATATTTTCACGTTCTGTAGTAGACTTCCATAAATCTTGATAACAATAAAATATATCACTATCATCAATTGACATTACTTCATTTCCTGATATTTTTATTACAGTTTTCTTAATTATTGATCTTCCTATGTTTGGATATATTGTTGCATTTGCATCACTATCACTTTTGATTTCAATTTCAAATGCTAATCTTGTTGTTCCAGGAACAATAACATCATTACCACTTAGATTAGGAAATCTTACTAACAATTGTTGATTTTGATCAATAGTTGAAGGATTATTGCTTATTACAACACTTTGACGAATACCTCTAATACCTCTAGGTTCTCTTATTCTTCTGTATGGGTTTAGTTTTTCTCCGTAAGCTGCCATTTTTTAGAGGGAAAAATGGAACAAAGTTCCAGCTATGGAACAGCTGTGAAACACAGTGAAACATTTTTTTAATGTTTAAAATGGCAGAAGGAGGATATGATTTTGAAAATCCTGTATATGATGAAGATGATTATGATGATTATGATGAGGAAACTCCTCTTATAGATGATAATGATGAACAAAGTCAAAGTAGTGCTACGCAGCTGTTCCATACTTCTATTGATAATGTTTATAATAATGTTGATACAGGAACAAACCCTGAATATTTATTGAAACATATGATGAACTTGTTTTATGAAAGAAACCAAGAACCTTTAATAAAAAAGGATAAATTCAACAGACCTGTGTTATATGTTTTAGATGGTAATAAAGAATATCCTATATCATATTACGAAACAAACGATTCTAATGAAATAAAATATTATTCACTTGACACACTTCAGAAGAAATATCGTATTGATTTTGTTCGAAGGGTTTTAGGAGTAGATGATTTTCAATCTTATTCTACAAGGGTTAGTCATGGTAGAAAAGAGTTGGCTCAATTAATTGAGGAACGAGATAAGATTAATAATATAGAAAATAACATTAATACTATAGAAATGATTGATTTACCTAATACAGCTGAAGAGGCTGAAACTTTGGTAAAAGAAATAGCAGAAACATCGTTTACGGAACTTAATAATGAAGAAGGGACACAAACAATTATAGATAAAAGAGAAATGGATGGAGTCCTTAAAGCAATGACTACTGTAAAAGAAGCGCTTGCAAATAACTTGGCTAAACTTGCTGAAACAAATAAAGACTTAGCAAGTTAAAAAAAAAATTACTGAAAGAAAAAAGATTTAGAGATAGAGAGAACTTCAAGATTAGAAGTACTTGAAACAAATAGAGATAAACTAAGAACTCAAATAAATAGAATAAAAGAGACAATACATAAAGTATTAAATGAAGATACAACATTAGCAGAAAGAATAAAAACTTTATTTAGAGAACAAGGGATTACAATTGTTAGTATTTTATCTGCTTTTGGAATGATTATTGGTGTTATTGTTGAGACTTTTATTCCTGGTGGTGGTGGAACTGTAACACCTAAACCTCCTGGGAAAGGAGGAAATGTAAGAGATTGGATAAAAAAACAATTATCAAATATTGCTAAACTATTAGCAAAACTTGCAGGAAAGGCTGCAGCTGCAATACCTGGAATTATTGGAGCTATTATATCTTGGTTATTAAAAACAACAGGAAATGTCGTTGCATGGTTTGGAAATAATTTATGGGCTTTATTAATTTTAGTTATAGGAATGATATATACAGCTGTTAGTGCTCCGCAGCCGAACAAAGTTCGTTAGAGAACATACTCGTAAATAAATAAAGCTAAAAGTCCTACTGTAATACTTCCTATTATAATAGCTGTTTTATCATCTTCATGTTCATCCGTTGTTTCAATGAGATCACTAGGTTTTCTACGGACAGAGTCCGGCTGGGAAACAATTGGTTCACTAGGTTTTCTACGGACAGAGTCCGGCTGGGAAACAATTGGTTTACTTATTTCTGGTAAAGATTTTTTTGTTGGTGTACCACTTATATCTGTGGGTTGTGTAGTAGTAGGTTCAACATGAGAAACATTTACATCATTATTTATTCCAAGTGTTTGAATTTCTTCTTCTTCTGCTACTACAATTTCATTATTATAATCTTGTATTGTTCCAATTCTTAATTCCATATCACTAGGAGACATATATAACCCAATACCATAAACATAATCAACTTTACTTCTTGCATATTTTAATACACTTTCATATTTTTTTATTTGAGTAGGTATATCAATTGGACTGTCAACTGCATCTTGAACATTTGCTAAAAATTGTTTTTGAGCATCAAATGCCATTCCTGTTCCTAAAATATCTGTTTTAGTTTGAGATTGTGCTCCAAGAATAGCCCAACAATATATTCTTATAGACTCATTAATTCTTTCAACTCCTGCTTGTGTAAAACCTTTTGACTCATCAAGAATAAAAGTTGTCCATATGTTTTTAAATTCATCAGGTTGTTTGATATAATCAATAGAAATGTTTTTTGTATAAGACTTACCTTTAACATGACCTCCAGGTCCAAAAATAAATCTATATAGTCTAAAAACAGATAAATCAAAAACATAAAGAAAATTATCCTTAAAATAAGTTTTTTTCCAAACATTTGAATCTTTTGTATATACATAACCAAGACCACCACCATCTTCTTTATGTCTCCAATCTGTATTAGGATCTACATTAAATTCACTACAAATTTTTTCATAAGCTTCTCTATCATAATTATTATTAAAAGCATTCCAACTTTTATCTTGTTTAAGAGGAATAGATATTTCTTTTAATATTCTTCTTGTTTGATAGTAAATATGGAATAAGAATAAAGAACCTGTTAATCCTCCCGCATTTATATGATTTTTTATGTCAACTCCACAACCTGTAGTTGAACACCAAATAGCAAAGTTTAATTGATTCTGCCAAAATAACATCCAATCACTTTCCCACCTTTCTACTATTTCTTCTGATGTAACTTTAGGTAATAAATATTTTTCAAATATATTAGTGAAATCTGCATTAAAACTTTTAACTCCGTTTCCATCTGATGAAATTATTATTTCTTGTTTTATAATGTTAACATTCTTTTTTTTAAACACTCCTCCATGTAAATAATTAACATCCTTATTATATTTAAAAGCTTCAGGGATCATTTTTTATCGGTAAAAAATGTACCATATAATTTCTAATATTGATAAACCTATAAACCTACAACAATATATAGATAATAAACATGGAGATAAGAAAATTAGATTAAGAAGTTTTAATTATACTATAGGATGGTATAATATAGAAAATAATAAGGTTATAAAATAATAAAAGAGAAAAAGGAAGAGATAGAAAGAGAAAGAGAAAGAGAAATATTAGAAGAGTTTGAAAGAGAAAAAGAAAGAGAAATATTAGAAGATATTGAAAGAGAAAGAGAAAGAATAGAAAGAGAAAGAAAAAGAGAAAGAGAAAGAGAAATATTAGAAGAGTTTGAAAGAGAAAGAATAGAAAGAATAGAAAGAGAAAGAGAAAGAATAGAAAGAGAAAGAGAAAGAATAGAAAGAATAGAAAGAGAAAGAGAAAGAGAAAGAATAGAAAGAGAAAAAGAAATATTAGAAGAGATTGAAAGAGAAAGAGATAGAAAAATATTAGAAGAGTTTGAAAGAGAAAGAGAAAGAGAAAGAATAGAAAGAGAAAGTTTAGAAAGAGAAAGTTTAGAAAGAGAAAGAATAGAAAGAGAAAAAGAAAGAATAGAAGAAGAGAAAATAAAAGCTAATATTATTAGTAATTATAAACAATTATATATTCACCTTGAACAAATAAATAGTTCTTATAATTTTCATAATGGAGCACCTAGTAAAATCTTAGGAGTTATTCCTGTTGAGAGTAATCAATTTGGAGATATTGTTAATATTATTTTTGATAATTCAGAGTATAAAAAATTAACTATAGGAAATATTTCTGAATTAACTATAAGTGTTTGTGATGAATGGGGGAAAAAAATAAATAATCATGGATTACCAATGAGTTGTGTTTTAGAAATCATCTAGGGAACTGCTGGAACTTTGTTCCACTAAATTATATAAAATTTATTTTTTATCAATAAAAATGAATCATATAATTTCTAATATTAATGAACCTATAAACCTACAACAATATATAGATAATAAACATGGAGATAAGAAAATTGGATTGAGAGGTTTTACTTATACTATGGGTTGGTATAATTTAATTGGACAATGGATTGATACTAACATTCGTAAATCCCCACCACCCAAAAAAATAATTTCAGATGGTTTTTATAATTTTCAACAAATAGTTGATGTATTTAAAAATTTTGACAACAGAATAACATTAACTGTTGATGAAAAAAATGGTATTGCTTGTTTAAAAGCAGAAGAATACCCAACAATAAGTTCAGTTAGTGATATAACCTATGGATTAATAATAACCAAAGAATTAAGAAAAATGTTAGGATTTAAAGAGAGTCATTATTTGGAAAATTCACCTCTTCTTAACCTCCCATGCTATGGTGAACAATCAATAGATTTAGTTCCTTATAAACAATTATATGTTCACCTTGAACAAATAAATAGTTCTTATAATTTTTTTAATGGTGCACCTAGTAATATTCTTGGTGTTATTCCTGTTGAGAGTAATCAATTTGGAGATATTGATAATATAAACTTTAGTAATCCAGAGTATAAAAAATTAACTATGGGAAATATTTCTGAATTAAATATAAGTGTTCGTGATGAAAAAGGACAAAAAATAGATAATCATGAATTCCCAATGCATTGTGTTTTAGAGATCATCTAGTGAACTGCTGGAACTTTATTCCACTAAATTATATAAAATTCATTTTTTATTAATAAAAATGAATATATTCGGTTCTAAAAAGTATATACTAGATAATAGTAAGATAGATTCATATTTTAATAATTTAAACTCAAATTTAGAAAGTAAATTATTTAATAATTTAAAGTCAAATTTAGATAGAGAATTACTTAACACTTTAACAAAATTAGACCTTGTGGTAAAAAGAATAGAGGAATCCTTAAAAAACATTACAATAAGTGCTGAAATAAAAGGTTCTTTATATAAAAGTAAGGTGTTTTCATTTGGAAATGCCGGTAGAGAAAAAGATGTTGGTTATGTTGTGATAAGGCGTGGTTATATTACTGGTATTGGTCTGTCGAGTAAAAGGACAAGTGGTGAAGTGCGAGTTGGTGTGCTGGTTGATGGAGAGCGTTTAAGTGGTGTGATATTACTTTACAAACAACAACAGCAAAACATGATAATTTTGAACGCCCTTTTTTAGTTGAGGCTGGAAGTGTTATTAATTTTGTTAGTCTGGTAGATAATACAACTGTAGTTAATACTGTTGCCTCGTTATTGTTTGAATTCAAATAATATACTTAAAAATGAAGCAACCAACGGCCCCAAATTTATACCCTGATTTAAATAGTAAAATACTAGATTCACAGCCAGACTATGGAACAGCTGCAGAGCAGTCGGAAGTAGAACTTCATGAACCAAGTCAAAATTATAGATTACAAAAAATCTCAGAGATTGAGAAAACATTAATTAATGAGAGAGATACTCGTAAAGCATTATATAAAAAATATAAAAGAGGAATAAATATAACAGATGGAGTAGACACAGCTTTTATGTCTGCTAGTATAATTATAGGAACTATTGGTTTAATTGTTCCTATTCTATTTCCGTTAGAAATTGTAGCTCTTGTATGTGGAGGAGTTGGAGCCTCTGTAAAAATTGTTAGACGTAAATTTATGAATAAAATTAAAAAACATGATAATATTAAAACTATTGCTAACAGTAAATTAAATAGTATAAAAAATTTAATCTCTAAAGCTTTAACAGATGGAGAGATATCTGAACAAGAATTTAAACTTATATTAGATGAATTAGAAAAATATAATGAGCTTAAACAATTAACAAAAAACTCTGCGGTTCCAAAAAACTATTCAGAAGAAGAAAGGCAAAAATTAATAGAACAGGGGAGAAAAGAGGCAATGGAGATAATATCCAAAAATATAAAAACTGTATAATATTGAATTTTTATAATACGTTAGAAAACCCTCCTCCTCCATATTCAGAGTGGTAAAAAAATGGTTCAGGAAAAAATATAATTTTCTTTATTTTTTTCATTGTTGTTTTTTTTTTTTAAAAAGTTTACACATGTGTTTTTTTAAATTTTACATTAGTGTGATTTTTTTAATTTTTTTTAACTAATAGTAGTATAGGTATTGAATGTGACTGCTTTTTGGGGGTTTACACATGATAAGCCAGACGCGCGGATTAGCGCGTCTGGGTTTTGAAGTGTGTTAGACCCGCAGTGAGCCAGTCACATTCAATACCTATACTACTCGTTACACTTCAGCAGGTGTTCAAAGAACACTCTTGTTTATAGATATATAATGGGAATCACTGTCTTATTCAATCCCATTTTCATATCAGGTTTTGATTTATCTTCATATCTTTTTGTCATCAAATGCCCTTATTCCATTTAATCAGTACAGTCATAGAATTGTTTAAAAGTAAAGATATGTATCTTGAATATTTCAGTTTTAATAGATTTTGTATTAAAGGAAAAAACTTTCATAATTTGTGTTTAAAATTCTTAACAGGGGCTCTGTGATTGGACCTACTTTCCAGTTTGACATTCCTAGACTGAAGTTTGGCACAGTCTCCTTTGGTGTGTAATTTTTATCTTATTTATTTTTTTTGCTTTTATTTGTTTATTTTCTATTCAAATTTATTATTCATTTTCATTCATGTCCAACCATTCAAACTTTTATGTAGCTCTGCTTATGATTATCTTTCCTCCTATGATAAATTATGAATAATTTCATATGTAATATAATAACTGATATTTTCACCAGATGATCGATGAAATTATCAGTTTGATATAAAATTTGTAGTAATGTTTCATGAAAATTTTACCCTGATAAACAAAGTCCAATTTACTAGACATGGATCCTTTAAATTAAGTGCCTGCATTTGGTTTCTGCATTTACTTAAAAAATTGTTTCATGTTTTAATAATACTCTGCAATCTCCTTTTTTTCCAGGCTTCTTAACACCAAGACCTGCACCCTGACCAACACCTCCCTCGTGCCCATGACCTTTAACCTCCGTGTCCCTGGTGATGGGGTCACAGACAGTGTGTGTGGCACCAGTGACCTTGACAGTGCAAAGAGTGACCATGTGTCCCCATCCCTGACTCTCGGAGCAGGCCCACCAAGAGAATTTGAGATAGTTCCTTCCAGTGGGACGATTCCACCACAGAGCGAGATCAAGGTCAAGGTGAACTTTATCTCAAACACAATCAAGAAATACGAGATGAATCTGGTGGTGGATGTGGAGAGTGTTGGAGAGGAAATTGTCTCCTTGCCAATCAGCGCAAAGTAAGAAAAAAACAACATTTAAATGTGGAATAGATTCACTTAATTAAGATTTATTGGGACCTTATTTAACTTCTATAAAACATCTAAACATATATTTTCGTGAACATTTAAGTGAATTGTAAAACTGTCAGTTTCATGAGTATATGTTTTCATAATTAGAAAATATGAGGTACATTATATCTATCAGGTAATGAAAACATTTGTGAACTTAATTTTCATGATAATTACTTCACAAAATCAGAACTCAATTTCAAAGTGTCATTTTTTATATCATTTTTTTCTTTTTACTTGTAGATGCATCGTCCCGCTCATCACAGTATTGAGTCCAATCATCGACTACGGTCGCTGTTTCTTGAGACATCCGTATGAACACAGCATCAAGCTGCACAATGACTCCGATCTACCAGCTAAATATGAGCTGGTGACACAGGAAGTCAACGAAGACACTTCCATTTTATACAGAAGTCCCCAACACAAGGTAAAATCCCTTCCTAGCTGTATTTAGGGGTATGCTTTTTGCCTTTAACAAAGATTCCATATTTATGTTTTACAATGTTTTGCTACTGAAATTATCATCTAATAAAACTTCATTTTGGGATATTTCAGCTATTTGAAGCACGATGGCTAAATATTACAGGTAACCAGTAATTAAGGGTTAACATTTTTCCTGTATTTCAGGGTATTGTGGATCCACACTCGGTGTGTGATGTTCCCCTCATCATTGAAGCACAGAAACTTGAAGAGCAAGATATTCTGGCACAGGTTGCAGTCTTTGGAAGTCCAGATCCTCCAATGGTATGTGAAATATTTTCATTAAACTTTATTTCGGATTTTTTTTTTTTTTTTCCTATTTAATTTGAAAACTTAATTGGTACATATACTCTTCACTATATTCTTTTTTTTTTTTTTATCTATCTGGGGCGTTTGTGCTATATCATAAAAACAAATAATAAAACAATGAAAAAATGAAGGCTTATAATGAGACTTTCTTTTCCCTTTTCCCAAAACTCCTGTTGGTCTTTTGTTGTACAGGAAGCAAAAGTTTTTGTGTTATCTGCTGTAAGCAGATGTGACACATAGGGATCACTTCTCCATTGTCTGTCTTTGTCACACTTTTCCCACCACGCTTCTTTCAGCATGTGACACTTCCTGTTTCCTGTAATAAAGATTTGTGTTATTTTGTTTTCCCAGCCGGTGCACATTGCATGTATAGGAGAAGGTCCTGTCGTCCATATTATGCCGCTAGATTTGGACTGGGGCGTAGTTCCTGTGTTACAAGACAAACCAAAGAAAATCCTTCTCTCTAACGAATCACTGATCCCAGCTCGCTTCACTGCCTATATGACGCGACCAAAGTCAGTCTTCCGCGTCAGTCCAGAAGATGGAGAAATCCCACCGGAAAAATCCATCGAGATGACTATCACTGCCTGCCTGGATGACGCTGTCCGGTTCCAGGACAAGGTTCAGATCAACTTCCTGGAGAGTCAGGTCCGACAGATTCCGGTTCAGGGATATGGTCAAGGGACAACAATCACGTCCGACCCGCCATTGACACCACATCTTGATCTCGGGCCAAACTTCAGGTAACATTTTAATCATATCTGTTATACAACTTCTGTTATCCAAAGGAATACCATTTCTATCTGTTTTGATATCATAATACCCCCTTGAACAAAGGTTGGGGTTCAG
Organism: Solen grandis; assembly: GCA_021229015.1. Lineage (NCBI taxonomy): Eukaryota > Metazoa > Mollusca > Bivalvia > Adapedonta > Solenidae > Solen > Solen grandis. The sequence goes on along the minus strand of CM037783.1, from coordinate 32,958,368 downwards.
GATATAGAAGAAATGACCATTACAGTTTGCCTGTCTGGCTTGGCTATAATTCTTTAAGCCTTAAACCCTAGAAGCTCATGCTAAGCACATGGTTGCTCATATTTTGAGGGCATCTTTTGACCTTGATCCAAGGTTCTTCACTCAAGGTCAGAGTTACAGGCAGATGTGTCCAGTCCATAACTTTTCAAATAATAATGTAGATATGCATATTTTTTTTATTATTTTTTTTAATTTTTATTATTAACTTTTTAAAATCTTCTTCTTTACAATTAGCATGATGTTAATAGATTAAAACACTTATGATATGAGATTTACAATTGTATATATATCTCTGTACACTTAGTAAGGTAGCCAACCGGTTTCCTTACCCACTGTTAGAGAATGTTAATAAAAATGTTGTCTATAAAAAGAAGAAAAAGATCAGTAAGGAATAAAAATAAAAAGTTTCATGATAGATTTTTTTTTTTCATCAGAATTTTTTCCTTCATAATATTGCTCAACTGTTTCCAGCAATCGTCCCTACTGTAAAGTGTTCCACCTGACAAACAAAGGTAGACGACACCAGCAGCTTGTCTGGAGTATGGATGGGTTCTCTCCCATTGCTAAGGCAAAGAAAGAAATGCAGAAATACAACCCTTTGGATATGAAATTCAGAGTATGTCCTACAGAAGTCTATTTTTGCATTCTATTTTTAGAAAGAAAAGAAAATGTGTATTAATTAGTACTTGCTTATTTTGTAACTCAGCAGTTTAGACAGGGATATAAAATTCTGGTTTTCCGTTTCAACCTTTCCCTACTTACTATTTTCCTCTATTTTGTTTTACATCCTCTCACTTGCTTTTTTTTCTCCTCAAACTTGCAATCCTTAAACCTTCTTCCTGTCTTTCCTTTCACATGTTCTCCTTCTTTCCACTTGGCTTTTTCTCCTAGATTTCAATCTTCCTTCCTTTTTTTGTCTTTCCTCTTTTTGCTATCCTTTCTCTTATTTCTCTCCTTCTCTCACTTGCTCTCCTTTCACTTATTTGCTCTCCTTCCTCTCACTTGCTCTCCTTTCACTTATTTGCTCTCCTTTCTATCACTTGCTCCCCTTTCACTTATTTGCTCTCCTTCCTCTCACTTGCTCCCCTTTCACTTATTTGCTCTCCTTCCTCTCACTTGCTCTCCTTTCACTTATTTGCTCTCCTTCCTCTCACTTGCTCCCCTTTCACTTATTTGCTCTCCTTCCTCTCACTTGCTCTCCTTCCACTTATTTGCTCTCCTTTCTTTCACTTGCTCTCCTTCCACTAATTTGCTCTCCTTTCTATCACTTGCTCCCCTTCCACTTACTTGCTCTCCTTTCTATCACTTGCTCTCCTTCTTACTTGCTCTTCTTTCTATCACTTGCTCCCCTTCCTTTTACTTGCTCTCCTTACTTGCTTTCCTTTCTATCACTTGCTCTCCTTCTTACTTGCTCTTCTTTCTATCATTTGCTCTCCTTTCTACTTGCTCTCCTTTCTATGACTTGCTCCCCTTCCTCTTAGTTGCTCTCCTTTCTATCACTTTCTCTCCTTCTTACTTGCTCTCCTTCTTACTTGCTCTCCTTTCTATCACTTGCTCCCCTTCCTCTTACTTGCTCTTCTTTCTATCACTTGCTCTCCTTCCACTTACTTGCTCTTTTTTCCTCATACTTGTCTTCTTTCTTGCTCTCTTCTTGTTCTCCTGCCTTTCACTAGCTCTTCTTCCTCTCTCTTGCTATTTTATCTTTAAATTGCTTTTCTTCCTCTCACTTGCTTTCTTTCCTTTTAACTTGTTCCATCATTCGTCAAATTTGGTTTCCTTTTTCTTCTCTCTTTGCCTATGATTTACTATTCATCACACAATTTGCTCTTCTGTTACTTCTTCTGCTTCGCTATTCTGCTATTTTTTTTCTTCTTACTTGATATCCTTTCTTTCAATTACTGACCTTCCTCTTACTTAATACATTTTCTCTGAATTTACACATGCCAATGGCTTACTATTTTCCCACTTGCTCACCATCTCAGACATGCTATCGTTTTGTTCCTCTAAATACTGTTCTTGGTCTGACATCCAGTTTTTGTTTTATTCCAGAACCAACCCCCACCGCCGGCCATACCTACACCAATATTCAAGGTGAACCCCAACAGGTTTGACCTCCCACCTGGTACCAGCATTGACCTGAAACTGGAAGGATTTGTGGCCAGGTAAATTTTTTTTTTTTTTTGCAATTCCTGTATTTATGTATTATCATATTTATTTTTACATATGCATATGGTTTTGCCTGAACATGGTCACCTTCATTCTCGATATTAGTATTAATCCCTTTACCTCATGAATATTCATGTACAAATTTATGACTTGATGAATATTAATCAACTGAAGATAAAATGATAAATGTGAACAGTGGGATATTCTTTTCCATGCAGAATATGTAGAATCAGAGCTACAATTTTGTATGAGCAAACAGATGATCTGATCTGGCTCTACTCTTGTTTGCCAATGTGTCAGAATGACAGAATGTCATATATGAAGTAAAGGATTAAACAATAATCTATTTTGGCAGCTACCTTTTAGATTCTGAGAAGTGAATTTTATTATTCCCCAAGCCTATGTTTTGGTATTTTGGAATGACTCCTTCCATTCATCTGTCCATAGATCTAGTTACCATGACTTTTTGTGTCGCCTGCATAGCATGGCAGACACATAGGGATCACTTTGTCCGTCGTCGTCGTCGTCGGCGTCGTCGGCGTCGTCGTCGTCGTCGGCGTCGTCGGCGTCACACTTTCTTGTCCGGAGCATAACTCGAAAAGTATTTGAGGTATCACCTTGAAACTTAAAACATGGATAGATCACATTGAGGTGGAGTGCAGTGCACAAGAATGATAACTCTGACTTTTTCTGAGTTACTACCCTTTGTTGATTCTGAGATTTTATTTTTGTCCGGACCATAACTCAAAAAGTATTTGAGGTATCACCTTGAAACTTAAAACATGGATAGATCACATTGAGGTGGAGTGCAGTGCACAAGAATGATAACTCTGACTTTCGTATTTTCTGAGTTACTACCCTTTGTTGATTCTGAGATTTTATTTTTGTCCGGACCATAACTCAAAAAGTATTTGAGGTATCACCTTGAAACTTAAAACATGGATAGATCACATTGAGGTGGAGTGCAGTGCACAAGAATGATAACTCTGACTTTCTATTTTCTGAGTTATTCCCTTTGTTGATTTTAGTTTAATTTTTGTCCAGGGCATAACTCAAAAAGTATTTGAGGTGCTGACTTAAAACTTTATAGATAGATAGATCTCATTGAAGAGGAGTGCAGTTCACATAAATGATAACTCTCACTTTCTTTTCTCCTGAGTTATTGCCCTTTGTTGATACTCAGACTTCATTTTTGTCTGGAGCATAACACGAAAAGTATTTGAGGTATTACTTTGAAACCTCACAGGTGGAAAGATCTCATGGAGTGCATTGTGCAAGAATGATAACTGTTGTATTTTTGGAGTAATTTCCCTTTGTTTATTTTTTTGGATTTAATTCTTGTGTGGTGCATAACTTGTAAAGTGTTGCCTTAAACATTTATAGTAGATAGATCTCATTGGTCTGAGTGCAGTACACAAGAATGATAACTCAATAATGATAATGATGACTACAAACTTGCAACATATATATAATTAACGTCATAAGTGCTTAATGACGTCATAATTTTTCTTACAGTTAATGTTTTGAATTCATAGTCATTCTGACACTCCTCTGATGAAGACTGTATAGTCGAAAGTGCTCGGGAAAATTATTACATATTGCACTGTTTGAATATTTTATTCCCCCCCCCCCCCCAAAAAAAAAAAAAAAAATTAAAAAAAAAATATATATATATATATATGTGTGTGTGTGTGTTATTTTGTACCTCACAAAATAGATTATGCTTTATCAATAATTTGTCAAAAGATCGATTTTCTAGTCAATTCTTTCATCAAACATGCTTAAATGCAGGCGACACAAGTGTTCCGAGGAACACCCACATCTAGTCCTAGTTTTACAGGTTTAATTTCATCGTAATACAAAGGAAGATGTGCATGATGTTAGATAATTGTGTCGCCTGCATAGCATGGCAGACACATAGGGATCACTTTGTCCGTCGTCGGCGTCGTCGGCGTCGTCGTCGGCGTTGTCGTCGGTGTCGTCGTCGGTGTCGTCGTCGGCGTCACACTTTCTTGTCCGGAGCATAACTCGAAAAGTATTTGAGGTATCACCTTGAAACTTAAAACATGGATAGATCACATTGAGGTGGAGTGCAGTGCACAAGAATGATAACTCTGACTTTCGTATTTTCTGAGTTATTACCCTTTGTTGATTCTGAGATTTTATTTTTGTCCGGACCATAACTCAAAAAGTATTTGAGGTATCACCTTGAAACTTAAAACATGGATAGATCACATTGAGGTGGAGTGCAGTGCACAAGAATGATAACTCTGACTTTCGTATTTTCTGAGTTATTACCCTTTGTTGATTCTGAGATTTTATTTTTGTCCGGACCATAACTCAAAAAGTATTTGAGGTATCACCTTGAAATTAAAACATGGATAGATCACATTGAGGTGGAGTGCAGTGCATAAGAATGATAACTCTGACTTTAATATTTTCTGAGTTATTTCCCTTTGTTTATTTTTTTTGGATTTAATTCTTGTGTGGTGCATAACTTGTAAAGTATTTGAAGTGTTGCCTTAAACATTTATAGTAGATAGATCTCATTGGTCTGAGTGCAGTAACCCAGAATGATAACTCAATAATGATAATGATGACTACAAACTTGCAACTATATATAATTAACGTCATAAGTGCTTAATGACGTCATAATTTTTTCTTACAGTTAATGTTTTGAATTCATAGTCATTCTGACACTCCTCTGATGAAGACTGTATAGTCGAAAGTGCTCGGGAAAATTATTACATATTGCACTGTTTGAATATTTTTTATTCCCCCCCCCCCCCCCCAAAAAAATAAATAAATATATATTTATATATATATATATAATATATATATATAATATATATATATATATATATTATATGTGTGTGTGGTGTGTGGTGTGTGTGTGTGTGTGTGTGTGTGTGATTTGGTGTTATTTTGTACCTCACAAAATAGATTATGCTTTATCAATAATTTGTCAAAAGATCGATTTTCTAGTCAGTTCTTTCATCAAACATGCTTAAATGCAGGCGACACAAGTGTTCCGAGGAACACCCACATCTAGTTTCTATCTAATGTTTTCATTCAACATTTCTATTCATGTGTTATTGTAGCCCACAGTTTGTGAAGGAGCGACTGCTATGTCACGCCATTATTGGACGTCAGGGTGGCAAGGAGCTGATCATGAAGATTGACGTGACAAGCGACTTCATCAGTCCACTCCTGGAGTTCTCCACCAAGAGTGTGTACTTCAGAGTCGACAAGGTGCGTTTTGTAGTTATCCTAAGGCTAAAAATGTTTATATGTAAGAAAGTGTATCTCATATTTGACAGAGTATGTCACGAAGATGGTATAGTTGACTTCATATTTAAAGTTTATTTTGGGTCAGAAACAGTGACGTCATTTATAATAACAAATGTTTGCCTTTCTTGACAATTTAGCAGATATATATGGATGTCAGTTTGGTTGACAAATATCAACAATTCAGGGGCTGGGTACAATTTAGCAGCAATTACCAGTAAAACGAGCCATAAAAAGCTGTAATATTTCATATATATATACAACCATTTACAGCAACCAGAGGACAAACTGGAGGTCCAGATGCGAGAGCTAGTGATCAGCAATGTCTCCACGTTGCCCCTGACAACCGGCCTCAAACTCAGCCAGCCTTTCCAGATCCTTCTTAAGGATGGCACAGAGGTCTCTGAAACGGTAAGCGCGTTTTTATTTCATCTGCATAACAATTTAAAAGTATTTGAATTTCCATTCCCTTTGTGAATTGAGGTCTATACTGAAAACTTCAATATTTCAAATGCAGCCAGTGGTACTCCAGGAAAACTCTGAATTATTGAATTAGATATTTCAGTTATATCATTATGGTATTAGGTCTTTTAATTGTTTACCGATATATTCAAATGAGATAATCAAGTTGTCCAATCACATAACTGGGATATCATGTGATCAGTGGTTGACATAGTTTACATAAAAAAAGCACATGGGTTAGTTCGTGATACTGTTTGTTTGAGAATAAACAGGTCATGAACGGGAAAAAAATCACATAAGATCTATAGGTAAAGGAGGGGCATTAATTTTCACAGCAAAAACAGGGTTGTTTTTTTTCTGTGTTAACCAAAGTGTAGCGGGATAATATTTTTTTCTGCATTTTTTCCTCTCTTTAATGTAGAATTTCTGCCAATATTTCATGCAAAAATCATATTTGATACTATCGAGGCAACTCTTTCTTCAGGAGGTACATTTGAAGGTCGGGGAGACGTACACGCTAAGAATCCAGTTTAACCCGGCCTACAAGGACGATCTTCATATCCGCACAATCGATGAAATCCTGCACATCACATACAGGGAGCATCCCCATGTGGTATGTATGATACAGACACAGTGACATGGCGATAGTTCGACCAGAAATTATTCAAATACCATGTCTGATTTTTAAGTGCCTTTCTTATTCCTGTCACAAGCTCAGTTACTTGCATGCCTTAAACATGTGATTCTGAAGTTGAACCTAGTTACCACATAATCTTGGACGGTGTGTGAACCTAGTTACCACATAATCTTGGACAGTGTTATATGGTTTTGGGGTTGGGTGGGGGAAGTGAACCTAGTTACCACATAATCTTGGACGGTGTGTGAACCTAGTTACCACATAATCTTGAATGGTGTGTGAACCTAGTTACCACATAATCTTGAACGGTGTGTGAACCTAGTTACCACATAATCTTGGACAGTGTTATACGGTTTTGGGGTGGGGTGGGGGAAGTGAACCTAGTTACCACATAATCTTGAACAGTGTTATACGGTTTTGGGGTGGGGTGGGGGAAGTGAACCTAGTTACCACATAATCTTGGACGGTGTGTGAACCTAGTTACTTTTGGGGGGGTTGGGGAAGTGAACCTAGTTACCACATAATCTTGGCATTGTGTGAACCTAGTTACAGTGTTACACGGTTTTGGGGGTGTGAACCTATTTATGGTGTTATATTGGACAGGGTTATAATTAAACATGATAACACTAATTAAACATGAAAACATGAAAAATTGAAGATGACCCATGATATATTGGCATCCACATTTAAATGGAGCTTAATGCAATGGATATTTACACTACATTTTACAACAAATTACACTTGGATGATTTTGGGTCTCTGGCTTCAATCACGTTATATTTGCACCTGTGTTAAAATGGAGTGTGTAGTAATGGAGTTTGCTTGTATTCCAGGACTACATAGCACTACGGGGAGAGGTGTACTTCCCCAATCTTGACTTTGAGAAGACAGTGATGGACTTTGGCTGTATCCTCAACGACACTGAAGTCACCAGATACGTCAATATCACGAACAACAGTCCCATGGTTGTGAAATACAAGTAAGCTGAGATTTTATGCATACACTTTCTAATACTTTTCCATGATTGGTGGTTCAGAAATGTTTACCAAATTGAAGGTTTGAGATTCATTGTTTGAAATATAATTTTGTATTGATTGAAAGAGTCGAGACGGGCTTTGTTAAAGATTATTATCAGATTACAGGCAAAATTTGTGCTTTAATTGTTGTATTCACTTGAATCATAGAATTAAATATAATTGACATAAAAAAGTATTCACAAATTAATTATTCAGGCATTTAATTTTTATTTTCAAAAACCGTAAACAGTGCATTTTTAAATAATACCGTTATAGCGTGTGAGCACCAGGCTTCAGCATTTATCATTGTAGTCAATGGAATGACTTAAAGTTTAAAGTTTTTATAGTTGAATGATGGAGGATAGATTTTGATAATCTTTATACAGATATTGAAGGAGATATTGTCAGTGTCCTGTCTGTCTGTCCGTCCGTCCATCCGTCCATGTCCGTCCGTCCAAATTCAGACTGCTTAAATTTTACCTGCTGGTCTCCATGACACTTGGGAGTAAAGATTTTTTTTTTTTTTTTTTTTTTTTTTTTTCAATTTATAGAAAACATTCCTTGAAATTTACTCACTGACTGACCTGGTAGCAAAGATATTTTGCTGGACATATTTATAAAGTAAAGCATTTCATAAAGCCTCAACATTGATCTTGTATATTTTTCAGATGGTCCTTCCTTGTGATGGGCGATGAGCAGTGCACACGCATCAACAAGCCGCCCCGCTCCCCCAGCCCCATCGTGGAGGTGGCAGAGGAGGAGGAAGAAATGGTGAGAGAGCCCAGCCCAGCTCCTCCTCTCCCCCGGCCCCCCAGGGGGAGCCACAGGTTGAAGTCATTATCCAGGAGGCTTCAGATGTTAAGGAGGAGGAAACAGAGAAGGCAGAAGTTGAACCCACTAAAGTATGTAGATTTTTTTTTTAATCTGACCTGTATTTAAAATGCTGCTGTATTTCAGTATAAAATTTATTCAACAAGGTTGGGAGATTTTTATGTATGTGCTTATTTGGGAGGGAAGATTCTTGAATTTATTCATAATGGTCTAGGTATTTAGATAACAAGCTGTGTTTCAATTTATAGAAAGCTATCCTTATTTCTTTTTGACTGGGGAATACATTGCTTAATAACATATTTAAATCCCTCACAGTTGTTTATGGGTGGGACCAGTACTTTGCATCTTAAGATGTTTTGAATGATTCTCCTCTTAAGCAGGGATCATAGTCCCACATTCAGATCCTATATTAACACTATGATCACTATGATCATCTGTAAAATTCATTTTGCACAGAAAAAATTATAGATTTTACGAAAGTATGAGTAAAAAGGGAGATAAACACCAAGATGTAACAATACTGTACCAAAAACTGGCTGAATAATGGTCCAAAACTTATTTGACATGCAATAAACTGCTGTGCTGGTAAATTGTTGAGTCCCTTATAGATATTATGTATGAAATGGAGGAAACACCTTCAAACTGAGCATTACCTTATCAGGAAGGGGAGGTAATAGAGACAGAGAGAAGTGCAACACCAGTTAAGGCCCCTGAATCTCCAAAGGAGGAAGATGACAATAAGACAGCAGAGAGTGAGAAAGAGCAGACACCTGAACAGACAGACTGTATGCTTGAGGAATCTGAACATCTGGAGAAGGTGGAAACTTTAGACCCTGTCTGTTCATCTGTCTGTCTGCCCATCTACCTGTCTGTCTATCTGATACTTAAGTCTTACTTGTGCATCTGGATTGTATTTAACTTCCTTTCAGTTATCTTCCTATCTCATAGTTTGTCTTACATTCTGTTTTAATTCAGTCAGATCATCGGACTCGACATTGGACATACCTTTACATTAATCCTAATGTCTGTCTTTGAAGTCACCTTTATCCTCTTTAACTGATGCCTCTCTTCTTTCAGATGCCTTCATTTCTATTGTCTACCTATTTCTTTCCTTTATCTTTTTTTTTTTTTTTAATTTGACCATAATCTAAATCGGGAAAATGATAGAAAAGGGGCCAGCTATAAAATCATATACATGTAGTAATAATTATAACAATATAAACGATAATTATAAAGTCTATTTTATTACAGCCAACCTCAGTGGCCATTTTTCTCTTTCTCACATTTGACCTCTCCTCACCAGTCTATATAAGATTATAATAAAATCCATCTGACCTAATCACAGGGTCAGCTGGAACAGGAAGGGGATGGAGAGGGAACCAACAAGGCCAAGACAACCGAGCTGAGTCTCAGTCTAGCCTCCCTCAGAGACGAAGACTTTGACGAAGACCCGCTCAAGTCCAACAGGGCCCTGGCTGCTTTACTGGAATCTGAGAGAGCAGTAGATGAGTCTCCAATTGGCATAGAACAGGTAGGGTCATGTCAGTCTTTATTTTGAATATACTGACTCAATAACTTTATTATGTGGGGTCATGCATATGGTAAATTTTCTCACTAGATCCTGTCTAGTTTTATTTTGATGTTTCTGGTGATTTATGCTACTCCAGTGATATTTTGAACTGTTTTCCAGTGTCAAGAAAGATAGTTTTGTCATGGTACTCATAATAGGGGGCAAACTCTTGGTCGTTCAGTCTGTAAAGCATTCAACCTATAAGCAAAAGGTCCTTTGTTTGAGTCTGAGTCAGGAAGCACATTCTTCTCCCCCTGTGTTAGTAGCATTTTTGGGGTCAAGGTTATTATTGTCAGAATAATCTGTACAAATGTACGAAAATAACAGTATACAGTCAAGCCTGTATAGTGGTCACATTTAAATAACAGCCAACCTGTGAATTAAGGCCAGTGACTGGATTCCCTGAATTAGATTTATGCAGAATTTAACCTCAGAATAACAGCCACCTTCAGAAAAAGGCCATTTTTCAATTTCCATTGAGTGGTTTTTGTTGACAGGTTTTTGTTGTGTCATGTTCAAGAAATGTTATTTACAAGTCATGTGACCATATTCTGATCTGTATCCTTCAGGTGTTTGACATCCTGCCATTGTATGGCACCCTGCAGCCAGGCGACACAGAGCAGGTGACCATGACCTTTTATGGTCATGCCGACATCTGGGGTCAAGCCAAAGCCATTTGTGAGGTCGAAGGTGGACCTACGTATGAGATAACCCTGAAAGGTGAAGCATCTCTGGTCAGCTACAAGTTTGACTGCAAGGAGATACATTATGGGAAACAGGTACTATCTTAATCCATGTACCAACTTTAAATGCCAATATTTCATATTTGACAGAAAATGGAGCAAATATTATATTAAAAGGAATGCTTTGTTAACATTTCATTATTTTCCTTTTAACATGGTTCGCACAGATCTTAATAAGCCCTTGAATTTGATGTCTGTCTTGAAAAACCCTTTAATTTGATGTCTGTCTTGAAAAACCCTTGAATTTGATGTCTGTCTTGAAAAACCCTTGAATTTGATGCCTGTCTTGAAAAACCCTTGAATAATGTCTGCTGAAACCTGAATTATGTTCTTGAAACTTAAATTGATGCCTGTCAAAAAACCATGAATCATATTTCTAAAAAAATGAACCCTTAAAATTAAATGAAAGGTCTGGAAAAAACTTTGAATTTGAAATTACAATATTGATCATAAAGTTATTAAAAAATTGAGGTTCATCCCTTTCATGCCTTAAAATTTAAACATAAGTTGTGGTTTATGTAAGTCCTTATTTTGAATTTCAAAGCCTTAAAAAAACTTAAATTTTGCTTCAGAAAATCTGTATGAACCATGTTTAATATGCCATAAATAAAACACTCCCAATTATTATTTATACATCACCCAAAATTTCCATCTGCTTACAGATGTATGATCACGTGGCCACAGCAGAGATCCAGTTGATCAACTCGGGCAAGGTCGGGTTTGACTTCTGCTGCTTGAACCTTGACCCTGCTCTCGCCAAGAAGCCCAAGCCAGGCGTACCCATCATGGTCCCACATGCTGTAAGATTTACCTACTGTGTTTTACAGAAGTCATCTTTGATACCACTTTATCATACATATTTATCACTGAGATAGTTGGCAATATATAAGTGATAAACATTACTTTTAATAACACATTCTACTTGGATATTTTGTTTTTTAATTTAAACATTATCAAGGACACCTTTTGGATGATCTTGATTTTACTAAAGATGGGCATGTGACCATTTAATTGAGTCTCTCTGTCATTTTTGGCAGTCGGCCATCTATATACAGGAACATTTTTTTTATACATAATGATATACTGTCTTGATAAAAATCCAATATTTTGTCTTTGAACTAAGACAGAAAATAATTCATCACCTAGAGGATTTCTTGTTTTATGAATACATGAATGAGTAATTCCTTAATCTGGTTGCTAAACATTTTTCACATAATATTTAAAAGGTTATCATTCGGACTGTTTTTCTGTTATAATTGTTAAGTGTACATGTGACAATCTGAAGGAGCAAGTAATAGTCTTTATTTTTTTTAAAATCTTGAAAGCATTTTCTTCATTATTATACACAGGGCCACATAGAACCAATGAGTGAGCAGAAGCTGACCATTAAATACCTGCCAGGAATTCCTGAAAAATTTGACAAATTATTCCGCGTGCAAGTAGCTCACTTTGAACCTGACCTCATCACAATTCACGGAGAAGGTGTCTTCCCTCGCGTCTCACTCGACCTTCCCAGATTACCGGATGCTGATGGCCATTATTCGAGCCTTCTGAAGGAAGCTAAGAAAAACGTCTATAACCGGACAATGTCAGCAGTTGATCCTAAACAGAGCCCTCTGCAATCTCATGCAATGGGGCACCCAACTGCCCCAGAACACTTGCTTGTCGCCCAGTCACAGGTAAGAATATTCATTTTGGTGCTATGGCTTCAATTTTTACTGAGAATTTGCTGCAATTTGCACTTGTTTGCTGGGGTTTTTTTGTAACTAACACATTTTCCAGGAAATGCTTTGAAGGTCTGGACATTTTCACATACAGATACTTGTGAGATTGAAGTAGTTTCTAGTTTGGATAAAGACTTAACTGTAGAATAATTAACATTGTATTCGGAAAGAGAACAAAAATAGTCACAACTTGTATCACTAGTTTGGAAAACAGATGAAATTAACTCTTTAAACAATTTATAGACTTCAAAGAGAGACATCTCAGACAATTTGAGTGAAAAGTCTAGACAAATTTGCAATAACACATCTGCCTAACTTGATATCTTTATGTCTTTTAGGTTTATTTATTTTTGAATTAATATAAAAACATATAAATGTTTTTTCAGGTTATGTGTAAATTTGATACTAATTCAAGCTGACTTTTGATAACTTTTTTTTTCCTCCATATTTTTTAACTCTTTACCTCATGCAGACTCAATCTGAGGCATTGGCAAACAGGGCAGACCCAGATCTTAGCAGAAGCTACCTGATAGGGGTTTTCCCTGTTTCATCATACAATATTATAGCTTAGATTCTACACAGTTTGTATGATAAAGAAAAAATCATGCTTTCATGTAATATTGAAAATTAATTAATATTCATTGAGTCATAGATTTGTGCATGAATATTCATGAGATAAAGGGTTAACAATATTCTTTATTTATGAATGAAATTGATATTAAAATGAAAGTAATATTTTTCGAAAACTTACCCCTGAAAGTTCATGATCAGTGTTAAAGACCTATAGCGCTTTTGAAATCAGGGGAAGTACTGTCCATGTGACGTCCAGTGCCTGCATGATCTATCACCTGCCATGTCACATTTCCCGTCCCCACCCCCTTAACTTTAGCATCACATGTGCAGCTTATCTCCAATGAGACACATTTTCATCGTTATATTGGTTACCTTAACCCTTTCCCTCTTATAGACTCATTTTGACGCACTCATAGGTACAATAAAGCCTGATCTGCAGAAAACCACAGTTAAACCTTACCAAATTTAATTACAAAATCCTCATTTCCAGACCACTGAGGAGCAGCGAACAGCATAAAACCTGATCAGCCTGCGAGTTACTCGCAGGCTGATCTGGTTTTATGCTGTTCGCATAGGTCTTTTCATGGTGTCCTCTATGAGGGAAAGGGTTAAGAATTTACTTTTAGATACATATGGGTCAAGGTTACTGAAATTATGAAACTTGAACAGAGGCTTGTAGTAGGACATTGTGATGCTGTGGGAGGTTTAATCACCTTCTTCATTAGTTCAAGGTTTTATTGTGATTGAAAATTGTGTCTCAAATGCAATTAACTTTTCTTGCAGTCATCTGTCTATCTTTCTTAAAAATAATTAAAGGGCAAATCTTCTTATATTTCTATTTTCTGTTTCAACCCAATACCGCATAGATGACCAATCCTGGTGGCCGAGTGGTCAGTGTGTTTGCCCTGTAAATAGGGGGTCGTGGGTTTAATCCCCAGCTGTGACATACTTAAGTTGTTAGAAATGAATTGGTACTGCAGGTATGTCTCCCTTGCTTGGGGCTCATCACCTAGTGTCCGGGTAATGGGATATGCAATATGTCTGTGACATGATTCCGTTTCATATTATTAATAAAGTTCCCAAAAATGACTGAACTACATGTACTTTTGGTTGGATTTAACCCTTTCCCTCATACATACTCATTTTGATGCCCTCAATAGGTATCACATAAAGCCTGATCTGCAGAAAATCACAGTTAAACCTTACCAAATTTAATTACAAAATCCTCATTTCCAGACCACTGAGGAGCAGCAAACAGCATAAAACCTTTTATGCTGTTTGCATTGGTCTTTTCATGGTTTCCTCTATGAGGGAAAGGGATAAAACCCTAGCAAAGAAGGGTTTCTTTGTTAGACTTTATGTGTTAAAGGATCAATACATGATAGGCTCCATTTCCTACTGTCCTACTTAGCTCTAAATAGTACTTTAAATTCATTAATTTTCATGTATGATTAATTGTTATGCGTATTAGTTTTCATGGAGATAAATTTTCTTGGGGGACTGATTTTCATGGATTATTCACACATATTAATCTCATAGAATTTGTACATGTATGGGCCATGGAATTGACTTTATTATAGATTAAATGAAGTTAATATCAACTGAAAAGATTTTTCCAGTATTTGAATAATTCTTGAATAAGGTTAGAGCTAATTTCCATCTTTTATCTCAAGGTATTTAAGTAAATGAGTGAATTGATATGATAGTAACCTTGCTTACAGTAATTGTTGAAAAAATGTAATATTTGAAAAACCATGGTGGAATGCTTTACAACTAAATTTAAGTAACTTTGCTTTTTATAAGTTTTATGGTATTTGGGATAAAGTTGATTGTAATTGGGAATAAGATTTGTGGTAATAGGGAATATATTGGGAATAGGGTTGATAGGAATAGTTGGGAGTAAGGTTGGTTGGAATATTTGGGAATACAATTGATGGGAATATTTGGGAATGAGGTTGGTTGGAATATTTGGGAATACAATTGATGGGAATATTTGGGAATGAGGTTGGTTGGAATATTTGGGAATACAGTTGATGATAATTTGGGAATACAGTTTATGGGAATTTGGAATATTTTGGAATACGGTTAATGGGAATGCGGAATATTTGGGAATAAGGTTGATGGTATTTGGGCTTGAACAAAAAATTTGCATTACACAAATAACCAGTTTTTTTCTGATATCAAAAAAATAAATAAACATCTATTTTCTTCTCTACCCTACAGCACTGTAGTTCTGCTTGTTCTGTACTCCAGATTATTTTAGTATTTCTGTTTCACAACAACATTACAGGTTTTATTTATATATTCAACATTTGACTTTTTACAATCATATGCCTTTCGACTTACTTAGGGCGTGCCTCACGAAATGGTAAGTTCTTCTGTTTGACTGGTTTTGGTCTCACTGTCACACACCAAACCCTCAAATGTTACCGTTGCTTCTCTAACCCAGTACTAAAGGACAACTTTGTTTTATATGTGATGTTATTTTGATGATAAATCTCTAATGATTGTTGATTTCACACTGAACTTGTTTCAATGCACAGTGTCATAGTCTTTAATCTCACACTGCTTAAAGCAGCAACATTAAATAAACTTATTTTTCTTTATGTTCAATGATAAAACTCACAGCAGAAATAAATATGGATATTAGATAAAACTTTATTTTCAGAATGATGATTTTTATAGATAATATAATTTTTTTTATTTTTTTTTTCATTTTAGTTTTCACTTTTTATTTCTCAAGTTATCTTTTTTTTTTTTTTGTAAAGAAAATAAATTCAATTTTATTTGAACTTTTAAAGTGTTTTAGATTGTTTCAATATTTCAGTCAGAAATCATTTAAAGAGTATCTTTCATAGTTGTTAAATAAATGAGTTTAATAATCTGAATTATCATTATAAGAAAAAAAGAAAAGCAATTAATTTTTTGTATTTTCAAGACGTCAACCCCAATTGAGTTTTATGAACTGTTAGATCAAAGACCTTCAAGACCATATACTGCAAAGGTATTTTCATAATCAGTCCCGATAGCTGGACAGTCCCCTTCAGTTATAGTTGGGAGAATTAGAATTTTTACCGAACTGGTCTGGTTTAGATTCTTTAGTTTTATTAGACTGGTCTGCATGCCAATATTTTTTGGTCTTTTTGATGCATGCATTAAGTTTCGCTTTGGTCTGGTGATAGAAATATAGCTGGTCTGGGCCTGGTTTATATTTTTCACATTGGTCTAATTTTGGAAAGTATATCATACAGAAATTACTTCTCACTTGGTATAAAAAGCTTTTTTGTACTTGTACTTTTTGTCACTACAGTTTGTAATTGAATCTTGTAGTTTAATCATTTTGTGGTTTTGTGTTAGAATGTGTTTTTTGATAGAGAAGTGTTAAGCTTGTCTTACTTTTTTAAACTGGTCTTCTTAGAAAAACTGCTGTTCTTACCAAATGGCCCAGTAATAAAAATTGATTTTAATTGAGATAATGCTGGTGTTAGTAGTCTTTTTGAAAAAGATCAAAAAGACATTAGATACTCATTTCATATTTGCAAATTGGTCAAATTTGAAGTTTAGGCATCAATTTAGGTGACACGTGTGTTCCAAAGAACACTCTTGTTGTAATTAAATTTAAGCTTTTGGAAGTTGGATTTGTTTGGGTGGAGTCTGTTTCTGTCTAGAAATTGATCAGTTCTTTAGTTTTAATGTGTCTGGTCTTTAATTAATGAACATGGCATGGGATAGTTTAGATAAAATGTTGGCCAAACTGGTTTTGTGACTAGAATGTAAGCTTCGTAAAAGTACTTCCTATTAATTAATTAATTAATTAATTAATTATTAAAACAATTCAGCATTATAATATGACTTAATTCTGCTTTTTTATACAATTGAAAAATATCTTTCTTTCATTGTAAGTAAAAAAAATTTTTAATTTTTTTTCTTTTTTTTATCAAAGAATTTTTGTAAGCATTGTCTTTGAAAAATATTTGCAAACATATCATTAGTCTAGTTTTAGTGAAATCAGTCGTAAGTTTCTAAGTTTGATTTGTAGATTTAGAATTAGTTCATATGTCTGCATATTTCAAGTTAAGAATTTACAAGTTTACAGATTATTATGATTGCTCTTGATAAATATGTCATATTGTACAATGAAATATAATATTTAGGATAAATTGGTGAACCAAAAAAAATTACAAAAGTGGTTTCATATTGGTACCATTTTGCTATCACTTTTTTGTTGCAATGAAATAAAGAAGATTAACTAGGAAATAGAAAGAAAAAAAAGAATAAACTGTAAAAGGTTTTGTAAATTAACTTGAATGTATAGCTAAGGTTTTTGCTTAGACACCTTTATACAGTACTACCAAGCACAGTTGTTCACATTATAGAGTAAGCTTTGCACTGCAGTAACTATTGTAGTTCAGTGTATCTTTCATAGAATTAACTTTAAACAGTTGTTTTTTTTTTTGGGGGGGTGGGGGGGTTATTCATAATAAAAAGGAATGAAATAGCAAAATGTTTGTTTAAAAATACATTTTGCTAGAAATTCATAAAAATTCATTTAGTCTTCTGACACAAAACAGAAGCTAGGGAAGTTTATATCTACCTCTGACAGTTTTGGATTTTTTTTTTTTTTTATGAATTTCTGTGTTCATAACTTTTGAAATATAATGATTGTTTTGATAATAAATCAAAAGGCTAATTTTTTAAGCATTTCAAAAAAAAAACTTGTGTGTTTCAGAAGGTTATTATTTCAATCAAAGCACACACATTCAATGTTTGTAACACTCTGTTAGATGCCTGGTAATTGTATACACATATAAGCTACAAGTATGCCAATCATATTTATTGTGTGTGATGTCTCGGCAAGCAATAATTTAGTGATTTCTTATTATTGAACTTTCAAGTCAACCTTTTTCTGCACTACCATAGCTTAACTTGAAGAAAATGACTGCTACATTTTCACAATACAAATGTCCTGCAAATGTATGATCAAAAGAAAATGCCAGACCGCAAATGCTTGCACTGCTATTTGACAGATCTGCATTATAAACTAAACAATTCAGTTTCAGATTTTCCTTAGTTCAGTTTGTAGAAATATTTTTAAACAACTCAGTTATTGCATACAAGAACTCACTCTTA
>CM037783.1:32890089-32940089 GCA_021229015.1 Solen grandis | reverse complement strand
GAACTGACGTCATACACAACTGAAAACCTTACATATGTACAAAATTCATACTCTGAGTACACATGGAAGGTTAAATGGGGATTTTAGTATTATGTTGAATTCGAGTCTTAGTATCGTACATGTGTATATTTAAGATTTTGGCCTGTGCAGCTTATATTTTTGTAGATTTGATATGAAATGCAAAAATATACAAAATACCACTTGATTAAATATACAATAATTCCAAAAGCCTTTTGAGGATGGGATACTTTTCTTGATTAATCTTGGGATGATATTTCCAGTTGACCTCGATTTTCATAATAGTATAAACAATGATTAAAGTTTCTTTTAATGGAGTTATAATTATATAGCGGGTGTTAAATATCAGGGATAGCTATTCCAACGACACATATCGACTACAGGACATTCATAAAGTTTTACTAAGCAATTTTCCCACACTGCTGATAAGTATTCAAGAATTCGTCTTACATATAGAAATACATTGAAATGAACGCTTGGCGACTAAAAAGCTAGGCTGTTGAATTTAGTTACGCATTTTCCAACCTCCCCAACTTGTGTTGCAACAATCCTAATATAAGTGGCAATCATTTTCCTTTTGTAGTCATGATTTTCCCTCAACAAAGACTACTATCGGCAATAAAGGTACTAGCCAAAACGTCATTTAAGGTCCGTCCCTGATAATGCCCGTACTTGCCTGCTTGAAAAAAGTACTCCAGGAAATTTAACTGAACACTATTGTGATACACTAATTGCAAGCAACAGGATACTATAGCAAGAGAAATTATCATTGTAGATCAAGATTAGAGTGCAGTTCTGTAATTCAACATTTACATATTAGGCATATTATCCCCACAGTATTCTGACACTGGTTATACGGTATAATTAATCATCAGGCGTATCCCGTGATCGTTTTCCGGAATAACACATGCAGACAAAAATACACAACTTTAGCGTTGTTAAAAAAATGTTTTAGTAATTGTTCAGTCCTGCACGACCAAGGTGTTTTTGCTTTTCAATGGACCTCTTCTTTCATACATTACTAGGCTGAATTAACACATATTTTCATTTTCGGCTATTGATGATAAGCGGAGATTATTCATACGTACAAAAAAGTAGTTCCCAAACCTTTATTGTTGTTGAACAGTTTAATGCCAAATTTGACGTTATGCTTAAACTAAAGAAAACAACTTCGCCTCAGCCGGCAATCAGGGTACATTCTCTAGTTTTCGGTCACAACGGTTGTAATCTTGTATTATTCGATAAAATGTGCTTCCAATGCATAGTCTGTAAATGTTTGACTTTATGTCCAAACCACCATTTTCGTTAAGTACTGATCTGGAACACACATTTTAACTTATTGAAATGTATCATAGAACCCGGCAATGATGATACCCGGAATAAGAAATGGTGGCTTTGAGGCTAGATTCAAACGAGATATTGCTGCAGATGATACGATGGAAGAGGGAATTAAAGCGCCAAATAAAGAATAACCTACAGATGGGACGACCTGGAGCGAAGTAAAACAACAAAATCAGTACATAGACGGGGCGATATGTGTTTACTTTTCTGAACATCCTATTCGTAAAGGATGAAAACGTCAGACATACTTTTTTTCAATATCATTTGATAAACTGCAAGTACAGATATTCAAAACGACTTGATTCAAACACCAAAGAGTAATCAGTAATCATTTGTGTATGATTTATGATTTGACATAATAACAATATGATATACTACAATGATATAAAGATTTATGAGGATCATATTTGGTAATCATAATATTTACTGTATGGAAGGAAATAAACAAAATAATTATATATTCATCGTGTTATACTTATTTAACATCAATGCTACTTTTTATGTATGGAAGTGTGTGTTTATGTGTACGTATGCATGTGATGTGTGTAAAAATGTGTATAGATATGCGTAGGTATGTGTATTTGTGTATGTGTGTTTGTGCTGTATGAATGGTTCAGTTTTCGGATCGCTCGATGAATATTAGAATATTAGTTTAAACTTGATTATTTTACGTCGAATGGTACCTGGAATCTTACAACGTTTACCTATCCTTTCCATATATCCATGACACTTATAAATCAGAACAGCAACCCATTTTACATACTTGAAAATCTGCAAAAACACATTTCACTTTTCTGTCCGAAGAATATACAATAGGTGTTTGATTGTAAATTGACTGAAGTATATTTATTATGTATTGGTAAGTAAAGATAGTTGCGTATTCACCAGAGGATCGGCAATATCTATAAATATATATAATTCACTGATCTTAATTGACCAATCAGTGAATGGGGACATATTTGAAGTATATGTTAACTATGTTTATTTCCCATTGAACACTGTGTGAAATTGTACACTAGCATGTAGGTTAGGTGTCCGGGGAGTGCACGTTGATTAACATAGGTTAACTTCTCATTTCGGAGTGAAAAGGTCTAGTGGTGTCCAATATTATAGGTCTGGTAATATGTAAATGAAGACAATTACTTTTATTTATATGGTGGCATATTTCTGCCAGCCACTTATCCACCCAGCTATCTTGACAATGTTGTAATTGCCAGATACTAACTGAATATGTGAAAAAAAATCAGCAAAGTTTCGACAAAGCTAAGTGGAAAAGTGGCTAGCAGAAATAATATGCCACCATATATTTAACAACGATTACGAAATAATTTTTAAAACTTAAATAAATCCCAGCCTGTGGTTCGAATGGTGTAAGTGTAAGTGGCTTCTATTGTACTACAAATAACCGGGTATTTGTAAGAATAATAAAAAGATCTTAAGTATGCAAAAAGCTGAAAGGGGTTATATCTAAACTACGATTTTATCTTACACTGACTAAATTTAGTTCGATGATGAGTGGAAAGAATGTCACGGTAGGATGGATATTTTCAAACATGTTTATTTATAATCAAACCTAAAAAATAGGACCACTCCTGGATTTATGTTCAACTGGTTTTTATGCAGAGTTGGTCGATTTATTATGGCGGCTGTTTCTGCCATGTCGTGTGGCGGGTTTCGGGTCCAAAGGTCGAAGACGAAAAAACCTAGTGGGGCGAGGCGAATAGACGTAAAATAGAAATTTCGGGGGAGAGATTTTGGGTCGAAAAGTCGAAATTTCGGCGTCTTTTCGCCTCAAGATTTCTTTTGTGCCCATTTTTCCAATACAAGATATTTTTTCCAATAAAATTGACATTGTTGCGAGAGAGAGACAGACAGACAGACAGACAGACAGAGAGAGGAAAGAGAGAGAGAAAAGAGAGAGAGAGAGAGAGAGTTCTGTGTGTGACTTCTTTGCAGGGATTTATTCATGATACACGTACATAAAGCTCAATAGGTATCAAATAAATATTATAAATATGAAGAAATAACTATTAAAGCGATTCAGAAAACCCATTTGCATCGAGAAAGTAAAAAGTGTGTAACTTTTTTATGGCAGTTTTAACGATCAACTCATCATCAACGTCAGTAAATATGTACTTTTGATATCCATAAAATCTCGTGCGTCTGTAAAAAAAAAGAAAAAAAATCTTCGATTTCTTGATTTTCTTCAATTTTGTCGAGATGTTTAAACTGGATATCCCAGGAGTGGATATATTCCTGGATGGTAGACTGTTTCCAAATGAAACACAGGTTGTCCTCAACCACATAACGTCCTCACTATTTTCAATTCCTAAACACCTTAATTCATACATTGACAAATCACTTTCGATATCAGGTGTATTTTTTTTTCTTTTTGAAATGAAGGAATGTGCAGTGATAGCCCAAACATTGTTTTAAAAAGAAAAGAACATCCATTTCTTACCATGGAAAAAACCCGTGACAATAAAAAAAAATTAAGTAATCTAAATTAGCCCATTAATTAACTAACACAACAACATATTGGTGACATAACAGAACGCCAAATAAAACTAACATATTAGCTCAAAAGAATGGTTAGGGATACTCTATACATGATGTAATGTTCCTAGAACATACCATCATTTTTTTAAGATCATTATTGCATGTGAATCAGACGTCATATCAATACCAGATAATATCGTTTTATTCAACAGAATATTCTTTCTTTAATCAAGTATCATTGTAGGTTAACCAGACATCATGTTTATATAATAAAATAGCATGCATCCTCAACAGAACATGGTCTTTAGTAATCAAATACCATTGAGAGTTAACCAGACGCTTTTTTGATACAACACAGCATGATGCTCTTTAGACCAGGCATTATCTTTATTTACCAAACATAATGAGTAAACGACCGATAACTGTTCGAGTTGTTCAGGTAAGACAGTTATGGCGTTCCACAGAAAACGTCATGGCATGTCTTATTCAGTCAAGTTTAACGAAAACAAGATCTTGTCGGCTCTGATGACGCGTATGGGGTCTTCATTGTAAATATCTTATCATTTTCTTATTTATGTACCATAGTTTTATATGTTTTCTGCATGACAGAGCTAGAAAATATATGTATCGACTACGAGTACAAATATGTTAAATACATTCAATGTTATTTTTAGGTAACAAATTATCCTCGATTGAATCGGGGTAATTCGACGATGACGTGAAGGGTATCATGGGTACAAGAATGCCACGGTAGGATACCTTCAAACAAAAAGTTTATTCATAATAAAACCTCAATAATAAGCCCAATCCTGTGTCTGTTTACAACGGGTTTTCATACGGAGTTGGTATGTTGTATGACAGGAAAATTGACCGGAATCTGATGAAATACAGACGGTGGAATGTTAATTTTAAAAAAAAATCGTGTTTTTAGTTAGATGGCCACTCTTTTTACTGTGTATGGTTCGAATGTCTGGATAATTCATCCTAGATCGCATTTTTCCCCAAGTGACATCACCCCCAGATCACATTTCTTACCAGATCTTATTCTTTTCAACACATTTTCCAGATGCTAAAATCCTTACCCAGCAAACATATCTACGAATGGTATTCCGAGAAGTAATAACAATTATAGTATATATAGAGAGTTTTATATTAATGTTTATAACAATTCATTTATAAGACAAAACACAAATTTTATCTCCCATATTGATATGTCGTTCTAAATTAAGTCACACCATCTTAACCCTTTCCCTCATAGAGGACACCATGAAAAGACCTATGCGAACAGCATAAAACCAGATCAGCCTGGGAGTAACTCACAGGCTGATCAGGTTTAATGCTGTTCGCTGCTCCTCAGTGGTCTGGAAATGAGGACTTTATAATTAAATTTGGTAAGGTTTAACTGTGGTTTTCTGCAGATCAGGCTTTATGTGGTACCTATCAAGTGCGTCAAAATGAGTCTATATGAGGGAAAGGATTAATTACCATCCTTCACCACAACAACAAAATTTTAGTACATGTACTTCCTCACCAGTCGTCTGTAATATCTCATATTTGTGAGTCATTTTCTTTGTTTATGATAAATACATTTACCAGCATCTAATTCTACCTGGTAATTATTGTTATTACTTATAGTAAGGACGTGCTAGAATAATTAGTAAAGCATCACTTACACTCCTTGGGTTTTAGTCTTACTTGGGTATTAAAAGGGAAATTGGAGTATGTGCTTCCCCCGCCCCCTCTGACTCAGACATAATGTCACGAAGTACTTTTCATGTCCTCTCGATATCATGAAATAAAACGCAATTATTTACACCTGGATTGAGAACTACTTTATATATATATATATATATATATATATATATATATATATATATATATCGGACAGCCCAGTTCAAACACATAAAATGAACGTTAGAAGCAGCAGTCTCACAACACAACCGTGTGAAACATGGCTCACGAATACATCACCGTGATATGGTGGTGTGCAATAGCACGTGATGTCCAGGGGGAAAATAACATTGTTTGTACACGGATGGCGATTGCAGGTCGATTTCAGTCTCGGTCATAATCAACTGCAGTTATAAAATCAGAGGTGATATTCGGAAAGACAGAGGTGAGAGGTAAAAGTAGTTAAAAAAAAAAAAAAAAAAAAAAAAAAAAAAAAAAAAAAAAAAAAGAAAGAAAAACATCTTCCGACCCTCACCAACAAAAAACAAAAACAACAAAACATCGAATTAAAGACGAATTCAAAAAATATTAAGACGATTCATGCACTATAATTAATTTTGCTTTTAAACTTCATTTTTGAAATGTCATGGAAATTTATGTTGCGTATCCAATATTTTTGCAAAAAGCGGTGAAATAAGACGATCGGATGAGGTAATGGTTAATTACATTTGATTTTGACGAATCCTTCAACACTTAAGTTACTCTTATTTAAAGTATGGGTTGAGAAAATATTTCAGTGCAAAATATATCATTCACTGTGTTTTATTACAAACAGTAGTTCAGTCATTCGGTACTTGTTTTTCTACACGAGACAAATATAGTGCTGCCTCACTTCGGTATCACGCCGTAGACAAGTGTTATGAACCACATACAACCCGTCCGGACCAACTCGCTTTTATCCCGCGCCGATGGCGGAGCGATATAGATTAGGCTTTGTCCGTCTGGCTGTTTGTCTTTCCGTCTCTCCGTCCATCACCCCTTTTTAGGAACATAACTCTGAAACTGTTAGTTACATCAGTGTATAGGCACTTTTACTTCTCACTTGATAACTTTTGAGTTATTTTTTTTTTTTTTTTTTTAAATTTTGTTCAGAATATAACTCAAAAAGTATGTAAAGTACCAACCATAAACTTCATAACTTTTATTAAGGACTAGTGCAATGTTTTTTCGCTTACTAAAACATTATTCGGCGGAGGATATAAATTCTCCGAATTTGCCCTTGTTTTTTCTGAAACTGCCCTGAACGCCAAGCGAGTAGAAGGAAGATAAACTGGTACCATCGGGCCAGCCAGTCCATGCTGGGGTCCAAACAAAGGAAATCCAGGTATTTCCCGAACACCTCTTGTACTTGTATAATTCTAATCGTCTTCAGTTCGTCGCAGCCGGAGATCAAATCTGGTTTCCGATTCTAACCATTCGGCCATTGGTCCCAGTCAGTGTCGTAATTTTCAACTGGCAATACTAACACAGAGACTAAGAGCTTCTGCTTTTTCTATCCACGACCGCGACATTAGAAATGATGCTGGTCTCCTTTCAGAAGTTACTTCCCTTGTTACGTATTGATACCACGGCCACCGGCAAGGGACTGACGAGTAATTCATAATGGTGAAATAGGTAATAATAAAATGAAATGAGAATTTCACACAAATATTTTACAGCCATACCGGAGTAACGTGTTCATGCACCCCTCGAAAACGTTTTCAAATTCACCCGGGGTAAAATATAGATTCCTGTGAAGGACATTTGAAAATCGGGTGGTGGGGTCTCAAAAGGTTTTCCATTTGCCCCACCCGGGAATGTAAAACGTTTTCAAATTCCAAGATCGGGGAATTTGAAAACGTTTTTATGTTCTCGTGGGGAGATTGAATCGAGGGCTACTTGTAACGATTTCAAGTGACCCCTAAATTCAACCCCCCCCCCACCCCCATTGAACTGAAAACGTTTTCAAATCCCCCTTTTTTGAAACGTTTTTATATTCCCAGGTAGGGTATTTGAAAATGGGGGGAGGAATCTCAAAAAGTTTTCAAATGCCCGTGGGAATTTGACCCCGGGGGGGGGGGGGGGGATTGAATTTCGGGGTTCCTTGAAATCGTTACACCGTCACGTAGGTTACTTGTAGGCAGTGGTTGAAGTAGCGTAGCGTGACGTAACCCGCGATGAGTATCTGCATGGCGTTTATTGCATTACATATGTATATACAGTGAATGGATCGACCGGTTGGCCCGGATAATATGACTGGGTGTGGTATCATGCCACATGCCTATGTCGTGATTCCGCTGTGTGGCAGCACTATAACTTTCTAAAGAAGACATACATATAGCCATACCTTCTTATAGGTAAATAGCACGTATGAAATCACGCTCCTTTCGGCGTGAGACTTGATCACTCAGCCAAATTTCATAAAAATGTCGGCAATAAAGTTTTGCGAAAATTATGCCCACGTCATGGAACATTAGAAAATGCAGTTTTGAAACATAACTTACCCGTATATAAATCAGGGATTTTTTCAGATCTTAATGTGGCTTACAGTCATGCTACATTGATCAAGATAGTCAAGTGACGTTTTAAACTAAGATAATATTTGGTGATCAGATAATGGTATGATATAGGTGCATGATGTATGCAAAGCTGTTAAAGTGATGTAATTATTCGTTAGAACTGGAACGTATTCATGCATGCATGATTTATCTCATAAAATCAACACTTTTCATACTCCCCCCTTGCACCTCTCCAACATTCCATTATTCAAGCATAACTGCTTTTCTGTGGAGTGTTCAGAGGGCAGTGGAAATGTTGGAGTGGTTACTGGTTCAGTCGAATAATTATAAACTCTCTTTCTCTCTCTCTCTCTCTCTCTCTCAACTAGTATTCAAATAATACAGATATAATCAGATAAATTTCAAACATCTTAGACACATTTTTTTCTGTAGGTTTTCTTGAAAGGTCGATCCAAAAAGCTATTTAAAACTGAGTTGCTGTATATATAAATTGATAACATGAAGCTCCTGACACTTGTCACGGAGAAGTTCTTTGTTAATCAAAGTCTGACACATCTGATGTATTCCATATTTTCATTTTAAAATCGTTTATTTTACGCCGATTTTGAACCATGTTTCTACGTTTACTATTTATCCCTCTTGACGGTTTCTGGCTTGTACAAGTACGTTGGAGGGTCCGGATAGGGATCGAACTTGGTTCCGCAGTCAGGTAATACTGCGGCTTCTTTGACTTTGACTTTAACCATATGGCGGCACGATGCGTCTTTGTTAAACAAATTTGAAGGTTGTAATGTATGACGTGGCATTGACCCTTCCACTGAGACGTGTTAGTCAGGTAATTCTAATGTTTGTTTAGATTTTCTGATTTTATTTCGTATAGGATTGTACTTCACTGCGCACAAGCTGTCTACGCGTATTGTAAGAAAAAGACAGTATAATAATTGAATGATCTCCTACCAATCAATATTCCTACTAACCTGGACCATGAGGCCGAGTGGTTAGAGCGTCCGCCCATGGAGCGGGAGCTCAGTCGCTATATACCAGTCGAAGACAATATCACTGGAGCCCAGTCGCGATATACCAGTCGTAGACAATATCACTGGAGCTCAGTCGCGATATACCAGTCGTAGACAATATCACTGGAGCTCAGTCGCGATATACTAGTCGTAGACAATATCACTTGAGCTCAGTCGCGATATACCAGTCGTAGACAATGTCACTGGAGCTCAGTCACGATATACCGGTCGTAGACAATGTCACTGGAGCTCAGTCGCGATATACTAGTCGTAGACAATGTCACTGGAGCTCAGTCGCGATATACCAGTCGTAGACAATGTCACTGGAGCTCAGTCGCGATATACCAGTCGTAGACAATGTCACTGGAGCTCAGTCGCGATATACCGGTCGAAGACAATGTCACTGGAGCTAAGTCACGATATACCGGTCGAAGACAATGTCACTGGAGCTCAGTCACGATATACCACTCGTAGACAATGTCAATGGAGCTCAGTCGCGATATACCAGTCGTAGTCAATGTCACTGGAGCTCAGTCATGATATACTCGTCGTAGACAATGTCACTGGAGCTCAGTCACGACATACCAGTCGTAGACAATATCACTGGAGCCCAGTCGCGATATACCAGTCGTAGACAATGTCAATGGAGCTCAGTCGCGACATACCAGTCGTAGACAATGTTAATGGAGCTCAGTCACGATATACTAGTCGTAGACAATGTCACTGGAGCTCAGTCGCGATATACCAGTCGTAGACAATGTCACTGGAGCTCAGTCGCGATATACCAGTCGTAGACAATGTCACTGGAGCTCAGTCACGATATACCGGTCGTAGACAATGTCACTGGAGCTCAGTCGCGATATACTAGTCGTAGACAATGTCACTGGAGCTCAGTCACGATATACCAGTCGTAGACAATGTCACTGGAGCTCAGTCGCGATATACTAGTCGTAGACAATGTCAATGGAGCTCAGTCACGATATACTAGTCGTAGACAATGTCACTGGAGCTCAGTCGCGATATACCAGTCGTAGACAATATCACTGGAGCTCAGTCGCGATATACCAGTCGTAGACAATATCACTGGAGCTCAGTCGCGATATACCAGTCGTAGACAATGTCAATGGAGCTCAGTCACGATATACTAGTCGTAGACAATGTCAATGGAGCTCAGTCGCGATATACCAGTCGTAGACAATGTCAATGGAGCTCAGTCGCGATATACCAGTCGTAGACAATGTCAATGGAGCTCAGTCACGATATACTAGTCGTAGACAATGTCAATGGAGCTCAGTCGCGATATACCAGTCGTAGACAATATCACTGGAGCTCAGTCACGATATACCAGTCGTAGACAATGTCACTGGAGCTATGTCGCGATATACCGGTCGTAGACAATGTCAATGGAGCTCAGTCACGATATACCAGTCGTAGACAATGTCACTGGAGCTCAGTCACGATATACCAGTCGTAGACAATGTCACTGGAGCTCAGTCACGATATACCAGTCGTAGACAATGTCACTGGAGCTCAGTCACGATATACCAGTCGTAGTCAATGTCACTGGAGCTCAATCACGATATACCAGTCGTAGTCAATGTCACTGGAGCTCAGTCACGATATACCAGTCGTAGACAATATCACTGGAGCTCAGTCGCGATATACCAGTCGTAGACAATGTCACTGGAGCTCAGTCACGATATACCAGTCGTAGACAATATCACTGGAGCTCAGTCGCGATATACCAGTCGTAGACAATATCACTGGAGCTCAGTCGCGATATACCAGTCGTAGACAAAGTCAATGGAGCTCAGTCACGATATACCAGTCGTAGACAATATCACTGGAGCTCAGTCGCGATATACCAGTCGTAGACAATGTCATTTGAGTAGCTCCTTTTTAATTGGGACTCAGCATATAAATGTAGTTTCAGGACTGGTTGTCTCGGTGTTAAGTTAATAAGTTTCTATAATTTTAAATCCCGTCTTCTGTTACTTAAGAGGTTTCCAAATTTCCCTTCCCGAGAAGATAAAAACGCTTTAAAATAATCTTCTTTACGTCGGGAAAACGTAAAACTTAAACACTGTAAAATATAAATGCAATATGTATCATTGATATTCAAGATTAAATTAGGTTAAGATAAGGCTGGTGAATCTCCCCCACCCCGGGAAATTAAACGCGTTTTCAAATGACCCCCTTTTTATGTTTCTTCGATGGGAAAGTTTATATACTGAGCAGGGTGCGCACACCACAACTGAAAGCTTAAATTATGTGCTTTTAGCAAATAGATGTATCAGTAAGTATTTAATCATGCATGCGTTTAATGATGTTAAAAAGGAGAATTTGAAAAAAACATTTTTGGGGGGGGGGGGGTTGAATCGAGGATCTCTTATTAGTTGTAACGTTTTCAAGCTACCACCTTTTCAAGTCAACTTTGTGAAACTTTTGTAAGGATGAATACTGATTTATTAAACTTGTTTCTTTACAGTTTTATTTGCCCAGAAATTGTAATTATACCAAAAGCTTTCAAAATCACAAGAATCCTGCAATATATCTAACTTTTATCAAAACTGCAAAGTTGACTTATACAACCAGTGGTATGATTCTTCAACGCGAATGTATGGATAGGAAGCAGTTATGTGATTGAAAGTAGAAGTTCTATTTTCTCACTTTAGAAGCTTTCGCTTCTTAAAAAAATCTATTTAAAACTCTTGAATTTGAGGATCTCATGAAATCGTTACACAGGTGTCAGGATAATGTGACTCAGTGTGGTATCATGTTTGTTTGTTTGTTGGGTTTAACGTCCCACCGACAGTATTTCAGTCATTTGGAGACGATGTCTACTTGAGACAGATATAGTGCTGCCACACTGCAGCATCACGCTGTAGACATGTGGCATTATACCACACCCGGTCACATTATTCTGACACCGGACCAACCAGTCCTGCAACTACCCTTATATGCTGAGCGCCAGGCAAGGGAGCTATAACAGTACCATTTTTGGCCGGGGATCTAACCCACGACCTCCCGCTTCCGAGGCGGACGCTGTGGCATAATGCTTTATGTCTTCAACGTAATAATGCAGTGTGACAGCGCTATATGTGTCTTTAGTAGACATAGTCACCAAAATGACTGAAATACTGCCGGGAAGACGTTAGACCCAACAAACTAACAAATTAAGTAACCAGCAATGATTAGCTACATTTGCGAAAAAAGGTCAGAATTGATATACGGAGACATAAAACGTCATAATTTATAGTAGTCAAGAAATATTAACAGTATGGTGAAGATTTCCGGATAGAGATACACTGGGGTGGGGGTGGGGATAAAAACATAAATATGATTTGATAAAGCTCTTTGTCCTACATACTTCCCTTATAGCCAACATCATTTGAACAGCAATAGCTTTAAGCGGTTCCAGAATTAAAGACATTGAAATAAGGCATTTATCTCCTTTTTTTTTAAGTCTGAAAGGGAGCATAATTCAGAAAAAAAATGAGTTATTACGCTTATAATGCATGCTCCAAGTCTTGACCTAATGATTTTAGAGATATACCATTCAATGGCCACGGTCAAGACCTATATATCAGATAAGAGTGTTTGACAATGCTTTTTAGGAGTGTGAGCTGGAATATCTTAATAACGTCATATGAGAGAAATTTGTAAGATTTGAAAGGTCAAAGTCAATGACCTTTGAAAGTTTTATGCAATTGAGAGGCCTCCAATGTCACTTCATTACACAGGACATGTAGTTTAGGAAATATGCCCCCAACGCACATGCGAACCTATGAAAGTATATACACGCGAACAAGAGTAACACTTTTTTTATTACACATTCGCCATTTTCGTAATATGTTAAAACGTATCTATTTTAAATCGATTGGGAAACAAATTCTTACAACTTAAACTAATCCCTCCGACGGTTCCTCGGTTGGACCTGTACTTCGGGCCTGGGAAGGCTATGGAAAACCCTTGTCCTAAAGAGGTTCGAACCCTCAACCTTCGGATCTGCAGTCGGGTACGTTACCACTAGACCACAGCGTTCTTTTACAAATGCACCCACCTCACATGTAAGGCAAAATTCGGTTACTAAGGCAAGAACCTCATGCAAAATAAAATCAATAGCAATGCATAATCAAACGTTTATCTGAATTGACAAATGAACAATTAATAAAGAGGTATTGTCATATGGAGATTGTAATACTGACATCATTAATAATGTCACAAAAAATTAACCACACCTTAAACTAAAATGTTTGGACATCCCTCTCAGTAAGAAGTTGGTATTTCTGCCCATCAGTCAAAAAAAAAAAAAAAAATAAATAAAGAAATAATAATAATGGTGGTTGATAATCATCAAACGGAATTACCACTGAGTCAAAGATAAAGTCACACTTCAAGAAAAAAAAAACACTGATCTCTTATCTTGGGAGTCGTCCAGCTTCAAATTGGTCTGGTACCCGACTAAAGGACCTTTACTTTCTGTAGTAAGCTCGTGTACCAGACTACCTTCAGTTCTTATTGCATACTGCAATTTATTTCGTTTCAGTGTTTGCATAGTTAAGTTCTGTACGCACGATGCATACAGGCGTTCGCCTACGACTATATATATATATATATATATATATACTGATATTTTTTATTTAATGTAGATTTTCTTTATTTCCGAAATTTATTGTGTTTGGACTTAGTCTACAAATAATAGTTGACTAACCTCAAGCGTTACCACCATATCTATGTTGTCTATGACGGGACCTATTTTTTTAAACTATGTTGTTTACCCCATACATGCATGTGAAAGTAATTTTCATGAACAGAATCGTTCTTTGCTATATCATAATATACCGTGAACAGTGGTTATCATCAAAATGATAATATTTTAGACACTAAGGGAATGTGTCTACATGAGAAAGATATGGATTGTCTCATTGCAATATCATACCGTAGACACTTGACGTATTACCACACCCTGTCATATCATCCATTGTCCTGGGATAACCCTTATGTGCTGATGTCTAGCAAGGTTGCTACTACATCAATGCCGTAATACATATCAATATTTTTATTAAGGAACAACCCCACAACCTCCTGATCTCGAAAGCGTTCTGCCAATTATTTCCCTCATTTACATAATGTCTAGACTACCCCATCCTCCCCCCCCCCCTCTCTCTCTCTCTCTCAATCTCTCAATAACTCGTATTGATATACGTATGTATATCCTAATAGTGAGGTTGTTATAGTGAGATTATTCAGGCGAGTCATGAGGTGCACACCTGACTGAGCAACGTTTAAAATAAAAAGACACCGCAAGAAAATATCACAGCATAAATGTGCTGATGCTCATACCAGCAACACAAGTCACTTTCAACGTTCGAGTTTTGTTGTCCGACAACAGGGGAAAGAAATATCAACAATGAGGGTTTCCGGTTCTCTTTTGTGCTGTTTTCTTCTTGGATCCGTCGTTTGTGCATTTGCATACCCGAAAGGTAAACCTTATGATTATGATTATAAAGCAATATATTAAATTTATGATAATAATTATGAATTTATGATGATAATATTTTTTCTAAATGAAAAATTACATTAATTTTTTATTAAATTTTTTAATTTACATAGAATAATTCTCTTTATCAATTTGATACAGTTTTTTTTTACTGAAATGATAGAACATTTCGCAAATGTTATTTAGACAGCGACATTCAATAATAATAATAATAATACACATATATTTCACGGATAAAAACAGTACGAAATAATAGGTGTGAAAAAGTACATTACCCTTTGAAGATAAGGATGTATTTAAGTATCAAATTATTAACTTTATTTCAATTTAATTTTTTATACTTCATCGTAGGGTTAAAAAAAATTATTTAAGATATTTATTCATGAAAATACAAACATATAAGGATTTAAAAGCTTTTTAAAGTTAGCATGGGAAGTGTCATCAAATATCACAAATAAAGAAATATAAAAATGAGGGATTGTAAGATTTTTTTATCATAAATAAATTATTCAAGGGATAGTACCGTTATTTTTTCTGTACGTTAAAAAGCAAATCTCTATTTTTTAAGAACATGTGAAAGATTTCTTTTTTTGTTTCTTTCCTTAGTTTTCTTTCATGATGAAAATGCTCTTTTGATTGGGTGAATTCACTGTTTAAATGCAGATATCTGAAGAAGGTGCATACATGCGCACCTTATAAAAAATGTATATGAAAAGGGAAATTTTAAGTAGATTATTAATATACATGTATTGGGTTGTTTTATTATCACTGATTACTATTTTGTATGCCTTTGTTTAGGGAATTATATTACACCAAATTTGTACTTTCTCAAAAAAGGTAATATGCATACAGTAAGTTTTTTTTTAAACAAGTTATTCTATATTGTATATAAAAGAAAGTAAGATAGATATACAGCCGACAGTTCTTCACTTTTTTCCAAACTCAAACCGTGATTCATTCAACGTGTTATTTTCTTCGAACAATTTTTTTCCTGTTTCTCAAGCTACAAAACAATAGCTTCAAAACTTAATCTTAGTCATATTGTGACAGTTCCTTGGTCCTTTAACATCCCCTTTCTATGCACTGGAGCAATTTACTCCCGTCCTCCACGTGGCAGGATATCCCCTCTCTATGCACTGGAGCAATTTACTCCCGTCCTCCACGTGGCAGGATATCCCCTCTCTATGCACTGGAGCAATTTACTCCCGTCCTCCACGTGGCAGGATATCCCCTCTCTATGCACTGGAGCAATTTACTCCCGTCCTCCACGTGGCAGGATATCCCCTCTCTATGCACTAGAGCAATTTACTCCCGTCCTCCACGTGGCAGGATATCCCCTCTCTATGCACTGGAGCAATTTACTCCCGTCCTCCACGTGGCAGGATATCCTCTCTCTATGCACTGGAGCAATTTACTCCCGTCCTTCACGTGGCAGGATATATACCTTAACTTAAATATTATTTAATGATTTTCACTGACATGGCATGATAAAACTCGTTGATAAAAATTTCGCACTTTTATTTCCAAGTTTGCTTGAAATGATTCATAGAAACTCACTATCACTAAATGGTAAATTTGATTCATTATTATCGTCAATCGTTTTTATTTGTATGGAAAAATGACTTAAAAAGTATTTTGCGAATTATTTCGATGTCAGATTATTTGCTTGCATGTGTTTACTAATGTATATCAATCACATACATAGAGCTGTATTTCTAAGCTTCGTAATTCTATATCGTTCCCTTGATTCAAATATCGATTTGGCAAGACGTTTTGTTTCATTGTATTCCGTTCTACTTTCTAATAACAATAGCTAATTTCCTTTAGATGACACACACACACACACACACACACACACACACACACACTGTACCGGTATGTAGAATGAAAAATATATCATGTAAAATTCTGCTTCATATGCCTTATAACATAAATATGTGCAGTTTACTACCAACACCATCTTTAAACTACTTATATTAACATCCATGTGAATAACTTTATTTTATTTAAATTCTAGACAATCTATATCGGGAAATTGACGAACAATATGCTAGAAACAGAAGGTCTGGTGAAGATTCAAATAGTGTAGACACATCAGGAGGTTTGTCAACAGGATCAGAATCTTCCGAGCCATCAGAATCGACCACAGACGTCGATGACCGGAAGAAGAGAAATGATAATCAGAACTCAGTAGAGTCAGCAGAATTTCCTGAACCATCAGATTCTTCTGCATTAGGTGACGGTGAACGCAAGAAGAGAAGTGGGTCTCTGAGCTCAGTGTCAGGAGACTTTAAAGAATCTTCTGATTCAAGCACAGGTGACGGTGAACGCAAGAAGAGAAGTGGGTCTCTGAGCTCAGTGTCAGGAGACTTTACAGAATCTTCTGATTCAAGCACAATTGACGGTGAACGCAAGAAGAGAAGTGGGTCTCCGAGCTCAGTGTCAGGAGTCTCTTCCGGATCATCAGAATCTTCTGAGACACCAGGATCG
This sequence comes from Solen grandis, assembly GCA_021229015.1. NCBI lineage: Eukaryota > Metazoa > Mollusca > Bivalvia > Adapedonta > Solenidae > Solen > Solen grandis. The sequence goes on along the minus strand of CM037783.1, from coordinate 32,922,993 downwards.
ATTTCTTAATCCGATGAAATGAGTCCAGAATCACAAGATGATATTCAGCTTCGAAAAATGTGCTTAATATATACTCTTTACAAGTACATATATTCAAGAATTTCAGCTCTGTATACAAAAAAATCTATAAACCAATTGTAGAAACATTTGCTGAACATCTTAGTTATCAAACTTTCTATTTTTGATTTTATTTGCATGTCGTTGACTTTTCTAACCGCTCTTGAGGCGGACATACAACCACTTATATCAACATGCTTAGGTCTGACACAATTGAGCTTATTCAAATATAATAAAGCGCCGGTACAACGAACTTACTCCTGGTTTCTTGCTTATGTTTTTAGATTTATAAAGGATATGCATATATCATACATGGCTGCTTTAAACTAACATTTGTATTTCCTCTCACATCGACCATTAAACAAGTTCTTTCTACGTATACTGATCACGTTCGATGCTTCATCCGTTTGACCAGTTCAGCTATGGTATACCTTTATCCCTATCGGGGTTCGAAATATTAACTCTCGAATCCATAGTATGTTACGTTAACACTTGATTTCGGCACCAAAAATATTTATGAGAATACTCCATGATTAAGAAAGTTCCCAAGTCATCACTCGTCCGCCCCTCACACACACACACACACACACACACACACACACACACTTAACTGACACAGTTTTCAGAAAGTCAAATTCAGTTAAAACTATTTTATTTTGTAATTCAATTTACACGTTAGATTAAACTAAGAACTGTCCTTATGTCCTTATCCTTGCTGTTTTTCCTTATGATATTATTCCTGAACTTATATTGGGACATTAAACCCTTCAAACAAACATCAAACAAGACATTCATATTTAACTCTTCAAATCAAAGTAAATTAAAAGTTATATACATTTAATTTAATTTAATTTAATTTAATTTAGGGGCCTCCGTGGCCGAGAGGGTAAAGTCGCTGACTTTAACGCTCACTCAGCCCCTCACCGCGTTGGTTCGAATCCCGGCAGGGTCATTCGGATTTTCATGTGAGGAAGCCTCTAGCTGGCTTGCGGTAGGGGTCTTCCTCCACCTGTAATTAGCTGGACGTCGCTATGACTTGAAATACTGTCGAAGCGACGGTAACTCACATATTCAAGTCAAGTCTGAACTTATAATAATTTACCGAAGATTCAACGGAAGGTGAAATACGTATCTATGAATAGTGAAGACACTGTACTATCACAACAGCTTTCCGTCAAACAGTGCTCTCAATCGAAAACATCATTTGTGGTAATCCACCCATCATTAAATTTCAATCATGGTCCTCCAAATGCTTAAAAACCTTCAGTGTAGATGCAAGTACCCATTTATTTGGAATTATAGGCTTGCTGTACGTCTTTAAAGGCTTGCACTAACTATAAAAGTCCCACAATCACTTGATTGACCAAGATCGCAATTTAAACATGGATGGATTACCTTAATTCATGATGTTGAATTACAATATATAAGAGATGCAAACTCCGGCGCAGTGGATTGATTCCGCCAAATACTTATATTAGCTAGAATCGCTATCTTGATATCATCGGTTTTCGCAAAAGCAATTCCATTCAGTTCACGAGTCGCATGATTCGAAAAACATATTTCTTCGTTCACTGGATTGATGAATCATTTTTACATTGATCTTTCAAACATTTTTGTCGCAATGTTTAAGCAGACTTTTTACTCAAAAGAATAGTTTTGAGTATTACCTATCAATTACATAGTCGCAAACTTGAAAACCATTTTTTACGGAATGCGGTTAGTGCCACGTTAACATGTCACCAAGGAACAGAATGCAAAAAATCGCATAAAAATCTGACTTCAATTTTTTTAAATTATAAAGAGTGATTTCAAGCCAAGCTCTACCTAGCAGCAAAATGAGATACAAAATTGAATAAAGTTTGCTATTAGGTACCTAGTAATGCAGCAAATAGTTCAATCAAGTATACAAGTCGCACTAGTCAAAAATTCTATTTCTTATATATCACAATTTGAAGCATAAAACTGAATTTCAATTGTTCTAAAAAGGATCAAAACTTTGACTGCCGTAAAATGACAAAATCATTAGTACCTAGCAATGCAGCAAATAGTTCAGTCAAGTATACAAGTCGCACTAGTCCAACATTCTATTTCTTATATATCACAATTTGAAGCATAAAACCTGATTTACAATTATTCCAAAAAAGGATCAAAATTTGGACTGCCGTAAAATGACCAAACCAAGTCCGATCTTCAAAAATTAAACATCAATGGAAAGAGCTCTTCAAGAACTAAAACTTTTGTTCAAATACTTTCAATGAAATATTTTTAGTTTTGAATCTATTTGGGGCCGAATAAAAACACAATAATCTTAAAATGACCTTGACCTTTTCATTTATTTTTTAACTTTTTAATTGTGAGTCCCTTTCAAACATAACAAAACATAAGATGTAAATATTTCAAGAAGAATGAATGAAAAATAAAGTCAGGTGCGACAAAAAATATGTTTTAGAAAGTTTAATTTTTCCAATATTTTAGTGAAGTTTAACCGTCTCTAGAGAACAAACCATGCATTTCTTAAATTCGCTACCCCATATGTTTTGTGCGTATATGTCTTGCAAATTGTATGCAGCAAACAGAGTTCTTCTATCTAATCTCTAACGAAAATGGGTAGGTTTTTCATAGACCTACACTTATTTGCACAGTTTTTGCGAGGTTCGAAGATTCAACCTTCCGTAGCTCAAAAACTTTCAGCCACACGTACCCTCGAATCCTACCATATTTTATTAGGCTATAAACAAGGAACATAATGTAAAAAACCGTATTCGAATCAGACTTCAACTTTTTAAGTTCTAAGCACAAGAGGGATTTCAAACGAAGCGCCCCTTAGCGGCAAAATAAGAAAAAAAATGGATGACAATTTTACAATTAGGTACATAGCAATACAGCAAAGAGTTCAATCAAGTATACAAGTCGTACTAGTCGAACATTCTATTTCTTATATATCACAATTTGAAGCATAAAAACTGATTTACAATTAATCCAAAAAGGATCAAACTTTGGGCTGCCATAAAATGACCAAATCAAGTCCGATCTTCGAAAACTAAACATCACTGGAAAGGACTCTTTAAGAACTAAAACTTTTGTTCATATACTCCTAATTAAATAATTTTAGTTTTGGGGCTATTTTGGGCCGAAAAAAACAACAACAACACGATAATCGTAAAATGACCTTGACCTTTTCAAAATATTTTTTTTAATTGTAAGGCTCTTTCAAACATAACAATACACGAAGTGTGAAAATTACATGAAGAATAAACAAAATATAAAGTCAGAAGCGACAAAAAACATGTTTTAAAAAATTTAAATTTTCCATCGTCACCTTTCTTTCGTCATCTGGCCGTTAGGGCGTGTACAAAAAATGGGTGAAAGAAAAAAAAATTAAAATTAAAAAAACAAACAAAGAAACATAAGAAGAACAATAGATTTCGCACTGCGAGGTGCGAAAACTTAATAAGTCTTTTGTTTCTCAAAACCACAGGGGCTCATATACGTACAATATACGTACTCATAAAAGTACATATACATGTTTATACATAGAAGTGGTGGTCCATTTCTGTTTAGATGGTATTCATGAACATCAAACATACAGAACTACCATCAATTTAAAAAGGGGTCCGTTTCACTTAACTTCGTACGAACAAAATAAAGTAAGTATTTATTCACGCAAAAGAACGTGAAGAAAGGTAGCCAAATTAATTAAACAATAACAACATCTTCGTAATGATAGAAAAATCACAAAACAACAACAGTAAAATACAAACAAACAAACAAAACCGCCCTAAAACAACAACAAACAACACACAAAAAGAAAAACAACAAAGAAACAGAAGATACATACTTTTACTACATTGCAATTTGCACATACGTATATTTATTTTCGATCGTATTTTAAGCCACTGGTTGCAGTAATATACTTAGGTATGTATACTAAAAACTTGTTGATAACTACAAGTAATCGTTGAATAGACGTATCTGTTCAGGGTATCCTGTAATAAAATCTATGAAATGAGCCTATTCACCCTCAGACTAGAGACCATTGGTTTGACATATCAAATAAACAGGTCTCAGTAGCCGGAGGTCCAAGCGCTTGGCTGTGAGGCTCGATCCCACAGGGTTTGTATGCGGAGTGCTGGTTTAAGAAAAAAAGGTCATAAAAAAAAAATAAAAAAATAAATTTAAAAAAATGTAAATGTATATATCACACATTTAAAGGTGGAGTTTTGGATTTTAAATGGGGCAATACTTGTTGCAGCACTGGACAATCATGCAAAATGGAATAATAGTTAAAATAAATCTCCAGTCGGATTAGACAATCACTCTCTTTAATACCTGAGTTCTAAAACTATGATCTATAACTGAGTAGAAACCGTAAATAACTTTCAATTATACATTGTTTATATAAAATGATTGAAAACGTAGATTTTCATAGAAAAAAAATAAATATAGAAATTTCTATTTCTCAAAGAAATTATTAAAAATAGTGATCTCCTTCGATATTTATTACAGCAATCAGCCAAACTGATTGCCCTTCAATTCCTTAACACAATCCTCATAATTAAAGAAATATGATAAACCCTGAGAAAAATGAACTCTGCTAACACACACAAAATAAACTGTTACTTTCAACATTTGATAATGGGTTATTCTAGCATCAAACTATATAAATAAGGGATGTTAAGTTATTTTTTATTCCATATTTTGATGATTTTAAGACTGAATATGATACAATATTTTCATGAAATGTAAAACAAATAATAATCAATTTCATATGCATCATTTGTAGGTATTACATTTTAATAGATAACAATTTACATATTTTACGACACTTACAAAGTCACTAGGTGAAAACAGTGAGTTCCCAAAAGTCAATGTCGTGTCAATGACAATGACTCATTAGCTGCAAGACATGCTTTGCACCGACACCTCATAGACAACTCAACTGCAGCAAAGCTATTTGCCATTCTTCTAAGAGTGCACGGCGATGCGCTGTCCTCTTGACGGACGTTTACTTCAACGAGATAATGCCCAGCACGTCGTGCTAGACGTACCACGAATTAACATCGCTAGCTTGGATTGGCTTTCGCTCTCCCCAAACATGATTCCAATTGAACATGTCTGGGACGAGCTTGGTCGTAGCTGGAGACCTCGAACTCCACCACCTGTAAAAGTACCTCAACTTCACCGTGCCCTCTTAGAAGAATGACAAAATATCCCACAGCATCGTTTTGCAGAAGTTGTGTTGTCTATGAGGTATCGGTGCAGAGAATGTCTTGCAGCCAATCGGTCATATACACGACATTGACTTTTGAGAACTCACTGTCTTCACCAAGAGAATTGGAAAGTTTCGTAAAATATGTAATTTGTTATCTATTAAAATGAAATTCCTACAGATAATGTCTATGAAACTGATTATTATTTGTTCAAAATTTCATGAAAATATGTTATCATATTCAGAGTTAAAATCATTAAAAATGACTGGTGCGTTTTCAAAGTAAGACAAATAAAAAGTATTATAAAGTTTGATCTTCCGATAATTTATCAGTTTAGGGGTTGGGGTGACATTTTGTTATTTTTATGAATACAAGATAAACGATATAAGATTTTTTTGAAGACTTAGTCAAAATAAATTAAGTCGAATGATATGGATTTTTAAATGTTGGAAGCTGAGGTTTTCTTTTAGTAAGCTGTTTAGTGGTACTTTTCGAAGAATCAAAATAATTTATTTTAACATCAAAGCCAATGAATTGCTATAAACTCAATAATAAGCACAAATTCAGTATTTCTAAGTTAAATTAAAAAGTATAATGATTTGTAACTATCTAACTTGAATGACTGGGTCTGTGAACATATACATGTATATCAAATTTCAATCTGGTCGATCAGTAGACAGTTCACTGCAAGTGTGGCTAATGCCTCTCATTTGAAAAGAGTTCTCTACAGTCATAGTTTTTATGATATCCGAACCCTGTGTGACATTTATATTATCAGGTCATATCAGTGAAACTTAATGACTTGAAACCTTCGAGAGCTCGCGAACATGCTAAAATGATAGACAACTCCCGATCTGTAACAACGTTAATTTAAATTGACTTGACTTGACTATTTGAGTTTACCGTCGCTCCGACAGTATTTCAGACATATAGCGACAACCAGCTAATTACAGGTGGAGGAAGACCCCGAAGCATGGAGGCATCCGGGTAGAACCACCGATCTACCGCAAGCCAGCTGGAAGGCTTCCTCACATGAAAATCCGAATGACCTTGCCGGGTTTCGAACCCACGCGGTGAGGGGCTGAGTGAGTGTTAAAGTCAGCGACTTTACCCTCTCGGCCACGAGAATATGTGAAATAATTCAATGTTTAGAACACCATTTATTTAAGTTTGTTCTTTTGAAACATTGAACCGGGTTATTAGGACTTTCTGCCTAAAGCAGAAAGTCCTATTGGGTTTGTTATGTTTATTATTATTATTATTATTATTATTATTATTCTTTTCTTCTTCCTAACTAAACGCTTATTTTTATATGTTGCAATAGTCCTAGGACGATGAAATTTTTATGGCTTATTAGTCACGTGAGGAAATTTTGATTTCAATGATTTTCAGCACCCTATGACGTCATATGACGTCACAACTAAAAATAGTGAAAAATGGTGTTCGCGCTCTACAGCCGTCATTTATGGTCGGATTTTCTTCAAATTTTCACAGATGGTACATCTTGAATCAAAGGTGTGCATATCCTGTCAGCTAACCGAAATTCCGAAAGACCGAAGTTCTGTGGCTGAAATAAGATTCGAACATAGGACCGAAAATTTCATTTTAGGATAAAAGAGCTTCAGGATGAGATAGAAAGTTGAAACTTATACAGTTTACAGTTCTGCAGAATTTCTACAAATATTTTGAGTCATGATGTCATATGACGTCATGTGACGTCATAAGCATACTTCTTAATTTTCATTTTAGGACAATGATTTCGACATGATGCCAGTTGTTCAGAATAATGAAAATTTCAGAGTTATAAAAGCAAAGTATTCGCTTTTGAACAAAAGCATCTTCAGCACCCTATGACGTCACATGACGTCACAGCTAAAAATAGTGAAAAATGGTGTTCGCGCTCTACAGCCGTCATTTATGGTCGGATTTTCTTCAAATTTTCACAGATGGTACATCTTGAATCAAAGGTGTGCATATCTTGTCAGCTAACCGAAATTCCGAAAGACCGAAGTTCTGTGGCTGAAATAAGATTCGAACATAGGACCGAAAATTTCATTTTAGGATTAAAGAGCTTCAGGATGAGATAGAAAGTTGAAACTTACACAGTTTGCAGTTCTGCAGAATTTCTACAAATATTTTGAGTCGTGACGTCATATGATGTCATGTGACGTCATAAGCATACTTCTTCATTTTCATTTTAGGGCAATGATTTCGACATGATGCCAGTTGTTCAGAATAATGAAAATTTCAGAGTTATGAAAGCAAACGATTTGCTTTTGAACAAAAGCATCTTCAGCACCCTATGACGTCACATGACGTCACAGCTAAAAATAGTGAAAAATAGTGTTCGCGCTCTACAGCCGTCATTTCTTAACCAATTGACTTGATTTTTTCACAGAATGTATTGATTGGGACTTTGTTGTGCAGGATTATATACATTTTGCAACATTCAAAAAGACCAAGGATCTATGGCTGAACCAAGTTTCGAACTTTGGACCTGAAAATTTATTTAAGTATTACGAAGCACTCAGATAAGCTAGAAACTTCAAATTTGGACAGAACATGTGTCTTATCAATTTCTTACAGCTCTGAAAAGACTGACGTCGTATGACGTAAAATGACGTCATGACGCGTTAACAAACTTTTAATCCAAAATGTAGGGTTTTTTAGCACTACATGCCTTATCTTTTGACCGATTTGCATACAATTTTCACTGAATGTGCAACATAGCATCTCATTTACTTCAGTCACTTCCGTTTCCGGAAAATCGTAAAGGTCAAGGTCATATGTCAGTTGTTGGTGTTTTTATTCGGCAAGGTGTATCTCAAAAACGAAAAAGATTCTACCTAGACACTGTGGACAAAATCTGTAGTGATTTGAAAGACCTTTCAGGTGATATTTAGTTTTTGAAGATCGGGGTTGAATTGGTTGAGTTATGACAGAAAGGCGAAAAGTGTACTTTTAACGAAATTGAAACGCTGTAGTTTCATGAACTTTGAGTCAAAAATCATGATTTCTTCAGGATTAACACACTGAAAAGTGAAGTGATGTATACTGCAAGGAATACTTGTTTGGTCACGTGATTATAACGTCATGCATATTTAAGCAGAAATTATTAAAAAATTCATATAAAATCGGCAAGTTGATGTTTGAAGTTGAAATTTGCACGAATGCCGTAGCCTACAATGTGCAAAAAGTCCTGAAAATTTCAAGTGATTCCGTCAACAAACATGGCAGATATTCATGTTTTTCGGAAAGGGCTTGTATATGAAAATCTAGCAATTTGAAGGAAGAGAAGAAGGCGGTTATTGGGTTGGTTACCCTCTATCCGGACGTTCCTACGCAGGAAAGAGTGCCCGTGTTGAAAGGTGAATTGCGATGCGTATTTGAGAGAATGAGGTGCATTTTAGAATGCAATGGTGTACACCAGGACCGATAAGCATATTGCCTTTGTTATAAAGCAGAAAGTCCTATTGGGTTTGTTATGTTTATTAGGACTTTCTGCCTAAAGCAGAAAGTCCTATTGGGTTTGTTATGTTTATTATTATTAGGACTTTCTGCCTAAAGCAGAAAGTCCTATTGGGTTTGTTATTTTTATTAGGACTTTCTGCCTAAAGCAGAAAGTCCTATTGGGTTTGTTATTTTTATTATTATTATTATTATTCTTTTCTTCCTCACGGATTTTCATATGTTGCAATCGTCCTAGGAGAATGAAATTTCGATGGCATATTATTCATATGCGTAATTAAAAATTCTATAATTTTCAAATGCCTATGACGTCATTATGACATCACACTTGGCAAATTGCTACAAAAGTTTGTACGCGGTCCAGAGCGATAATTAATAAACCGATTTTTATCAAATTTTCACAGAATGTGTATATTATGTTCTAGTTGTGCATCTCGGTGTCCGTTTTTCAAAATTCGAAAAGCACAAGGTTCTATGGCGAATGCAAGATTCAAACCAAGGACGTCAAATTGATAAATGCATATAAAATCGTCCCTAAATGAGACAGAAGGTTGTTATTTTGTCAGTATATAGATCTCCGATAGGTTAAAATATTTTGTGAAAATAGACGTCTTGTGACGTCATATGACGTCATCAAATTCCTAATTTTTAAACACATAATTATATATGTTAATATGGTCCAAGGACAATGAAATTTTGATGTCTTATTCTCCAAGAGATGTTATTTTGATTTCTATGATTTTCATATAGCTATGACGTCATATGACGTCACACTTGAAATAAGCTACAAAAGTTTGTACGCGGTCCAGAGCCATTTTTAATGAACCGATTTTCATCAAATTTTCACAGAATGTGTATATTAAGTTCTAGTTGTGCATCCCGGTGTCCGTTTTTCAAAATTCGAAAAGTCCAAGGTTCTATAGCGATTCCAAGATTCGAACCAAGGTCGTAAATTTTTAAATGCTTATAAAATCGGTCCTATTTGAGATAGAAAGATGATATTGGGTCAGTATATAGGTCTCTGAGAGTCTTAAACATTTTGTGAAAATAAATGTCATATGACGTCACCTGACGTCATTATATGATAATGAATTTCTAATTCTAACAAGATTATTTCTATATATTGAAATTTTTGAAGGGCAATGAAAATTTAATGCCGCATACTTCAGATGCTGAAATTTCGATTTCAATTATTTTCAGAAGCCTATGACGTCATATGACGTCACATTTGAAATTGACTAAGAAAGTTTGTACACGGTCCAATGCCATTATTAATGGGCCGATTTTTATCAAATTTTCACAGAATGTATATATTAAGTTCTTATTGTGTATACCGTTCCGTAAAATTAAAATTTAAAATAATGATAATTTAATATTAAAAGAATATTTCATATGTTAAATTGTCGAAGGACAATGAAAATTTAATGACAAATGAGTCACATGCTGTAATTTCGATTTCAATGATTTTCAGAATCCTATGACGTCATATGACGTCACATTTGAAAATGACTACAAACGTTTGTACACGGTCCAGAGCCATTATTAATATGCCGATTTTCATCAAATTTTCACAGAATGTGTATTTTACGTTCTTATTGTGTATACCGGTGTCCGTTTTTCAAAATTCGAAAAGTCCAAGCATCTATGGCGAATCCAAGATTCGAACCAAGGTCGTCAATTTTTCAATGCTTATAAAAACTGTCCTATTTGAGATAGAACGTTGAAATTTTGTCAGTTAGTAGGTCTCTTGGTGTCTTAACAATTATGTGAAATATAAACGTCATATGACGTCACGTGACGTCATATTATTCTTATTATTATTCTTTTCTTCTTCCTAACTAAACGTTTATTTTAATATGTTGCAATAGTCCTAGGACGATGAAATTTTTATGGGTTATTCGGCACGTGAGGAAATTTTGATTTCAATTATTGTCAGCACCCTATGACGTCACATGACGTCACAGCTAAAAACAGTGAAAAATGGTGTTCGCGCTCTACTGCTGCCATTTATGATCAGATTTTCTTCAAATTTTTACAGATGGTACATTTTGAAACTAAGGTGTGAATATTTTGTCAGCTAACCATAATTCCGAAAAACCGAAGTATTGTGGCTGAAGTAAGATTCGAACATAGGACCAAAAATTTCATTTTAGGGTTAAAGAATTTCGGAATGAGATAGAAAGTTGAAACTTACACAGTTTGCAGTTCTGCATAATTTCTTAATATATTTTGAATGATGACGTCATATGACGTCATAAACATACTACTACTACTTATTTTTTTTTTTCATAACTAAAGGCTTATTTTTCGCGGAATATAATGTCAGTTGTTCAGCATGAACATGATATACTACCAGAGGTGAGTCATTGCATGAAACTTCTATCTCCTGCTTTTTGCATTAACGCAGGTTGCAGAAAGTCCTATCATTCGTTTAGACGAATGACATCTAGTTATTATTATTATTATTATTCTTTTCTTCCTCACGGATTTTCATATGTTGCAATCGTCCTAGGAGAATGAAATTTCGATGGCATATTATTCATATGCGTAATTAAAAAATTATATAATTTTCATATGCCTATGACGTCATATGACGTCACACTTGGCAATTTGCTACAAAAGTTTGTACGCGGTCCAGAGCGATAATTAATAAACCGATTTTTATCAAATTTTCACAGAATGTGTATATTAAGTTCTAGTTGTGCATCTCGTTGTCCGTTTTTCAAAATTCGAAAAGCACACGGTTCTATGGCGAATGCAAGATTCAAACCAAGGACGTGAAATTGATAAATGCTCATAAAATCGTCCCTAAATGAGACAGAAGGTTGATATTTTGTCAGTATATAGATCTCCGATAGATTTAAATATTTTGTGAAAATGGACGCCTTGTGACGTCATATGACGTCATCAAATTTCTAATTTTTAAACACATAATTATATATGTTAATATGGTCCAAGGACAATGAAATTTTGATGTCATATTCCCCAAGAAATGTTATTTTGATTTCTATGATTTTCATATCTCTATGACGTCATATGACGTCACACTTGAAATAAGCTACAAAAGTTTGTACGCGGTCCAGAGCCATTATTTATGAACCGATTTCCATCAAATTTTCACAGAATGTGTATATTAAGTTCTAGTTGTGCATTTCGGTGTCCGTTTTTCAAAATTCGAAAAGTCCAAGTTTCTATAGCGATTCCAAGATTCGAACCAAGGTCGTAAATGTTCAAATTCTTATAAAATCGGTCCTATTTGAGATAGAAAGATGATATTGGGTCAGTATATAGGTCTCTGGGAGTCTTAAACATTTTGTGAAAATAAATGTCATATGACGTCACGTGACGTATTATATGAAATAATTTAATTAAGAATTTATTAAAAAAAATTTTGATTTCAATGATTTTCAGAAGCCTATGACGTCATATGACGTCACATTTGAAATTGACTACAAAAGTTTGTACACGGTCCAGAGCCATTATTAATGGGCCGATTTTCATCAAATTTTCACAGAATGTGTATATAACGTTCTTATTGTGTATACCGTGTCCGTTTTTCAAAATTCGAAAAGTCCAAGCATATATGGCGGATCCAAGATTCAAACCAATGACGTCAATATTTAAATGCTTATAAAAACTGTCCTATTTAAGATAGAAAAGAGATATTTGGTCAGTATATAGGTCTCTGAGAGTCTTAAACATTATGTGAAAATAAACGTCATATGACGTCACGTGACGTCAAAAAACTAAATGAAATGAAGCTAATTTTGCTGATAATATGCTGTTTTCTTGAGGTTTAACAGTCAATATCTCAGAAACGACTGAAGATAAGTTTATACATTATGCGTATAAAATGTAGCATGTTTTAAGAGCTTTCTAACGGTACCAAATTTATTGAAATTGGACTTCATATAAGAAAGTTACATGGAAAATAAGATATTTCATACTCATGCATCATAAAAATATGGAAAAGGTCACGCGCAGGGGTCACCAAGCTTAAATACTTGCGCAACGACTTAAAAAAAAAATTAAAAAAAAAATATCAAATTGCAATTGATGGGCTATATCTTGATTTTTTTTTTTTTTTTTTTTTGTCGAATGTTGACTGTTTCCAAAATAAGCATTGAAGTTAATACACGTATAACGGCACAAGACAAAAATCCGTATTTGCAACACTATGTAGCTAGCGAGCAATTTGCAAGTCTTGAAAAATTCACACGCAGCCCCACATTTTAGACCATCTAAAAACTGCATTGTTATGCTAACGATATTCATATTGCATCAGTTTGTAGGATGGGATGTTACCTTTCAAAATATCACCATAGTTCGAAATTCCAGGAATTTATGGCAAAACTACGGAAGCCCAAACACGCCAAAATCGCTAAATACGTTTAACTACGTTACAGGTGTCGAAAGGATATAGCACTATACAAATATTCAATACTTCTTCCTACTGAGGCTAAAATTAAACAAGGTTACAACTGAGCTGGAGTGATGAAATTCTATGTGTGATGAAAGTTAGAAACTTACATTTGAACACTGTTTCATTTTTCTTCCATGTCATATGACATAGTATAAATTTTGTATGTAAACTACATGTGCAAGATATGGGCGGACTTTTATTAAAATTCACAGAAATGTGTTCTATTTGTGCTATTTTATATAGAAATAGAGGAGATAGAAAGTTGCAATTTGGACAGATTATCTATTATGTCATCTTCTATATATATACTATATAAAGCAGATGTTGCAGAAAGTCCTATCATTCGTTTAAACGAATGACATCTAGTTATTATTATTCTTTTCTTCTTCCTAACTAAACGCTTATTTTTATATGTTGCAATAGTCCTAGGACGATGAAATTTTTATGGCTTATTAGTCACGTGAGGAAATTTTGATTTCAATGATTTTCAGCACCCTATGACGTCACATGACGTCACAGCTAAAAATAGTGAAAAATGGTGTTCGCGCTCTACAGCCGTCATTTATGGTCGGATTTTCTTCAAGTTTTCACAGATGGTACATCTTGAATCAAAGGTGTGCATATCCTGTCAGCTAACCGAAATTCCGAAAGACCGAAGTTCTGTGGCTGAAATAAGATTCGAACATAGGACCGAAAATTTCATTTTAGGATAAAAGAGCTTCAGGATGAGATAGAAAGTTGAAACTTACACAGTTTGCAGTTCTGCAGAATTTCTACAAATATTTTGAGTCATGACGTCATATGACGTCATGTGACGTCATAAGCATACTTCTTAATTTTCATTTTAGGACAATGATTTCGACATGATGCCAGTTGTTCAGAATAATGAAAATTTCAGAGTTATAAAAGCAAAGTATTCGCTTTTGAACAAAAGCATCTTCAGCACCCTATGACGTCACATGACGTCACAGCTAAAAATAGTGAAAAATTGTGTTCGCGCTCTACAGCCGTCATTTATGGTCGGATTTTCTTAAAATTTCACAGATGGTACATCTTGAATCAAAGGTGTGCATATCTTGTCAGCTAACCGAAATTCCGAAAGACCGAAGTTCTGTGGCTGAAATAAGATTCGAACATAGGACCGAAAATTTCATTTTAGGATAAAAGAGCTTCAGGATGAGATAGAAAGTTGAAACTTACACAGTTTGCAGTTCTGCAGAATTTCTACAAATATTTTGAGTCATGACGTCATATGACGTCATGTGACGTCATAAGCATACTTCTTAATTTTCATTTTAGGACAATGATTTCGACATGATGCCAGTTGTTCAGAATAATGAAAATTTCAAAGTTATAAAAGCAAAGTATTCGCTTTTGAACAAAAGCATCTTCAGCACCCTATGACGTCACATGACGTCACAGCTAAAAATAGTGAAAAATGGTGTTCGCGCTCTACAGCCGTCATTTATGGTCGGATTTTCTTAAAATTTTCACAGATGGTACATCTTGAATCAAAGGAGTGCATATCTTGTCAGCTAACCGAAATTCCGAAAGACCGAAGTTCTGTGGCTGAAATAAGATTCGAACATAGGACCGAAAATTTCATTTTAGGATTAAAGAGCTTCAGGATGAGATAGAAAGTTGAAACTTACACAGTTTGCAGTTCTGCAGAATTTCTACAAATATTTTGAGTCGTGATGTCATATGACGTCATGTGACGTCATAAGCATACTTCTTAATTTTCCTTTTAGGGCAATGATTTCGATATGATGCCAGTTGTTCAGAATAATGAAAATTTCAGACTTATGAAAGCAAAGCATTTGCTTTTGAACAAAAACATCTTCAGCACCCTATGACGTCACATGACGTCACAGCAAAAAATAGTGAAAAATGGTGTTCGCGCTCTACAGCCGTCATTTATGGTCAGATTTTCTTCAAATTTTCACAGATGGTATCTTTTGAAACTCAGGTGTGCATATCCTGTCAGCTAAACAAACTTCCAAAAGACTGCAGTTCTGTGGCTGAAAAAAGGTTCGAACATAGGACCGAAAATTTCATTTTAGGATTAAAGAGCTTGAGGATGAGATAGAAGGTTGAACCTTACACAGTTTGCAGTTCTGCAGAATTTCTACATATATCTTGAGTTTTGACGTCATATGACGTCTTGTGACGTCATAAGCATACTTCTTAATTTTCATTTTAGGTCAATGATTTTGACATGATGCCAGTTGTTCAGAATAACGAAAATTTCAGAGTTATGATAGTAAAGTATGCCCTTTTGAACAAAAGCATCTTTAGCACACTATGACGTCATGTGACGTCAGAGCTAAAAATAGTGAAAAATGGTGTTCACGCTCTACAGCCGCCATTTATGGTCGGATTTTCTTCAAATTTTCACAGATGGTACATCTTGAAAGTTAAGTGTGCATATCCTGTCAGCTAACCGAAATTCCGAAAGACCGAAGTTCTGTGGCTGAAATAAGATTCGAACATTGGATCGAAAATTTCATTTTAGGATTAGAGAGCTTCAGGATGAGATAGAAAGTTGAAACTTAAACAGTTTGCAGTTCTGCAGAATTTCTACATACGTTTAGAGTTATGACGTCATATGACGTCATGTGACGTCACAGACTAATACTTAGTTCTTCTCATTTGCACTAATTTCGGAATATAATTTCAATTGTTCAGCATGAACATGAAATACTACCAGAGGTGAGTCATTACATGAAACTTCTATCTCCTGCTTTTTGCATTAACACAGCTTGCAGAAAGTCCTATCATTCGTTTTCACGAATGACATCTAGTTCTTCTTCTTCTTATTATTAGGACTTTCTGCCTAAAGCAGAAAGTCCTATTGGGTTTGTACTGTTTATTCTTCTTCTTCTTATTAGGACTTTCTGCCTACAGGCAGAAAGTCATATTGGGTTTGTACTGTTTTTTTATTAGGGCTTTCTGCTTTTCGCAGAAAGACCTATTGGGTTTGTTCTGTCTTTTATTATTATTATTCTTTTTTTCCAACCTTTTCATGTTGTTATTTCATTAAGTTGCTGAAGGTCTAGGACAAAGAAATTCTATCAACAGACACCTGAAGCAATGGCATTTTGGAATATATTATTTTTATCTTCACCTGACGTCACATGACGTCAGAACTAAAAATAGCTATCAAAGTTTGTACGCGCTGTACAGCCGTCATTTATGGACGGATTGTCATGGAATTTTCACAGAAGTTATATATTAAGACCTCATTGTGCAGGATTATATAGGTTTGCCAAGATTCGAAAGAACTAAGGTTCTATGGCGAATCCAAGATTCGAACCAAAGACGTCAAATTTCAAATCCATATAAAATCGATTCTAGATGAGATAGAAAGTTGATATTTGGCGAGATTATATGTCTCTGTGTTTCCTTTGCATTTTGTAAAGATGAACGTCATATGACGTCATATGACGTCACAAGTTGTATAGAATTTCCGATTCCTTGATGTCAATTTACTCATGTTGCAAAGGCTCATAGACAATGAAAATTTAATGTCCTTGTAGGTAATCATGAACATTTAGATTCATGTTTAAAATTTTAATATGACGCCACATGACGTCAGAACTAAAAATAGCTACTAAAGTGTGTACGCGCTGTACAGCCGTCATTTATGAATGGATTGGCATGGAATTTTCACAGAAGTTTATATTACGACCTCATTGTGCATGATTATATAGGTTTGCCAAGATTCGAAAGAACTAAGGTTCTATGGCGAATCCAAGATTCGAACAAGGACGTCAAATTTCAAATCCATATAAAAAACGTTTCTAGATGAGATAGAAAGTTGATATTTGGCGAGATTATACGTCTCTGTGTTTCCTTTGCATTATGAAAAGATGAACGTCATATGACGTCATTTGACGTCATCAAGTTGTTTTAATTTCCGATTTCTTGATGTCAATTTTACTCATGTTGCAGGTTCATAAACAATGGAAATTGAAAGTCCTTTGTAGGGATCATGTTCATTTTGATCCAATGTTTAAAATTTTCATATGACGTCACATGACGTCAGAAATAAAATAGCTACCAAAGTTTGTACGCGCTGTACAGCCGTCATTTATGGACTGATTGGCATGAATTTTCACAGAAGTTATATATTACGACTTCATTGTGCAGGATTATATAGGTTAGCCAAGATTCGAAAAGCAAAGGTTCTATGGCGAATCCAAGATTCGAATCAAGGACGTCAAATTTCAAATACGTATAAAATCGTTTCTAGATGAGATAGAAAGTTGATATTTGGCGAGATTATATTCTTTGTGTTTCCTTTGCATTTTGTAAAGATGAACGTCATATGACGTCATATGACGTCATCAAGTTGTATAGAATTTCCGATTTCTTGATGTCAATTTTTCTCATGTTGCAAAGCTTCATAGACAATGAAAATTTAATGTCCTTTGTAGGTAATCATGAACATTTAGATTCAATCATATGACGTCACATGACGTCAGAATTATAAATAACTACCAAAGTTTGTCCACTCTGTACAGCCGTCATTTATTGATAGATTGGCATGGAATCTTCACAGAAGTTATATATTACGACCTCATTGTGCAGGATTCTATAGGTTTGCCAAGATTCGAAAGAACTAAGGTTCTTTGACGAATCCAAGATTCGAACCAAGGACTCAAATTTTAAATAATAAAATCGTTTCTAGATGGGACTTTGATATTTGCATTTTGTAAAGATGAACGTCATATGACGTTATCAAATTGTAGAGAATTTCCGATTCCTGAATGTCAATTTACTCATGTTGCAAAGGTTCATAGACAATGAAAATTTAATGTCCTCTGTAGGTAATCATGAACATTACGATTTAATGAGTAAAATTTTCATATGACGTCACATGACATCAAAACTTAAAAAAGCTACCAAAGTTCATCCGCGCTGTACAGCCGTCATTTATGGACGGATTGGCATGGAATTTTCACAGAAGTTATATATTACGACTTCATTGTGCAGGATTATATAGGTTTGCCAAAATTCGAAAAACACCAGGTTTGTCATGGTTTGCAGTGCAGAAAGCCCTATCTTTTGTTCAAAACAAAAGAAGTCTAGTTATTCTTCTTCTTCTTCTTCTTATTATTCTTTTTTTCTTCCTCTTATGTTTGTGTTAATTTCGAGGTGTTGCCATTGACTCAGAACAATGAAAATTTTATGGCATATATTTCAAACCATGAGCTTTCGGATGCAATGAATTTTATATTCATACGACGTCATATAACGTCAGATTTGACGTCGGGTGAAAAAGTTTGTACGCGGTGTACAGCCATTATTTCTGGATCGATTGTTATCAAAATTTCACAGAATGTGTATGTTAGGCTCTAGTTGTGCATCCCGGTGTCCGTTTTTCCAAATTTGAAAAGGCAAATGTTTTATGGCGAATCCAAGATTCGAACTAATGACGTCAAATTTCAGATGCGTATAAAATCGCTTCCAGAAAAGCTAGAAAGCTGAGATTTGGATTGAATATTAGTCTATATGTCTTCTTTACATTCTGAAAAGATGAACGCCATATGACGTCACATGACGTCATAATGCTATTAAAACTTTCGTATTAAAACTTAACGGTTTTTAATCCCTGTAGGCTTTATTTTTTGTATGATTTGCTTGAAATTTTGTCTGAAGATGCAGTATTAGATTCTATGGAGCCATGTCACTTCCGTTTCCGGAAAATCCCAAAGGTCAAGGTCATAATCAATTATCGGGTTTTTCTTCGGCCTTAAATATCTCAAAAACGGAAAAAAATCTATCGAGACACTATGCGTATAATTTGTAGTGCTTAGAAAGACCTTTCAGATGATATTTCGTTTTTGATGATCGGGATTGAATCGGTTGAGTTATGGCGGAAAAACAAAAATTCGGTAACCCTCAGTGTGTTTAACAGTTTATATCTCGAAATTCTTTGATTTTTGAAAATATGATGATGAATATTATTTGTAGAGCAATGTTTGGCCGTTCTTTTGATGCTTAAAGTTTAATGATTGACCTAAGATTCATGGAGGAATGGGGAAAAAAACGAAATTCGTGCATATAGCTTTGGTGATTTTTTCATTTTTCAAGAGGTTTAAGAGCTTGTATCTCAAAAAATATTAAAAATATTCCTATAGATAAAGCGTGTGAAATGTAGAGAATTTTAAGACGATTATATTGGTACCTAAAGTTTTGAAATTGATCCAAGTATAAGGAAGTTACATCAAAAATAAGAATTTAAACATTAGAATTTCGCGATTTTCTTATGTAAGAGTTTCACGGCTTATATCTTAAAACCGATATTAAATAAGTCAACATATTATGCGAATGAGATGTAGAGAATTTTAAGACGATTATTTTGGTACCTTGAGTTTTGAAATTGATCAAAGTATAAGGAAGTTACATCAAAAATAAGAATTTAAACATATAGAATTTCTGCGATTCTGCCTTCATGTCAGAGTTTTCCGGCTTATATCTTAAGAATCATTAGAAATATGTGCTTACATTAAGCAAGTGAGATGTAGAGAATTTTAAGACGATTATTTTGGCACCTAGAGTTTTGAAATTGATCAAGAAATAAGGAAGTTACATAAAAAATACGAATTTAAAGCCAATTGTAAAAATTTTCATAAAATATCCTACTTTCGCTTTCACCTTAATTGAAGCATTTTCGGAAAATGTAAGTTTACAGATATGTTTTAGTCATATAAATTGGAAAAAAAAAAACAACTTTTTACTTATATCATATTGATATTACTAGTTAAACAGGTGTACCGTTCCCGGTGGCCGAGTGTTTAGAGCGTCCGCCTCGGGAGCGGGAGGTCGTGGGTTCGATACCAAAGTCGTAAAAAATGGTACTGTTATAGCTCCCTTGCTTGACACTTAGCATATAAGGGTAGTTGCAGGACTGGTTGGCCCGGTATCAGGATAATGTGACTGGGTGTGGTATCATGCCACATGTCTACGACGTGATACTGCAGTGTGGCAGCACTATAACTGCATTAAGTAGACATCGTCTCCAAATGACTGAAATACTGTTGGTGGGACGTTAAACCCAACAAACAAACAAACAAACAAACTAAGCAAGTGTTGACAATGATTTAATGTTTTGTCAAATCATTTTATTTACGTTACTTATGAATATCAGTTGCAGCATTGCGTTACCCATAATCCTTTGAGCGTTTTGACACATGTCATTTAGACCGTTGTTGAAACATTGCAATTTCCCGACTTTATTGTTGCATCTATCGATAAATGTTGTACAAGCTATATTCCAAATTTATGATAAATGATAACCTAAGTGAAAATATATGTAATACAATGTAATTTAATTGCCAGCTTGAGATACCATGAGCGTGTATAAGTGTAGACGTTTGAAACAAAATGATCAACACATGTCATCCGTTCAAGACGCTGCAAGCTAATTTGTCTGTAATGCGGCGTTCACACAGTGCCGATTATGGCTCCCGTTTGAGATCAGACAGCGCTACGACACGAAAAGCGAAAAAGTCGGATTACTATCCTCAATGTCCTATCATTGTCTGAACGCAGTCGTATATGTTCGTAACAGAGTCCTACGGATCGGGAATGGTCCGGAGAGGTCGGGCAAGCACTCCTGACAGTTAGGTGCGTCCCGTAACATTCGGGAAACTCAGCCGATTTTGTCTAGTCGGATTACAATCGTGACTATGTCGTGACAGATTCTGCTGTATCGGATCAGAATCGGATTGAGAACGGGATAATCGGGACGAATTCTGCTGGAAACGGCTGGATCGGGACGCCTCCTGAACAATATCTGATTGTTGTCGTGATTAAATAAATGTTTTTACAAATTTTAATAAGTTTGAATTTCCAGCCACGAATCACAGGATCTTGATCAGACTTTTGACACATTTTAATCGGGAATGGTCCTATCAAGGACGGCAGTAAAAATCCTGAATGTGTGACCAAGGCATTAGCTAAAAGCGCAAAATTTAGTAACTTTGTGTAATACAGTCGTCTCGATCGTATGTACAAGCGTTATTTGAATTTTACTCACGAGGCTACACGCGTCGACGATTCTATTGCATGGTAGCATTTACTATTTCATTCCCGCGACTGTACACGAAAATAAAAAAAGAATTTTGATATGCAGAATTAAGAGGTTTAAGTTTAATTGTTTATATTTTGAATACCTATAAAACAAGAACCAAATATGCTACAATGGAATTTCAGGCCATTTATTTTGGTACCTAGAATAGTAAAATTGGTCAAGTTATAAGAAAGCGATATCAAAATAAAGATTTATTAGTCCCCTACCGGAGTTCACACCGGAGGGGACTATAGGTTTGCCCTCGGTCTGTCCGTCCGTCCGTCTGTCTGTCCGCTCAAATCTGGATCCCGCGATAACTTAATAACTAAGCAAGCTAACTTGATGAAACTTGGTTTATGACTAGATGCCAATGTGCAGATTATGCACGTCATTTTATTTTTTTCTTCGATTAAAATTGTGGTTGCTATGGTAACGGAAATAGTGAAAATATGGCAAAAATGGGATCCCGCGATAACTTTATAACTAAGCAAGCTAACTTGATGAAACTTGGTATATGACTAGATGGCAATGTGTAGATTATGTACATTGTTTTATTTTTTTTTATTCGACTAAATTTGTGGTTGCTATGGTAACGGAAATAGTGAAAATATGGCAAAAAAATGGGATCCCGCGATAACTTTATAACTAAGCAAGCTAACTTGATGAAACTTGGTATATGACTAGATGGCAATGTGTCGATTATGCACGTTGTTTTATTTTTGTTCTTCAACTAAAATTGTTGTTGCTATGTTAATGGAAATAGTGAAAATATGGCAAAAATGGGATCCCATGAGAACTTTATAACTAAACAAGCTAACTTGATGAAACTTGGTATATGACTAGATGGCAATATGTAGATTATGCACATCATTTTATTTTTGTTCTTTGACTAAAATTTTGGTTGCTATGGTAACGGAAATAGTGAAAATATGGCAAAAAATAGGATCCCGCGACCGCGATAACTTTATAATAAATTTTATAAGGCATGTATATAGTCAGGGTGGTGATGCAGAGTGAAAGTTCTCATTTCTCATCAACAAGACTAAACACTAAAGAAAAACATTTTGGATCAGGCAAGGTAACTATTATTAATTCTATTTCTTGCATCTGTCTTGCTTGCATGAATTGTATAGTGGGCACAGCAGAGACAACAACTCTACATGTAAGTCTTGCTTAAATGGTCATAACTTAAATATTCCCTTACATTTACTTTTACCAAAGTTTTGTTTTTTTTTGGACCAAAATTCTGGTTGGTGTGGTAATGGAAAAATTATGCACCTCACCGGTAGGGGACTCATGTGTTGCTTGCAACACCAGTTACTTGTTTATTTTTGGAATATGGCTTATTTCAAAAAGTTCATGCATGAGAAGTCCATACGAAAAAAAAGAGTAAAAGGTAGGGAATTTAATATATATTCTTCCTAACGGAATTAATCTTTATATTTTTCAATGTTAGCAGAAAGTCCTATCATTCGTATCAACGAATGAAATCTAGTTTTATTTAAGTTCTGATATACATTTAAGGTTCAACAACTCTAATGCCAGTCATGTGCAAATCGTCCAATGTCGGTGTTTTCCGTAAAACGGTCAGCTGTACGGATAACAGCGACATCGCACACACTCCAAAGCCTTCGGTTCAAATCAGAGGGTACTTTTTAATTAAATTTTCACGTAAATGAAATCTTTTTACCTGTTATACTCGTAAATGAGGGGCTAATTAAAAAAAATGTATTATCAACAAGATATGTTCGAAAAATCCCATGTCTCCGTCTGAGCAGGTCAGATGTCAAATAATTGAGGTCAATTCATGAGTGGAGTAAGTATGTCAGATATAAAGACTCATACTAATGGAGTAATGCTAAAAAAAAAAAAAAAAAAAACAACAAAAAAAAAAAACAAAAAGAACTAGATTTCATTCGTTGATACGAATGATAGGACTTTCTGCTAACATTGAAAAATATAAAGATTAATTCCGTTAGAAAGAATATATATTAAATTCCCTACCTTTTACTTTTTTTTTTTTTTTCGTATGGACTTCTCATGCATGAACTTTTTGAAATAAGCCATATTCCAAAAATAAACAAGTAACAGGGATTTGAAGTTCAGTAGAATTTAGTATTCCGTATATATAAGAAAAAATATGTTTTGTATGTATGGAGTACTATTATTTTCAGAATTTTATTTTAAATTACTGAACTTCAAATCCCTGTGATATTTATTTCAATTTAAAAACACACACTCACAGACAAGTGAATTTATATCTAAGTCTTTAAATAATTTATTTTACAACAAGAAAATTACCAAGAAACAGCTGATTTCTCCATACTGCCTGGTTTTTTTTTCTTTCAACGCCCGAATAGTCAGCCCTTTAATAATTTAAATTTAACGGTTTGACAGATTGCGGGAAAATAATCGCAATATCGCTGACCAATTTCGCAGCGTAAAAATCCGAATCATCCCGAAATGTACTGCGCTGCTGGTCCAGGTTGTTGTCCTTTTCTCGGATTCGCATATATTTCAAACAAATAAACATTCAAAGGAGGATTATTTTCACGACAATTTTGTATATTTCGATAGAGAAATATATATTTGAGTGATTCCGTATGTTAACTTCATAGATTTATTTGAATGATTTGAAAAAACGGAGTTGAAGCGAGTCGACCCCTGAAAAGATGTCCACCCTTATTGATAGTGTATGTACAGTGTGTGTGTGTGTGTGTGGTGTGTGTGTATGGGAGCAAGTCCCGACTTTTTCGCTTTTCGTGTCGTAGCGCTGTCTGATCTCAAACGGGAGCCATAATCGACACTGTGTGAACGCCGCATTACAGACAAATTAGCTTGCAGCGTCTTGAACGGATGACATGTGTTGATCATTTTGTTTAAAACGTCTACACTTATACACGCTCATGGTATCTCAAGCTGGCAATTAAATTACATTGTACTATAACATATAGTTTCACATAGGTTATCATTTATCATAAATTTGGAATATAGCTTGTACAACATTTATCGATAGATGCAACAATAAAGTCGGGAAATTGCAATGTTTCAACAACGGTCTAAATGACATGTGTCAAAACGCTCAAAGGATTATGGGTAACACAATGCTGCAACTGATATTCATAAGTAACGTAAATAAAATGATTTGACAAAACATTAAATCATTGTCAACACTTGTTTAATTTGTTTGTTTGTTTGTTTGTTCGGTTTAACGTCCCACCGACAGTATTTCAGTCATTTGGAGACGATGTCTACTTAATGCAGTTATAGTGCTGCCACACTGCAGTATCACGTCGTAGACATGTGGCATGATATCACACCCAGTCACATTATCCTGATACCGGGCCAACCAGTCCTGCAACTACCCTTATATGCTAAGTGTCAAGCAAGGGAGCTATAACAGTACCATTTTTTACGACTTTGGTATCGAACCCACGACCTCCCGCTCTCGAGGCGGACGCTTTAAACACTCGGCCACCGGGAACGGTACACCTGTTTAGCTAGTAATATCAATATGATATAAGTTAAAAGTTGTTTTTTTTTCAATTCATATGACTAATACATATCTGTAAACTTACATTTTCCGAAAATGCTTCAATTAAGGTGAAAGCGAAAGTAGGATATTTTATGAAAATTCTTACAAATGGCTTTATATTCGTATTTTTATGTAACTTCCTTATTTCTTGATCAATTTCAAAACTCTAGGTGCCAAAGTAATCGTCTTAAAATTCTCTACATCTCACTTGCTTAATGTAAAACTTATTTCTAATGATTCTTAAGATATAAGTCGTAAAATTCTGACATGACGGCAAAATCGCTGAAATTCTATATGTTTAAATTTTTATTTTTGATGTTACTTCCTTATACTTTGATCAATTTCAAAACTTAAGGTACCAAAATAATCGTCTTAAAATTCTCTACATCTCATTCGCTTTATCTATAGGAATATTTTTAATACTTTTTGAGATACAAGCTCTTGAACCTCTTGAAAAATGAAAAAATCACCAAAGCTATATGCACGAATTTCGTTTTTTCCCCATTACTCCATGAATCTTAGGTCAATCATTAAACTTTAAGCATCAAAAGAACGGCCAAACATTGCTCCACAAATAATATTCATCATCATATTTTCAAAAATCAAAGAATTTCGAGATATAAACTGTTAAACACACTGAGGGTTACCGAATTTTGTTTTTTCCGCCATAACTCAACCGATTCAACCCCGATCATCAAAAACTAAATATAATCTGAAAGGTCTTTCTAAGCACTACAAACTAGATGTCATTCGTCTAAACGAATGATAGGACTTTCTGCAACCTGTGTTAATGCAAAAAGCAGGAGATAGAAATTTCATGTAATGACTCACCTCTGGTAGTATTTCATGTTTATGCTGAACAATTGACATTATATTCCGCGAAAAATAAGCTTTTAGTTACGAAGAAAAAAAAATAAGTAGCAGTAGTAGTAGTATGCTTATGACGTCATATGACGTCACGACTCAAAATATATTAAGAAATTATGCAGAACTGCAAACTGTGTAAGTTTCAACTTTCTATCTCATCCCGAAGTTCTTTAAACCTAAAATGAAATGTTTGGTCCTATGTTCGAATCTTACTTCAGCCACAATACTTCGGTTTTTCGGAATTAAGGTTAGCTGACAAAATATTCACACCTTAGTTTCAAGATGTACCATCTGTAAAAATTTGAAGAAAATCTGATCAGAAATGGCGGCTGTAGAGTGCGAACGCCATTTTCACTATTTTTAGCTCTGACGTCACGTGACGTCATAGGGTGCTGAAAATGCTGTTGCTCAAAAGCGCATACTTTACTGCAATAACTCTGAAATTTTCATTATTCAGAACAACTGGCATCATGCCGAAATCATTGCCCCAAATTAAAATTAAGTGGTATGCTTATGACATCCTCTTACGTCACAACTCAAAATATATTAAGAAATTCTGCAGAACTGCAAACTGTGTAAGTTTCAACTTTCTTTCTCATCTTGAAGCTCTTTAATCCTAAAATGAAATTTTTGGTCCTATGTTCGAATCTTATTTAAGCCACATAACTTCGGTCTTTCGGAATTTCGGTTAGCTGACAGGATATGCACACCTTAGTTTCAAGGTGTACCATCTGTGAAAATTTGAAGAAAATCCGACCATAAATGGCGGCTGTAGAGCATGAACACCATTTTTCACTATTTTTAGCTCTGACGTCACGTGACGTCATAGGGTGCTGAAAATGCTGTTGCTCAAAAGCGCATACTTTACTGCAATAACTCTGAAATTTTCATTATTCTGAACAACTGGCATCATGTCGAAATCATTGCCCTAAAATAAAAATTAAGAAGTATGCTTATGACGTCATATGACGTTACGACTCAAAATATATGTAGAAATTCTGCAGAACTGCAAACTGTGTAAGTTTCAACTTTCTATCTCATCCTGAAGCTCTTTAATCCTAAATTGAAATTTTGGTCCTATGTTCGAATCTTATTTCAGCCACAGAACTTCGGTCTTTCGGAATTTCGCTTAGCTGACAGGATATGCACACCTTAGTTTCAAGATGTACCATCTGTGAAAATTTGAAGAAAATCCAACCATAAATGACGGCTGTAGAGCGCGAACACCATTTTTCACTATTTTTAGCTGTGACGTCATGTGACGTCATAGGGTGCTGACAATCATTGAAATCAAAATTTCATCACGTGACTAATAACCCATAAAAATTTCATTGTCCTAGGACTATTGCAACATATCAAAATAAGCGTTTAGTTAGAAAGAAGAAAAGAATAATCATAATGAAAAACATACGTCACGTGACGACATATGACGTTTATTTTCACATAATTGTTAAGACACCCAGAGACCTACTAACTGACAAAATTTCAACATTCTATCTCAAGTAGGACCGATTTTATAAGCATTTAAAAAATTTACGACCTTGGTTCGAATCTTGGAATCGCTATAGAACCTTGGGCTTTTCGAATTTTGAAAAACGGACACCGGGATGCACAACTAGAACTTAATATACACATTCTGTGAAAATTTGATGAAAATCGGTCCATTAATAATGGCTCTGGACAGTGTACAAACTTTTGTTGCATATTTCAAATGTGACGTCATATGACGTCATAGGCATATGAAAATCACAGAAATCAAAATTTCAGCGTTGGAAGCATGTGTCTTTAAATTTTCATTGCCCTTCGACAATTTCAACATATAGAAATATTCTTGTTAATATTAGAAATACATTATCATATAATGACGTCACGGGACGTCATATGACATTTATTTTCACAAAATATTTAAAACTTCTAAAGACCTATATACTGACTAAATATCAACTTTCTATCTTAAAAAGGACAGATTTTATAAGCATTTAAAAATTTACGACCTTGGTTCGAATCTTGGATTCGCTATAGAACCATGGACTTTTCGAATTTGGAAAAACGGACACCGGGATGCACAACTAGAACTTAATATAGACAATCTGTGAAAATTTGATGAAAATCGGTTCACAAACAATGGCTGTAGACCGCGTACAAACTTTTGTAGCATATTTCAAATGTGACGTCATATGACGTCATAGGAATATGGAAATCATAGAAATCAAAATTTCCTCACGTGACTAATAAGTCATAAAAATTTCATCGTCCTAGGAGTATTGCAACATAGAAAAATAAGCGTTTAGTTAGGAAGAAAAAAAGAATAATAACTAGATGTCATTCGTGAAAACGAATGATAGGACTTTCTGCAAGCTGTGTTAATGCAAAAAGCAGGAAATAGAAGTTTCATGTAATGATTCACCTCTGGTAGTATTTCATGTTCATGCTAAACAATTGACATTATATTCCGAAATTAGTGCAAATGATAAGAACTTAGTATTAGTCTGTGACGTAACATGATGTTATATGACGTCAGGACATGACTGCAAACTTGATTTCTAGTTTAAAGGTCCTATGTTCGAATCTTGCTTCAGCCACAATACTTCGGTTTTTCGGAATTAAGGTTAGCTGACAAAATATTCACACCTTAGTTTCAAGATGTACCGTCTGTAAAAATTTGAAGAAAATCTGATCACAAATGGCGGCTGTAGAGCGCGAATACCATTTTTCACTATTTTAGCTCTGACGTCACGTGACGTCATAGGGTGCTGAAAATGCTGTTGCTCAAAAGCGCACACTTTACTGCAATAACTCTGAAATTTTCATTATTCTGAACAACTGGCATCATGTCGAAATCATTGCCCCAAATTAAAATTAAGTGGTATGCTTATGACGTCCAATGACGTCACGATTCAAAATATTTGTAGAAATGCTGCAGAACTGCAAACTGTGTAAGTTTCAACTTTCTATCTCATCCTGAAGCTCTTCAATCCTAAAATGAAATTTTTGGTCCTATGTTCGAATCTTATTTCAGCCACAGAATTTCGGTTTTTCGGAATTTCGGTTAGCTGGCAGGATATGCACACCTTAGTTTCAATGTGTACCATCTGTGAAAATTTGAAGAAAATCCGACCATAAACGGCGGCTGTAGAGCGCGAACACCATGTTTCAATATTTTTAGCTCTGACGTCACAGGACGTCATAGGGTGCTGAAGATGCTTTTGTTCAAAAGCTCATACTTTACTGTCATAACACTGAAATTTTCATTATTCTGAACAACTGACATCATGTCGAAATCATTGCCCTAATATGAAAATTAAGAAGTATGCTTATGACGTCACATGACGACATTTGACGTCACGACTCAAAATATATTAAGAAATTATGCAGAACTGCAAACTGTGTAAGTTTCAACTTTCTATCTCATCCTGAAGCTCTTTAATCCTAAAATGAAATGTTCGGTCCCATGTTCGAATCTTATTTCAGCCACAGAACTTCGGTCTTTCGGAATTTCGGTTAGCTGACAGGATATGCACACCTTAGTTTCAAGATGTAAAATCTGTGAAATTTTAAGAAAATCCGACCATAAATGGCGGCTGTAGAGCGTGAACACCATTTTTCACTATTTTTAGCTCTAACGTCACATGACGTCATATGGTGCTGAAAATGTTTTTGCTCAAAAATGTATACTTTACTGTTATAACTCTGAAATTTTCCTTATTCTGAACAACTGGCATCATGTCGAAATCATTGTCCTAAAATAAAAATTAAGAAGTATGCTTATGACGTCACGACTCAAAATATTTGTAGAAATTCTGCAGAACTGCAAACTGTGTAAGTTTCAACTTTCTATCTCATTCTGAAGCTCTCTAATCCTAAAATGAAATTTTCGGTCCTATGTTCGAATCTTATTTCAGCCACAGAACTTCGGTCTTTCGGAATTTCGGTTAGCTTAAAGGATATACATATCTTAGTTTCAAGATATACCATCTGTGAAAATTTGAAGAAAATTCGACCATAAATGGCGGCTGTAGAGCGTGAACACCATTTTTCACTATTTTTAGCTCTGACGTCACATGACGTCATAGGGTGCTGATGATGCTTTATTTTCAAAAGCGCATCTATTTCTGTCATAACTCTGAAATTTTCATTATTCTGAACAACTGGCATCATGTCAAAATCATTGCCCCAAATTAAAATTAAGATGTATGCTTATGACGTCACATAAAATATATTAAGAAATTCTGCAGAACTACAAGCTGTGTAAGTTTCAACTTTCTATTTCATCCTGAAGCTCTTTAATCCTAAAATGAAATTTTTGGTCCTATGTTCGAATCTTATTTAAGCCACAGAACTTCGGTCTTTCGGAATTTCGGTTAGCTGAAAGGATATGTACACCTTAGTTTCAAGATGTACCATTTGTGAAAATTTTAAGAAAATCCGACCATAAATGACGGCTGAAGAGCGCGAACACCATTTTTCACTATTTTTAGCTGTGACGTTATGTGACGTCATAGCGTGCTGACAATCATTGAAATCAAAATTTCCTCACGTGACTAATAACCCATAAAAATTTCATCGTGGAAAATTTTGGAAGAAGAAAAGAATAATAATAATAAAAAAATGACGTCACATGACGTCATATGACGTTTATTTTCACATAATTGTTAAGACTCCCAGAGACCTACTAACTGACAAAATTTCAACTTTCTATCTCAAATAGGACAGTTTTATAAGCATTTAAAAATTGACGTCCTTGGTTCGAATCTTGGATCCGCCATAGATGCTTGGACTTTTCGAATTTTGAAAAACCGGACACCGGTATACACAATAAGAACGTAATATACACATTCTGTGAAAATTTGATGAAAATCGGCCCATTAATAATGGCTCTGGACCGTGTACAAACTTTCGTAGTCAATTTCAAATGTGACGTCATATGACGTCATAGGCTTCTGAAAATTATTGAAATCGAAATTTCAGTGTCTGAATCATTTGTCATTAAATTTTCATTTCCCTTCGACAATTCAATATATAGAAATACTCTTGTTAATATTAGAAATACATTATCATATAATGACGTCACGTGACGTCATATGACATTTATTTTCACAAAATGTTTAAGACTCTTAGGGACCTATATACTGACCAAATATCACTTTTCTATCTCAAAAAGGACCGATTTTATAAGCATTTAAAAATTTACGACCTTGGTTCGAATCTTGGAATCGCTATAGAACCATGGACATTTTCGCATTTTGAAAAACGGACAACGAGATGCACAAATAGAACATAATATACACATTCTGTGAAAATTTTGATGAAAATCGGCCCATTAATAATGGCTCGGACCGTGTACAAACTTTCGTAGTCAATTTGAAATGTGACGTAATATGACGTCATAGGCTTCTGAAAATCTTTGAAATCGAAATTACAGCATCTGAAGCATGCGGCATTAATTTTTCATTGCCCTTCATAAATTTCAAGATATAGAAATAATCTTGTTAGAATTAGAAATTCATTATCATATAATGACGTCATATGACATTTATTTTCACAAAATGTTTAAGACTCCCAGAGACCTATATACTGACCCAATATCATCTTTCTATCTCAAATAGGACCGATTTTATAAGAATTTGAAAATTTACGACCTTGGTTCGAATCTTGGAATCGCTATAGAACCTTGGACTTTTCGAATTTTGAAAAACGGACACCGGGATGCACAACTAGAACTTAATATACACATTCTGTGAAAATTTGATGAAAATCGGTTCATAAACAATGGCTGTAGACCGCGTACAAACTTTTGTTGCATATTTCCAGTGTGACGTCATATGACGTCATAGGCATATGAAAATCATAGAAATCAAAATTTCAGCGTTTGAAGCATGTGTCTTTAAATTTTTCATTGCCTTTCGACAATTTCAACATATAGAAATATTCTTGTTAATATTAGAAATACATTATCATATAATACGTCACGTGACGTCATATGACAAATATTTTCACAAAATTTTTAAAACTTCTAGAGACCTATATACTGACTAAATATCAACTTTCTTTCTTAAATTAGGACAGATTTTTATAAGCTTTTTTAAAAAATTTACGACCTTGGTTCGAATCTTGGATTCGCTATAGAACCATGGACTTTTTCGAAATTTTGAAAAACGGACACGGGATGCACAACTGAACTTAATATACACAATCTGTGAAAATTTGATGAAAATCGGTTCACAAAAAATGCTGTAGACCGCGTACAAACTTTTGTAGCATATTTCAAATGTGGACGTCATAGACGTCATAGGCATATGAAAATCATAGAAATCAAAATTTCCTGACGTGGCTAATAAGTCAAAAAAAATTTTCATCGTCCTAGGGTTATTGCAACATAGAATAATAAGCGTTTTAGTTAGGAAGAAAAAAAAGAATAACTAGATGTCATTCGTTTAAACGAATGATAGGACTTTCTGCAACATCTGCTTTATATAGTATATATATAGAAGATGACATAATAGATAATCAGTCCAAATTGCAACTTTCTATCTCCTCTATTTCTATATAAAATAGCACAAATAGAACACATTCTTGTGAATTTTAATAAAAGTCCGCCCAAATCTTGCACATGTAGTTTACATACAAAATTTATACTATGTTCATATGACATGAAAGAAAAATGAAACAGTGTTCAAAGTAAGTTTCTAACTTTCATCACACATTGAATTTCATCACTCCAGCTCAGTTTAACCTTGTTTAATTTTAGCCTCAGTAGGAAGAAGTATTGAATATTTTGTATAGTGCTATATCCTTTCGACACCTGTAAGTAGTTAAACGTATTTAGCGATTTTGGCGTGTTTGGGCTTCCGTAGTTTTGCCATAAAATTCCTGGAATTTCGAACTATGGTGATATTTTGAAAGGTAACATCCCAGCCTACAAACTGATGCAATATTAATATCGTTGCATAAACAATGCAGTTTTTGATGGTCCTAAAATGTTGGGCTGCGTGGGAATTTTTCAAGGCTTGCAAAACTGCTCGCTAGCTACATAGTGTTGCAAATACGGATTTTTGTCTTGTGCCGTTGTACATGTATTAACTTCAATGCTTATTTTGGAAACAGTCAACATTCGACAAAAAAAAATCAAGATATAGCCCATCAATTGCAATTTGATATTTTTTTTTTTTTTTTTTTTTTTTTTTTTTTTTTAAGTCGTTGCGCAAGTATTTAAGCTTGGTGACCCCTGGCGTGACCTTTTCCATATTTTTATGATGCCATGATT
>CM037783.1:32845145-32889989 GCA_021229015.1 Solen grandis | reverse complement strand
CAACATAGAGGTTACTACCCTTGTTCGATGCAGGCAAACATCGCGATTTTTCCCCACTCACTTCGAGCAAACAACACAGGTCAGTTCTCTCCCTTCCACGTAAGGTGGACATTTAAGAGACCCACATCTAGCTTCGGAGAAATAAAAGAGAATTCCGTTTGCATCGATCTTGCGTTCTTTTTCTAGTATTTCTGGGCTTTCATCAACGCAGACGAACTCCGAGGCGGCCGCATGAGTATGATGACCAGCCGTCAAGTAGCCCTTGTATTCCATCGTCCAGCCTCCGTAGCAAGCGTTTCGAGCAGGAATCATCACTGCGCATGCCCGAATTGTTTTGCAGACGACACAGGGCACGTCATGCTGCAAAAGCTCCTTGTTGAATAATTCTTTACTTCTTTTCGGATCAAACTCATACTCTGCACCATATACAAAAGCAGATGCAGAATTTAAATTGTCTTCATACCTTCCCCACAAAGGATCCGTAGGCAGACACAAGTAGTTCACGGCCGATCCTGAACTAGTATAATGGGACCCTCCTGTGTACCCCTTATAAACAGCCTCTGTACCATTCCCGGGACAGGTTGTCCGACCCCATCTCACGTACGTGTCACCGCCATATTGATTGTTGTAGACATGTTTTACGTCTTGGAATTGTTTGACCAAATCTGCGAATTAAAATGTATGAACAAAGTAACAAAAACTCAGAATTTAGAAATCACAAAATTAATTAGTATATAAACGTGCGCATTGCATGGTAGCCAATCTTAATTTCCCATTAAACGTTTTCTACAGTACTCTTAAAACATTAATTTTATCGATAGTTAGTTAATTTGATAATGTGTTTTAAGCACATGTAGCCTCTTGTAGTATTTCCATGTTGCACAACAACAACAACAACTACAACAACAACAGCACCAGCAACAACAAAAAAAAAACTGGCAATTTTGAGTTAAAAAACTATTGATTTAAAAATTGTACCCACTGATTTATTCCTTTCCTATCTGTGTTGTCGGTATATAGCGTACTAAAAATACTTAATTTTATATACACGTAATTCCGTATTGTTAGCAACTTTGTCACAAACAAGATGTCTGCCAATGAAACAGCAGTTCATAGTCAATGGGACTAAAACTAAAAGTATTATTTTTTATCTTAAAATTTCTCTTTATATGTCCAATCCCTCCAGTTTAAGTTGGCAAATTCATCAAGAGAAAGAACCATGACATATATACCGGTAATCAGATTCTGACATTTTCACATGCTAATCTCTTAACATATACAACAGAAATAGTATGTAAGTAGCTGTAACTTTGTCTTACATTAACGGCACAAATTTTCATAAATACTACCCCCTTTTTCATTCTTGAGTTCTGATTTATTTTCTTAAATAAGTGTAAGGACTATATACTATAGGGAAATTCATTAACGTCTTTCAGATACAGCGTTTCAAGTTTACAGTAGTGTCAATTGCAAGAAAAGCAAGAAGTGGAGATCAAGACATTTTATACAAAGTATATCAAAACTAGTTAAAGCAAACCATGCGCTTTTCTACAGCAGTTTAATGCATTAGCTTTATATTTCTCACTATGATCATGATCGACTTTGCTTAAATCAAAGCTTTATATTTCCCACTACGATCATGATCGTCTTTGATTAAATCAAAGCTTTATATTTCTCACTATGATCATGATCGTCTTCACAGTATATCAAAACTAGTTAAAGCAAACTATGATCATGATCGACTTTGCTTGAATCAAAGCTTTATATATCCCACTATGATCATGATCGTCTTTGCTTGAATCAAAGCTTTATATTTCCCACTATGATCATGATCGTCTTTGCTTATATCAAAGCTTTATATTTCCCACTATGATCATGATCGTCTTTGCTTAAATCAAAGCTTTATATTTCTCACTATGATCATGATCGTCTTTGCTTAAATCAAAGCTTTATATTTCCCACTATGATCATGATCGTCTTTGCTTAAATCAAAGCTTTATATTTCTCACTATGATCATGATCTTTGCTTAAATCAAAGCTTTATATATATCCCACTATGATCATGATCTTTGCTTAAATCAAAGCTTTATTCTAAGACAAAGACTGTCTTCAAAAGTCTGTATGTTTGTTTAAAGTTCAATGAAAGTATTTTTTCTCTATTTGTTTTATTTCTCCAATAATAATCAGCAAATTACTACTTCTATTCATTAGAATACAAACTAGAGAATAAAATGCCCAATCCTTTTCATTCGAAGTTGTATCGTATGACATTATGCTGGAATAGCTGTTTCCGATTTCGGAAAATCTGATAATTTGTTATAATTAACATACCATGAATAATTTATTGGCACGCGCTTGTAATCTATATGCATATTGCGATGAACCCAAACAGCTGGATAAGATATATTTGATGTAAATAACTTTGAATGGAAATATGTATTATTATGTTTTTAATATATGAAAAAGAAACAACAACAAAAACAACAACAACAACAACAAAAACAACAACAAAAAACAAAAACAAACAACAACAAAAACAAACACATTAAACCGTTATTTTCAGCTATTGTTTAGAACAGTCGTTTTTGTAAAATATTACAAATAATCTGAGTCGCCAGGACCACGCTTAATAACGTTTTTTAGGAAATGTTTAGTAAAACTTTATACAAAGTGACAGCTCATGTCAGATCCTATATCGTATTTCAAAGTAAATATGTTGGGTTTCTACACAGTTTATCAACAGTGAAACACATTTCATAGAGGAATAAATTTTATTATTATGTAAATAGTAAATAGATGATGAGGTCGTTAATTATCCACTTTTAGTATTCATTTCTAAATCTTCCTTAAAAATTTAATATTTTCAAAATTTTATTTTGTTATTGATATTACAATAAAAGTTACTGTCACCTGTTTTTTCATCTTAAAAGTCGTCAAATATGAAATATCTCATCTCTGCATTTGGGAAAAATAAGATATTAAAAATGTCAGGGATCCAAAGAGGTTAAGTATAATTACAGAATAAATCGCTAATCTACATAATGTTGTAGAATCTAACATTCAGAAATCAAAGAAATAATTTTTTTGTGCTGCATGGTCATTGTAAGTTGAAATTTAAAGTTTAAATTTCTTGAAAAATGATAATTGTTAGTTTCGCCAATACGTGATTATTTTAGCAGGTGATGTGGCGACTCAACAACCGCAATGTTTTGGATAACTAAGTCTTAACGGATAGGACGAAGAATTCCGGTGATTTTTTAAAATGACCACGAACACCTGTGTTACCATAAAGCTCTTAAAATATGATTTAGTCTCATCAAATCCAGGTTACAACTGAAGAACAAAAGAAAATATAATTTCAGTTGTCCCATTGAAAGAAAAAAGTAAAGAATTTGTATTGAAGGTTAATCGACAGTTTTTTGTCTACTTATACCGCAATTTCGTTTATTTAGCTTGGTGAGCATACACCATCCGATACAGAGGGAACTCTACTTTATACAACAACGACATCGACAACTATAAACAAAAAATAATCTTGACTTTTGAAACAGCGACACGATTTTCATGAAAACAAAAACTTAGTGCTAACTTTAATTAAGATGATACATGATTAAAAAAAGCAATACCGCTGAATTTTCTATACAACATGGAATCCGTATTCTATTCAATAATATGACTGTGTTAAGTCTGAGTTTTACTGACAATTTATTTAATTAGTAGTAAAATAGTTTAACAATATAAAGTACAATATGAGCTGTTGGTTTTAGCTTTCTTTATCAACCATATTTGTTCGTAAAGTGAAATTCCTACAGCAGGAATGGTTCTCAATGTTTAAAAAAAATTTAACTTTATTTTTTAATTATAAAATATTCATAGAATAAAATTTTTAAGAAAAAATGTTAACACGAATGCCCAAACTATGCGCCATTTTTATTAAGACAGTGGTCACCAGTCTTTAAATGAATGTCAAAGGGAAATTAAAGTTAATCAACAATCCATACTGTCAAAAGTCATGTGAAGTTTGGACGCTGACTCGTATACGAGTAGTTCAGGTGATATGTGCGACATACAATATTTTGTGACGGACGGACAGATTGACGGGAGAATATCTATATGCCCACCGACTTTTCAACGTTTGGGAGTAATAAGATACAATTACATAAAAACATATAAACGTAAATTGAAAAATTCACGGAGATAAACAGACATAAATGTTCTACCATCATTTCCTGATTTTAGTTCCAGAATTTCCTGTCTTTGTTGATCGATTGTATTCTGCAAGTGTGTCTGTTGTTGTTTCAACTCAACCAGTTTCTGTACAACTTTATACTCATAATCAAATCGAGATGAACACTGGGGTTCCTCCGTCTGTACGTAATCATATCCACACATCAAAAATATAAGAAACGCCTGTTTTGTCCTTGTAATTGTGGCAAATGAGAGTTGACGTCCAGTAGAATGACACATGATATCGAATCCAACGGCTATGGTTTAATACCAGTAGGAATTTTGAGGATATATACTATTCACAACTGAAACACTGGTCCAAGATGATGAACTTCTATAAGCATGTCCATTTGACGTAAAAGGGTAATCAAGTTTAGGATAAGATAAACAAGAGGAGGAAACTTCCTTCTTGAGTTTATCTTATCTATAATAGTGTTTACAGTTAGCTGCCAGTATAATGAGAACCGGGGATATAAAGAAATAATTAATTAATTTTAAGCCGTTTATAAGGAACAACTTCGACCAAGAATTACTGATTTCTCTGTGCTAATGCACAATGATTTCTAATCCAGTAAAACGGTTTTGTATAGTTACAAATGTATGCTATGTACATATATTGTGTTTTGTCCGTTAACAATTAAGCAAAGCAAACATTTGGCAATTCAATTTCCATTCTGCAATACTTTTTTTTTTAATTTCAAATTTGTGTGTTGTTAAGTGGTGATCCATTGTGTCTGCAATACAATCGAAAATCATGACCAAATGAAAGCAATGCCATTTAACATGGAACTTCGACCAAGTGATTATAACGCAAAATAAAATGTTAAAAGTTTTGAAATTTATAAAAAAAAAATTATAGTGAACTCAACTTATTATAACGTAATTAATTTAAAAGAAGATGTATATACTAATTCGCTAGGAATACTCACTTCTCTCGTGACGTTGTCGTGTTCTTGTGTTCCTTACCGTATCCCTCAAAGAATTCGATCCATCCCATGACATATTAAATTAAAATGGTACTGGCATAGCTCAGCATGTCAAGGAAGACTGCTTGGCCCGGTGTCAAGGAAAAGTGACTTGGTGTGGTATCATGTCACATGTTTACAGCGGGATTCTGCAGTGTGGCAGCACTATATATGTCTCCAAATGACTGAACTATTTCGGATGGACTTTGAACTAAACAAACAAATAAAATATAATCAATGAATTTTTATTTCAAATGTTAATTTGCAAATACATGTAGTTAAACAGCAGATGCCAAAATAATCAGTTATTGATACCACATTTAAAGGCGTATTTCACAATAGCAGTTTTTTATTATATAGACAAAGAAGAAAAGCAAAACTAGAGAAAAGAATTCGTTTGAACTTGATTTGATTATAGAGAATCACACTAGAAACAAATTTATGGGATAATAAAATGGGGGTCACCATGCTTCGTTTTGAGTCATCTGCCCCTGAATGTGTGTTTTTTGCTCTTTTCTGTAATTTCCAAGAGCAGATAAGATAACTCAAAATCAAGCATATAGATAGCTTATTTTATTTCAAATTATGTTTTTATTGTTTCACTCTTGGTCATTATGCAAAGTTTAAAGCAATTCCATCTAACTGATTTCTCACAATGTTTCAGCAAATAGACATACTGCGTTTTTCTTGAAAAAAAATCTATATATTCGCGTTTGCGACTATAGTATAAAATCTATTGCATATAATTTCTACAATTTTAAAGTACAGGGAATATAAAAATCGAGTTGAAATCAAAGGAGGTGTTGCTAGACCTTAATATTGAGCTATCTGCCCTTGAAAATGGCCTTAATCCATTTAACCTTTCCTGCTCGCAGACCACCAATTCACAAAGTTGCTTGTACCTATCTATGACGTTTGTGTACTTTTCAAGTTTCGAGAGTATCCTACAGACAGATTAAGAAAGATGTCATGTATTTCAAGTTTCGAGAGTATCCTACAGACAGATTTAGAAAGATGTCATGTATTTCAAGTTTCGAGAGTATCCTACAGACAGATTAAGAAAGATGTCATGTATTTCAAGTTTCGAGAGTATCCTACAGACAGATTTAGAAAGGTGTCATGTATTTCAAGTTTCGAGGGTATCCTACAGACAGATTTAGAAAGGTGTCATGTATTTCAAGTTTCGAGGGTATTACAGACAGATTTAGAAAGGTGTCATGTATTTCAAGTTTCGAGAGTATCCTACAGACAGATTTAGAAAGATGTCATGTATTTCAAGTTTTGAGAGTATCCTACAGACAATTTAGAAAGGTGTCATGTATTTCAAGTTTCGAAGAGTATCTTACAGACAATTTAGAAAGATTCATGTATTTCAAGTTTCGAGAGTATCCTACAGGACAGATTAGAAGGTATCATGTATTTCAAATTTCGAGAGTATCCTACAGACAAATTTAGAAAGGTGTCATGTATTTCAAGTTTCAAGAGTATCCTAAAGACAAATTTAGAAAGGTGTCATGTATTTCAAGTTTCAAGAGTATCCTACAGGCAAATTTAGAAAGGTGTCATGTATTTCAAGTTTCGAGAGTATCCTACAGACAGATTTAGAAAGGTGTCATGTATTTCTTTGCGCTATAGCCATTATATTATCTTCAATTCGCGAATATGATGAGATAATGTTATACATTGTGACAATGATGCTTACATATTTGTTGCACATGAAGTAAAGCATTTAATGCTGATAAGAATGACCCATCTATTCATCAATTCAAACAATGTACCAAATCAGTTCACATATCACAAGCTCTCCGGTCTCTCCAAACCATATCTTTGTCCCCTAAAGTACTTTTCCCCGATCAAAAGTTGCTACTGGTGACATTCGGCGCAGCTGTTGCATCCAGCACATTTCACATCCGGCCCTTCTTACCGCCGCGGTTCCTTTACGCTGCTTCACTTCCCATCTCTCCTCTCCGCATCGGCTTGCCTCAGGAAAGCTCTGTCCGCCTACCATCTTTTTTTTTGGCGGCCTCTCTTTCCTGCGCGTTTGCTCTGAAACTCTCTTGAACTCTTCGCGGTCTTTCTCATCGGCTTCGTTTCCGCAGCTAGCGACCGCCTGCCTCGTATCTGGGAATCTCCGCCAGTGCTGCCTTGACTACATACGCTGTGGCTCCCCGGCACGTTGACCAGACCGCACGCAAACACGCCTGCCCTCTCTCCCTAATACTTTAGAATCATATTTGAGGTAGTAAACTTTCAGCGCGGTCACAGCTGTCTGCCTGCATCGTTCTCTCCGGTGACTCGATTAAGTGTTCCGGGTTCAACCCCCATATCCTTTTTGCACGATTTTTTAGCACGTTTATCTAGCACTTACAGTTTATAAATGACATGAAATTTTCTAGAGTCATTCTTAATTATTTTGAGATAAGCAATACATTTCTAAAAAAAAAATTATCATGATGTTCGGTATAGGGCCTAATAACGTTACTGTTATTTGTATTTAATATCCGATGATGAGAATCATTTAGAATTCCGTTCTAATTTTAACCCAATGACCTTAGCGTCTTAATATTTCAGACTGCATTCTCAACTTCTAAATTATTTCTAGATATTTGTGTTGGGAGATTTATAACTTGCAATTTAAACTGCATATATAAATAAGAATAAGGTGATTGTGAAAACGAAATTGTTTATGCGAATATATAAATCAATTTACCACATGCAATGTTACAAAAACATATAAAAGGTTAGAAATACATAGCTTGTAAATTAGAAAAAAAAGTTTTTTGAATATTGGCGGATATCGAGTTATATATAACATCTTGCTAAAATGTTTCGAACGTTACACTGTTCAATAAGTAAGATAGTGTTCTTTAATTTCTTCTAGGTCTAGAATGCAGTGTTTTTGCGTACTGGTTGATCCATAGATAGCGAATGACCTAAAACTATCAATCTAGCGTCTGTTCCCATGAAAACACTAGTCTCTGTTCCCATGAAGAGAAAGGTCACATCCAATGGCGGCTTCACTCCTAGCCTCTTTTCCGATGAAAACACTAGCATCTGTTCCTATGAAGAGAGAGGCCACATCCAATGCCGGCTTTAACAATAGCCTCTGTTCCTATGAAGAGAGAGGCCACATCCAATGCCGGCTTTAACACTAGGCTATATTCCCATGAAGAGACAAAGGCTTATCAGCTTCTTTTTAAATTTCCTGACCAAAAGGTTTTGAAAAACGCTTCTTCAAGGGATACAACTGTCTATGGGATATCGTTGGATATGGCACAATCCAGACAATTAGCCACAGTAAAATTGAAACAGGCAGACGTGGGTCGGATCATTATATTCATACATTGATAACATTGATATGTTTCCTACTGCTACACTCTTTCAGCTGCCATTGATACTAAAATGACATACCTACGTATCCTGTTACTACTGCATATCACTGTTCAACAATTACCAATACATTTATTTTTCTACTATTCATAATATTAATGAAGCTTATATCATCATCATCATCATCATCATCATCAAATATAAACAAATATTTAGATATTTAACTACTGTTATTTCTAGTTACATTTTGTGAATATCATTCTACTTCTTTCAATGCCTTACATACACATGTATTATATACGTTTACATATTATTGAAGTATCGGCAACCGATTTAAATTTAAGTGTAAAAAAGGTTTGGAAAGAAAAATATAAATCTAGATTTGATTATGGATACAAAGTTGTACAAAAATTAGTCGAACTGGAGCAGCAACAAAGAGTTACAAGAAGCAAATGACATACAGGAACGTGAGATACTAAACTATAATCGAGAAATGAAGGTAAGATGCCATTGCTTTACTGTATTCGGAATAATATCGAAACATAGCATTTTCTTCTCCTTTTAATGAATATTGGTAATAAAATATTTTGATTAATATAACAAAATTGTAGAGTTTAAGATCTTTGTATTACAGAAAGGAAATTATATTAATTCGGAAAACCTTAATAAAAACAGTATAAACACAAAACCTTTGAATCCAACAATCTTGCGTAGAGAATGAACTTTTATCTTATGTCGATACCAATGAAACACTTTAATGATGTTTTTCAAGACTAAAACAAATGGAACGGAAAATTATTTAATTTCCTCTAAATCAAGAACACTGATAAACCTTCGACAACGTTAAGTTATGCAAATGATATAGATACGCGTATCAAGAGCGGGCTTTCTCGTGCTCATTCCTTCACAACCATGAGGGCAAAACAAGCGTTTCTTCTAGTTTTACTTTGTGGATTTGAAACCACACAGTCGGAGGAACCTACGCAGTGTTTATCTCGGTTTGATTATGAATATAAAGTTATACAGAAACTGGTTGAGTTGGAACAACAACAGTCAAAGTTACAGAAAACAGTCGACCAACAAAGACAGGAAATTCTGGAATTAAAATCAGGAAATGATGGTAGGGTGTTAATTTGTATAATACTAAGCAAATCCTCTAAAAACATGTTTCTAATATGAACATATTTTCTTTCACTATTTGACAATTGAGCCTTAATTTTTGAGCTTGTAAATGGTTACTCTCAAAGTAACAACCAAACCAAAATATTTTTTTAGGATGCATGGACTTTTGTCTGGATATGAGAAATACAACCGTATATAGAACAATCACAAATGTTCCATTTCTTTTGTCCTCTCACCAACCTCCGAGTTTTTTTCCTGGTTTTGGGGTAAAAATATCTAAGTATTTGTCAATCATTTCATCAAAAGTCGAATGCTCATTTAATTGATTGATATCTTTATTTTATAGATGTGGTAAAGGAACTACAAACCGTGCAACAAATTCATTATGATAAAAGTGGTGGCGACACGTACGTCAGATGGGGTCGGACAAGTTGTCCCGGGAATGGTACAGAGCTCGTGTATAAGGGGTACGCAGGGGGCTCCTATTACAGTCATTCAGGTTCGGCCGCAAACTATCTGTGTCTACCAATGGATCCACTGTGGGGAACATATGATGATTCTCCTCAGGATCCGTCAGCGTTTGTGTACGGAGCGGAGTATGAACTTGACCAGAGGAGCGGGAAGCCATTTTTTAAACAAGAACTACACAACCATAACGTACCCTGTGTTGTCTGCAAAACAAGTCGCACATGCGCAGTGATGATTCCTGGACGGAACGTGTGTTACGGTGGATGGACGACTGAATACAGTGGTTATTTGACGGCTGGATATCACGGTCAAGCAGCCGCCTCGAAGTTCGTTTGCTTGGACGATGAGCCAGAAATATTAAACGGTGGAGACTCGAATGAAAATGGTATATTGTTTTATATAGCAGAAGCTAGATGTGGGTCTCTGAAGTGCCCACCATATGTAAATGGGCGAGAACTGACCTGTGTAGTGTGCT
Organism: Solen grandis; assembly: GCA_021229015.1. Taxonomy (NCBI): domain Eukaryota; kingdom Metazoa; phylum Mollusca; class Bivalvia; order Adapedonta; family Solenidae; genus Solen; species Solen grandis. The sequence continues at coordinate 32,879,402 of CM037783.1, read as the reverse complement.
CGAAGTAAACTTAAGGTAGAGGAACCCTAATGGTTTCGGCAAATTACGGCAAATATCTCCAAACTTCCGATATTCTTCGTCATAACACGCAATTATTCATAATATGATACTTTTCATTAAGAAGTTTCATTTATTTGTGTTTAGCAAACGCAACGAATTGATTGGTTTTAATTTAAAAATCGTTTATTTATTTATTTTTTTTTAAATTTTTAATCAAATGTAAAATTTTGGTTTCTTTTCATTTATTTAAATGCAAAAATATCCTTCCTTTTAAAAAAAGGAGAGAGAAAAGAAAACACCTCCACGAATTGCTTTCGGTGACGTCATTTTTGACATAATTGTGATAATTTAGGATATTTCGAAAAGTTAAAAAGCTATAGAAGCAACGGGAATCTTAATCAACCATAACTACAGTAACACAAGTTAAAATGTTGGAAATTCACGTGAAGCAGAAAATTGGAACAATGTTTCTTTCGTACTAAGATTGTACGTACATGTTCTTGGTTAATAGTTTTATTTTAAAACTCTTCGGATAACTTTTATTGAATGCTTAGACTCTTTATTCTTTTAAACAAATAACAAGTAACTGGAAATAAAATTCTTTATTAATAGAATAAATATATTGTTGTATATTTGTTTATGTACAGTACACATTGTGAATTTTAAATGAAAATTTCATATATAAATTGTGTGACTTTTCTTAGACAAATTATCAGTTATTTATTTCACTTAATAATGAGTTGACATTAATCATGCAATGGTAAAAAGACACTTAATAGGATCGTTATAATCATTATTTCAAGTTTGTGCTCACATTGCTGAAAAAACTTGGGCAGCAGCCCATATCTAATATGAGCTTAAAATATGAGATCTGGTAATAATAAAGCATAATTTATTGCTTGATATTTTACGGTTAACCTATATAAAAGTATGCATTGTTTGTTCGATATAGTATATGAATATTTTTAACAGCTTATTCTGAGAACTTCATATTTTCCAATAATTTATAAATAAACATTTTATCTAGTTTTCTCTTAAATTTTTAATATATTCTCCATTTATATATGCCTAGTTATATGATAAATCAATTCATGAGAAAAAAGTGGGAAATTTGATGCTTATATTGCAGTTTTTATACGTATACCCGCACTATTTTCGGAAGCATTTTTAGACAGGGTAGAAAGACATAAGTCATTAAATATTTAGAATCTGTGGTTACAGATTTCTTATATTGCATAAAATGCTTTCTTTAAATATAAAGAAAACAAAAACACCAAAGAAACCAGAATTTCAAATTTCATGCATTAAGGTTCCTCTACCCTAAGTAAATTTTTTATCAGGCAAGTAAAACATCTTAAATTGGGCTATCATTTTGATTATTTCTTAAACTTCATTTGATTTGTGCTGCTGCTAGATACGAGTATCACGCACACACACACACACACACACACACACACACGCGCGCGCGCGCGCACACACATTCCTTTAGTATCTAATTGTCATGAAGTATGGCTGTATTGGTAGGTTTTTAAATTAAGGATTCTTTTTATTTTATATGGCCGAATTGTTTTGCAACAGCAGATGATGCTTGTTTTTTTTTGCGTTTAAGTTTTTGTGTTGGCGGAAAATTCTACTGCGGGATACGTAAGCAAATCATTGCCAGCTACGAAGTGAAATGCAATGTTCTTTCCCTAGCTAAATTCAAAGGAATCCGGAACGTTGCTTTGACCGAAAAACCGCCGCATCTAAAAAAATCATCAACCTTATATATAATAAGAAGGTAGGTAACTTTTTCCACTGAAATCTTTCACCATGTCGTTTCAATTGCCTTAACTCCTTTGACCTTTATCAAATCTAATGATAATAATATGTCATAGTTAATGATAAAAATATTTTGTCTATGGTATTCTGGCCACACTTACATGAAGAGAGAAATATTGCCAATCATTTTATCCTTTTTGCAATGATTCAATATGATTTAATTATAAACATTAAATGCATTTCGCTTCGCAAACAGGGGAAAATTGTCTATTGATCAAATGAATGATATCGAATTGCATGTTTTATGATTGGTTGAGGTCCGAAAATCAAACGATGACGCAACAAGAATAAGATTAGTATCCAGTATTATATTACCATCAGGTATGTTTTGTATGGCCACTTGTAAAAATAAAATACGACCTTACAATGAAACATTCATTATGTATCTATAACTCTTATTTGTATGTGTTTTTATATAGCCTTATGTTGATTAATGGTTTTTGAATTTACAACCCCCTAAAGGATGATAAACAATGTCCCTGAAATCAAATTAAAGATGTCCTGCACTTTCATTCGTATAAACGATGGCAAAGAAATTGATTCTTATAGTTTTGCTACTTGGTTCTGTATGCAGAAAGACGGAGGAACCTCGTGTACATCTCGATTTGATTATGAATACAAAGTTGTACAAAAATTAGTCGAATTGGAGCAGCAACAGAAAGAGTTACAAGAAACAACTGACCCACAGAAACAGGAGATACTGAAACTAAAATCGGATACGATTAGCGTAATCAAAAATGGTTACTTACCATAATTCTTTATATTGCATACAGTATTAACATAAATGTTTCGAGGCCATCCTACTGCGAAATGCGTTGCTCCAGCTTGGGGTTAGCCAATCTCACATAAAAAAATCAGTTTACCGCTTTGGGCGTGGAATTCGCGAGCGCACTTAAGCTTTAGATAGCTCATTGGCGATTGGCTGTGTAAGTATTCGACATCTTCTCAATTAACATTTTGTTCATAGTAACATTTTCATTGCACCATGCCCGTCATCACTTCAACAAAGCATAGGCACACAGACAGAGAGTCATGTTTCATTAAATACAATTAGCCGTATTATAGAGATTTTACTTTGTTAAATCTTTTAAAATGTTGAGTTGTTATCCAGGTACTATATAGAAGTATCAAACTTTCCTAAAAGTGTGTATATTCTTCTCTTGCCCTTCCTACCAACGTTGTATTGTTGTCTGATACGGTGACAGCTATCACACCGTGTATCAGTCGCTGGGGTGTAGTGTAACCTAACTTCCTTGTTGCTCTTTTTTGTTATCCGATTGTTATAGATATTATAATTCTTGCAGCTTGTATGGTAATGGTAATATGACTGTACATCATGTTTACTGTCTGTGTATATAATAAGGTGTAATGTAGATTGCGTAATCACCGGATCTTTGAATTTTTTTATCGATTTGGGAATAAAACAACTTTACTGATGAGAATAAAACAAGTTTACTGATGTCAGTAATGCTGCTTTATTTTGACTATGTTTGTTTTTGTAACAGGCTATGTAACATATATTCCTATAACAACAACACCAATAACCCAAGATAAGAGCAAAATAACGAGAGAAAAAATGAAATAAGAGAGCGATCACAATATCAAGTTATACAAACACAGGGTTCACAATCTGTTTATGACAAGTTAGCATTGTTTAAACCTGGGGTAATAATTTCGTAACCAACTGTTTAAACCTGAAGGATGTTTATTTTGTGGCAAGGATAGCATGATAATGTTTTATGATAGTTGAAAGTATATGACTTCTTTATCGTTATATAGATACTCAAAGGAAAAAGAAACGCAGAGCAACTAGAATCTGTGGTAGCCAGACTCAAGTTCTTACCTCCTAACATTGCAATCAACCTCATTTGATAGACCCAATCCCATTCTAAAGCATTTATTTTGTTTAAAAAAACCTTATCGAAATAATTTAAAATGTAATACCGTCGAATATTTCCTATTTAAAACTGACACAAAAGTTTACCCTGCGTTTCTTTTTCCTTTGAGTATATTTTATAGTTTCAAAATAAAATTGGAAATATTAAATTTGTTTCTTAGGACTTATCATCAATATTTATCAGTACACGGAAGCTAAACGTTAATGTAGATAAAACTAAGATGGTCATTTATGAAGAAAAAGGTGGCAGTAACTTAGTGAATGATCGATTTCGATATAATGGGAAAGTCATAGAAATAGTTCCATCTTCTAATTATCTTGGTTTAGGGCTGTCGAGCGGGGGTCATTTATTAGCGCAAGAAAAACTTAAGCAGACAAACGAATAAAAGCCAAGGGGGATTTCTTCAGTAAAACGAAGTTTAGGGACATTCCAATAAAATTATGTTAGACCTCCTAGATTCGTTTGTTTCATCAGTACGTACTTTGCTATGTGTTCTAAGTGTGCGGGGTTTATTAAAGCAGAATGTGTTGAAAGAGTACGCAGAAATTTTCTTAAAGAATTCCACGGGGTTAAAATTAACACAAGTAATTGCGCAATATACTAGGCATTGGGCCGTTATCCATTAAAAATATTACCGGATATTCAATGATTATTAAATATTTTTCGGAGAAAGCTGCATAAAATGGATTTTGACCTATTTCTTGAACCTTAGAACCAATGGAATTCGGTGAGGAAAAGCACTTGTTTCACTGGGTAAAATATTTTGAGATATTCCATTATAAAATGGGAGTTTCAGGGTGTATGTCTTTCTGCATGATTGTCAATTGACAAATAACAACTTAATCTACCTATTTAAACATAAAAAACATCCCGTTGAAAATTTAAACAATAAAACCTTCCAGTTGAAATGTAAACAGTTTTGAGTCTTTAGAAGAAAACGTAGTAAACATTGGTGGTGGACTCGTCCCTCTCGCAAAACTCACAGTGTACATATTAGCTAATATAAACAAAGCGACAAATACGTTTTCTAGCATTATTTCAAATCTCAGTCCCTTAAATTTTGCCAGCATTATCATATTAAATATATTATATTGTAACACCTTTACTTTCTTAAACTTAAAAAACTTTGTTTATAAAACATGCATTCAGATTAAGAAATGATACTTTAAACATGCATTGATGATTATCTAAATTTATATTACATTTTTATTTAAGTGATTATCCTTTAATATTATATTATATACGGTTCTTTATGTTTAAATGAATACAATGTCTGTTCTGTTTGAAAAAAACAGTATACACTGAATTGTAACAACCATGCCTTTCTATGTCATAATCTCTTACAGTGAGCTATCTTTACTGACAAACTGGCAAAAACAACAAAATAAGAGGGTCATTTTGGCCCTAGAGTGCACACCGGAGTACCAACAGACTAATTAAAATAATTAAGTTCCCTTGATTTTACAAGCATACTTTCAGCAACAATCATATTTAAAATTCTGAATGACTCTGCACTGATGATATATGAGAAATTATCAATCATCTGGATGCCTCATTTTTTAAGGGACAAACACTGCTTAATCAATTACCTTAGAGGACAAAAAGGTTATCATAAGTGCAAATCAAAAGGAGCATAGTTCCCTTCCAATAGCAGGTATCCTCTATACTAGCCTGGTCATCGCAATTGCCTTGCAGTTTATCGACGTCCTGAGTCTGGTCAATGGATATAATTTAGAGTTTCTTTCATTCTCTTTCGCTAAATCTATTTTTCAAATATCATATTTGTTAACCGTTTGATTTAGGGGTAAATGTGTTCGCTTTGTAAAGATCGATAGATCGGAGATCGATACAAGAGGGTGGCATGTTTAAGTTGTCTTCAAACGACTGAAATAATGTCGCTATGACGTTAATCCAAAAAAACAATAATCAATATGAGGACACTGCCTTCTTGTGATGTGTAATTGTAGCATATACATAAATTGAAAATCTAGGTCCATTTTAAATTATAAGCTTTACTTCACGTTGTTTGTCATGATACTTATAGAGGTTGTAGTAATCTCTAACATTTGAAGATGCTTCCTGTTCGAGCCATGACCTTCGCTCTCAAACGTCTACCTGACTAGTTTCAACAGTCTTACTATTTAAAATGGATAACATATTTTGCAGAAACTAATCTTCCATACGATCCAAATATAATCCGTTCATGGCATTTTAAATGAAGAGAGATTTACTTATTTCGAAAAGGCTCTATTTGTGTTGAAATGAATATACAATTGCTGAGGAATTTGGTAAATGTGCTCTTTTAACAGTAGAAAGTATTGTTTTATGCGTGCATGAGGTTTTAAAATGATACGATGGCGGAGAAAGAAATGAATAAGCATTTATAACTGTAATATTTCACCACACTGATAAAATACTTAATGACCTCTTGTAAAATAAAATACGACCTAAAAAAGAAATGATCTGTATCTATAATTCTTGTTTCAAGGTGGTTTGAATTTACAATACCCCTAAGAGAGGTGAACAATGCAGCTGTTAAAATAAAAGGAAGTTCTGTCCTGGACATTCATTCGCAAAAATGATGGCGAAGAAAATGTTTCTTATAGTTTTGCTACTTGGTATAGTATGTGCACAGACGGAGGAACCTCAGTGTACATCTAGATTTGATTATGAATACAAAGTTGTACAAAAATTAGTCGAATTGGAGCAGCAACAGAAAGAGTTACAAGAAGCAATTGACATACAGAAACAGGAGATACTGAAACTAAAATCGGGAAATGAAGGTAAGATGTCATTACTTTACTGTATTCGGTATGATCTCAATACATTGCTTTTTCTTCTATAATGAGTGTTTCATTTATTTTCGTGATAATTAACGCATCTATTACTATTTTGGATAATTTCGATCTGATGAAATCTTTATTATTTAAACTTACCCGGTACTGGAATATTTTGAATATTATTAAAAAAATCTCAAGTGTTTAGGTTCTTTGTAATTATAGAAAAATAAATGGCTTACAGATTTGATCAAACGACTTGAAGACGTGGCTAATAATGAAAAAAATGGCGGCGACACATACGTCAGATGGGGTCGGACAATTTGTACCGGGAACGGAACAGAACTTGTGTATAATGGGTTCGCTGGAGGATCCCATTATTCTCATTCAGGGGCAGCCGTGAACAACCTGTGTCTACCTATAGATCCCTTGTGGGGAGCATATGATGACACTTTAAATTCACTTGCTCTGGTATATGGAGCAGAATATGAAATTGCAAACAATGCCATTTTCAATAAGGACCTGATGAACCACGACGTTCCATGTGCCGTCTGTAAAACAAACCGAAAAAGCGCAGTTATGATTCCTGGACGGAACGCTTGCTATGGTGGCTGGACAAAGGAGTATGAAGGTTACTTGACCGCCGGACATTATTCTCATGCAGCCGCCTCAGAGTATGTTTGCTTGGATGGTGAAGCTGAAGCATTAGATGGCGGGGAGTCAAACCAGAATGGAATTCTGTTTTATTTAGTTGAGGGTAGATGTGGGTCTCTGCAGTGTCCCCCATATGTAAATGGACGAGAGCTGACGTGTGTTGTGTGCTCCAAGTAAACAAAATAATAATCCATGAACATAAGAATGGAGTTTATGTTAAGCAGATAAGTGTATATCGTATATATGAATATAAATCAAGATCATTTTGGAGAAAAAAATAACCCTAATCGCAGGCACTTGCTCCTTTTCAACATTCTTATATAGTACGAATTGATATATTCTTGGACATATTGAAATATTGATCGCATTTCTATTAAAGGGGCAGAATTCCAGAAAATAAAATACTTGTATATATTGTTTATCACATAAATGTGTGGAGGAGGAGTTCAGAAAATAAATATTTGCTAGATATTGATAAATATATTGAATGAACACATTGTGCTTGTATTCTTACGGCTGACCACAAAAATAATTTTTATCAAGTTCTTACTTTATATGATATTTTACAAAACATTTTAAGTGACTCATTTCCAAATATAAATTTTATTCAAAGTTTCACTTTTATGTCAACATAAACGACTTTTTATTATTATTACCATGGTCATACTTGATAATTCTCGAAACAACTAAACCTTTAGTTTGACTATAAATCAACTATGTATCTTAATATAATTAAAAAATAACCGACGAGTATTGCGTATTTATGTTTGAAAGTATATTAGTAAAGATCTTAACACACACACACACACACACACACACACTTGAAATGTTCTCTGTGCCTTGGGTTGCAAATGTTTGCAACATGTTTTTCGTATCGCGCTCATATGACAATAAAACTAATTTCTGTCAATATTATGTTCTTTTTTATACTTTACATGATAGTTAAAAAATAGGTTTACGTGACTCTTTACTAAATACATATTTTATGCAAGGTCTTGTATTAATTTTCCATTAACGTATCTCAGTTATTGTTGGCACGATCACACTTGTTCATGCTTGAGACCACAGCTTTAATAATATCCATGATATATAAATGGTATTCACATATTCAAATAAAACATCTCTATTAACAGTTGATTGTTTACGAATTTACAGAACGGTAAAGGCGACAATAAGTCCCTCTTCGTCAAAATCAGTTCACGGAATCCAAAATAAGAAATTGGAATTCAATGGTTCCTGAAACTGAATAAGAGTAATGCATTGGTTTTCACGACACTTTATTGTAAAAATAACAAAAAATATTTTTTTACTAACTCAACTATGTATCTTAATAAATTTCAAATATGAACTGACGTGTATGTCGTGTTTATATCTTTCAGTATAGCAATTTAGATCTTATCCGTTTTCCTCGATTCCCCAAAACACAAAAAATCCTTTACATTAACATTTAATTGTGAGGAAGGTAACCTTGAGGCTGGTCTCCACTTCTGCGAGATTGAAAAAAAAAATCTCATAGCGAGAGCATGCCATAGACGTTTGGTAGGATACCACAAACAGTCATATGAACCAGCTACTGGGCCAAAAAATTCCAAACGTACCATATGTTGAGCAACAACCATATCCAAAACATATGTCAGACGTACACGAGGAGGCTGCACTGACTAGTTTATATTGCCTTACCCGATATCATAATTACAAATATAAGTTAGGTTTTCGAGTATTTCAAATAATGGCGTTACGAATCGCTATTTGCTGGAATAGGGCAATTTTTTAACAGCGTTGCTTTTAAAGGTGTTCTATGGTAGCACACATTTTTTTGCATCTATATTTAGATATCCAACCTTTTCACTACACGGAGATAAATTTCCGAATTTTGTTTTCCGTTTTATCACTAAGTGGTGGTAATTTTAAGGTTAATTTTAATAAGATTGCATAATGGAAGTCGAAATTGAAGTATAATGGTTTGATAATTGTTGCTGGAGATAATGTGTTCAATAAACTGTAATAAAAAAAATTAATATGCAAGCAAATAAATCGCAATCCATTCGAACATTTATGAACCATTAAGGTCTGTAATTTCAGGCACAAGGTAACAGATATAGATTTAATTAGTCTTCATAACGTCGCAACCGTTAAACTGGTCCTGTGGATAGATAGCATCGATATTTGGCAATCAGGCGTTGCCAGAGAGGGTTGTGGGTTCGATTTCTAGTCGCGGAAATTTTATTATTTTTAATATATTTGCAATATTAAATACATATATTTTGTAATCATCGATTTGCCTATATTAAGTACATGTGTATATAAAACGAAATGAAAATCATACATTACATGAAAAAATGAAGTTTGTTGTTTTAGATTTGCTTCCTTTTGATTTAGATAAACATATTGATATATATGTTTTGAATTGTAGGCAAAAGAAATAGTGAGAGTAAGCGTGGTGATGTGCCTATTGTTAGCAGTCTATTGAAACAAACGGTGTGTTCATCTTTTCGCGTAACAAACGTTTTCACGCAAGATTAACGCGGATTTATAACTTTGGGTTTATTGGCATCGCTTGAAAACTTGATCCTCACTGATTTAATTCACTTTGATAAATAAAAGAAATACGACATCATCACATTACAAACCCTGTTATCTCTGCGTTATCAGCTGTCTTTAGAAATAAACCCTCTTAAAAGAAGAGGTGGTTTATAGTTAAAATAAATACGGTGGTGCCTAAAAAACCTTACATTTTATTTTGGTTTCAGGAAAAGCCTAGATCATACAAAATACTGGCCAATCAAAAGTATCCTCACATGACCCCCTCTATCCCGAATACAAAACACTAGGAGATACTTTTAATTCTACTTACACTATATACATCATTTGAAAGCCGGATATTGCTGCTTGAGAATTCATATGAATTCATATTTTGAATACAGTTTTTTTGTAATGATATTACCGGTTAAAGAATATATCGCCGACGTTATTTCTTAAGTCGTATAAAATACATTCATAATACAACTTCCAGCGCATTGTTGTTCGATCATAATGTATTAGTCACCTCACATCCCCATAAGTTAAAAAGTACAACTTTTGAATTCGCTAAGTGTGATTAAAATGTAAACTTAAGTAACATAACTATTTAGAGTCCTTCCTCCTGCGAGATGCGTTGCTCCAGACTGAAGTGGATTGGGCCAATTTCACATGAGCGATGTTCGCTGCTGATTCTAGGCATGTAGACCTACTTTGGAATAAGAAACACAATGGTTTCAGCAACAATTACATGAACACCTAGTTTGTACCTACATGGAAAAAACATTTTTGTGAGTTCCGGATATCCTATACTTACAGCTTAGTGACTACACATTCAAACAAAGTGATAAACTTCAACGTATGATTTTTTATTCGAATTTAGTTTACCGATTTTCACGTGCAAATCCTGAGGCACCCAAGCCTAACATAGCTCATTTGCGATAAAAGCTGACATCTTTTGTCAATTAATATTTGCTGATTAAATTGTTTGCTGCGTTACATTTTCTGAAAATTTGATTTGAAATAAAATGTAAAATACAAAAAACAACAAAAAGAAAACAACAACAACAACAACAAAACCAAAAAAAACCCCATATAAATGTAAATTGATGAATATGTCAAAATATATTTCCGATAACTAATGTGTTATTGTTGGTAACCGTAATTAAGTTAAACATATTATCGATGTTCAAAATTATTTTTAAGGTAATAAAGGAAAAGTCTCAGATAGTCTTCTTCTGAACGAGGGCAGAAGCTGACGGACATATACTGTGACATTCGTTCGTAATACATAAAAGAACACTAAATAAACCCAACAACATTCAATTAATCAATTCTACAAGGTTTTTATGACAGGAAATTTTGCCCGGTGTCAAGATTTAGTGACTCGGTGTGGTATCATGTCACATGTTTAAAGCGGGATTCTGCAGTGTGGCAGCACTATATCTGTCTCCAAATGACTGAAATATTTCGGATGGACTTTAAACTAATCAAACAAATAAAATATAATCCACGAATCTTTATTTGCAAATGTTAATTTGCAAATTGTTAAACAGCAGATGCCAAAATAATCAATTCAACTTATTGATACCACATTTAAAGGCGTTTTTCACAATAGCAGTTTTTTTTTACTAGAAAGACAAAGAAGAAAATCAAAACTAGAGAAAAGAATTCGTTTGAACTTGGCTTGATTATAGAAATCACACTAGAAACAAATTTATGGGATAATAAAATGGGGGTCTCTATGCTTCATTTTGAGGCATCTGGCCCTGAATGTGTGTTTTTCTTGCTCTTTTCTGTCATTTCCAAGGGCAGATTATTCAAAATCATGCATGTCGATAGCATATTTCTTGAAAAAAAATATTTCTATATATTCGCGTTTGCGACTATAGTATAAAATCTATTGCATATAATTTCTACAACTTTTACATAGTGACAGGGAATATAGTTTCAAACATCGAGTTGAAATCAATGGAGGTGTTGCTAGACCTTAATATTGAGCTATCTCCCCTTGAAATTGGCCTTAATCAATTTAACGTTTCCTGCACGTAAATCTATAACTCACAATGTTGTTTGTACCTATCTATGGCGTTTGTGTTCTTTTCAAGTTTCGAGCGTATCCTACAGACAGATTTAGAAAGGTGTCACGTATATATTCTTTGTGTTATAGCTATTATATTATCCTCAATTCGCGAATATGGTAAGATTATGTTATATATGGTGACAATGATGCTTACATATTTGTTGCACATGAAGTAAAGCATTTAATGCTGATAAGAATGACCCATCTATTCATCAATTAAAACAATGTGCCAAATCAGTTCACACATCACAATCTCTCAGATCTCCCCAAACCATATCTCTCTCCCCTAACGTACTTTTCCCCGATCAAAAGTCGCTACTGGTGACATTCGGCGCAACTGTTGCATCCAGCACATTTCACATCCGGCCCTTCTTCCCGCCGCTGTTCCTTTACGCTGCTTCACTCCCCACCTCTCCTCTCAACACCGGCTTGCCTCAGCAAAGCTCTGTCCTCCTGCCATCTCTTTTTGGCGGACTCTCTTTTCTACGCGTTTTCTCTGAAACTCTCTTGAACTCGTCGCGGTCTTACTCGACAGCTACGTTTCCGCAGCTGGCGACCACCTGCCTCGTATCTGAGAATCTCCGCCAATGCTGCCTTGACTACCTACGCTGTGGCTCCCCGGCATTGTTGACCAGACCGCTCGCCCGCCAGCCCTCTCGCTCTATAATACTTTAAAATATATTTTGAGGTTGTAAACTTTCGGCGCGGTCACAGCTGTCTGCCTGCATCGTTCTCTCCGGTGACTCGGATAAGTGTTCCGGGTTCAACCCTCATGTATCCTTTTAGCACGATTTTCTAGCTCGATTATCTAGCACTTTAAGGTTATAACTGGCATGAAATTGTGTAGAGTTATTCTTATTTGTTTTAAGATAAGCAATACATTTCTAAATAAACTTTTTCATGCCGTTCAGTATAGGGCCTAATAACGTTACTACTATTTGTATTTTATATCCGATGATGAGAATCATTTAGAATTCCGTTCTAATTTTAACCCAGTGACTTTTATAGTGTCGCCACCTATATATTAATATTACAGACTGCATTCTCAACTTTTAAATTACATAAGATATTTGTGTTGGGAGTTTTATAACTTGCAATTAAAATTGCATATAAATCAATTTAGCATATGCAATGTTACAATAAACGTTTGAAATATATAGCTTGTAAATTAGAAAAAAAAGGTTTTAGAATATTGGCGGATATCGAGTTATATATAACATCTTGCTAAAATGTTTCGAACGTAACACTGCTCAATAAGTATATAGTGTTCTTTAATTTCTTCGAGGTCTAGAATGCAGTGTTTGATTGGTTGATCCATAGATAGCGGATGACCTGTCCAACCTGTGGCGGCTTCAACAGTAGTGTCTGTTCCCATAAAAACACTAGTCTCTGTTCCCATGAAGAGAAGGTAACATCCAATGGCGACTTAACTCCTAGCCTCTTTTCTGAGGAAAACACTAGTCTCTGTCTCCAAGATGACAAAAGTCACATCCAATGGCGTCCTTAACACTAGCCTCTGTTCCTATGAAGAGAGAGGCCACATCCAAAGGCTTATCAGCTCCTTTTTAAATTTCCTTACCAATTTCATTTGAAAAACACTTCTTCTTCAGGGGAAACAACTGTCTATGGGATATCGTTGTATATGGCACCATCCAGACAGTTAGCCACAGTAAAATTGAAACAGGCAGACGTGGGTCGGATCATTCATATTCATACATTGATAACATTGATATGTTTCCTACTGCTACACTCTTTCAGCTGCCATTGATACTGAAATGACATACCTATGTATCCTGTTACTACTGCATATCACTGTTCAACAATTACCAATACATCTAATTTTCTACTATTCATAATAATGATGAAGCTTCTATCATCATCAAATATAAAAAAATATTGAGATATTTAACTGCTGCTATTTTTAGTTACATTTTGTGAATATCATTATACTTCTTTCAATGTCATATATACACATGTAACATATATTACTGAAGTATTAACTGTTTTAAATATAAGTGTAAGAAAGGGTTTAGAAAGGAAATTATATCTAGATTTGATTATGGATACAAAGTTGTACAAAAATTAGTCGAATTGGAGCAGCAACAAAGAGTTACAAGAAGCAATGGACATACAGAAACCAGAGATTCTGAAACTAAAATCGAGAAATGAAGGTAAGATGCCATTGCTTTACTGTATTCGGAATAATATCAAAACATAGCGTTTTTTTTACTTTTAATGAATATTGGTGATGAAATATTTTTATTAATTTAACAAAACTGAAGAGTTTAAGATATTTGTATTATAGAAAGGAAATTATATTCATAAAATAATAGTACAAACGTTTTGCTTCGGAAAACCTTAATAAAAACCGTATAAACACAAAACCTTGACTCCAACAATCTTGCGTAGAGAATGAACTTTTATCTTATGTCGATACCAATGAAACACTTTCATGATGTTTTTCAAGACTAAAACAAATGGAACGGAAAATTATTTAATTTCCTCTAAATCAAGAACACTGATAAACCTTCGACAACGTCAAATTATGCAAACGATACAAAAACTCATATCAAGAGCCGTCTTTCTCGTGCTCATTACTTCACAACCATGAAGGCAAAACAAGCGTTTATTATAGTTTTACTTTGTGGATTTGAAACCACACAGTCGGAGGAACCTACGCAATATTTATCTCGGTTTGATTATGAATATAAAGTTATACAGAAACTAGTTGAGTTGGAACAACAACAGTCAAAGTTACAGAAAACAATCGACAAACAAAGACAGGAAATTCTGGAATTAAAATCAGGAAATGACGGTAGGGTGTTAATTTGTATAATACTAAGCAAATCCACTAAAAGCATATTTCTAATATGAACATATTTTCTTTCACTTTTTGACAATGCAGTCTAACTTTTTTGAGCTTGTAAATGGATACTCTCACAGTAACAACCAAACCAAAATATTTTTTTTGCGATGCATGGACTTTTGTCTGGATATGAGAAATACAACCGTATATAGAACAATCACAAATGTTCCATTTCCTTTGTCCTCTCACTAACCCCGAGTTTTTTTACCTGGTTTTCGGGTAAAAATATCACCCCCTTTAGGAAACAACACTACCTCTTTACTTTTGAAATTTGATTCATTCTGTGAGTACTTGTCAATCATTTCATCAAAAGTCGAATGATTGATATCTTTATTTTATAGATGTGGTAAAGGAACTACAAACCGTGCAACAAATTCATTATGATAAAAGTGGTGGCGACACGTACGTCAGATGGGGTCGAACAAGTTGTCCCGGGAATGGTACAGAGCTCGTGTATAAGGGGTACGCAGGGGGCTCCCATTACAGTCATTCAGGTTCGGCCGCAAACTATCTGTGTCTACCAATGGATCCACTGTGGGGAACGTATGATGATTCTCCTCAAGATCCGTCAGCGTTTGTCTACGGAGCGGAGTATGAACTTGACCAGAGGAGCGGGAAGCCATTTTTTAAACAAGAACTACACAACCATGATGTACCCTGTGTTGTCTGCAAAACAAGTCGCACATGCGCAGTGATGATTCCTGGACGGAACGTGTGTTACGGTGGATGGACGATTGAATACAGTGGTTATTTGACGGCCGGATATCACGGTAATGCAGCCGCCTCGAAGTTCGTTTGCTTGGACGAAGAGCCAGAAATATTAAACGGTGGGGACTTAAATGAAAATGGTATATTGTTTTATCTAGCAGAAGCTAGATGTGGGTCTCTGAAGTGCCCACCATATGTAAATGGACGAGAACTGACCTGTGTAGTGTGCTCGAAATAAACTTAAGGTAGAGAAACCCTAATGGGTTCGGCAAATATAGGCAAATATCGCCAAACTTCCGATATTTTTCGTCATAACATGCAATTATTCATAATATGATTCTTTTTATCAAGAAGTTTCATTCATGGTATCTTTTATCATTGTTCAGCAAACGTAACAATTTTTGATTGGTTCTAATCTATTTAAATGCAAAAGTATCGTCTCTATTTTTAAAAAAGAGAAAATTACTCGGAATGAGATTCTTTTTCATTAACCTAAAGAAGTTTCAGTCATGGTATCTTATATCATGTTCATCAAAATTAATAATTTTGGTTTCTTTTCATTTATTTAAATGCAAAAATATCCTCCCTTTAAAACAGGAGAGAGAGAGAGAGAGAGAGAAGAAAAACACATTAATGAATTACTTTCGGTGACGTCATTTTTGAAATTTCCTTGATCTGTCAAAATACTTAATTGTGATAATTTAGGATATTTCGAAAAGTTTTCCATAAAAAAAGCAGTTTAAAAAGCAACGGGAATCTTAATCAACCATAACTTCAGTACCACAAGTTTGTGTTTTGGAAATTCACGTAAAGCAGAAAATTGGAACAATGTTTCTTTTGTACTAAGTTTGTACGTACTTGGTCAATGGTTTTTGTAAAACTCTTCGGATAACTTTTATTGAATGCTTAGACTTTTTATTCTTTAAACAAGTAATAAGTTACTGGAAATGAAAATGCTTTATTAATAAGATAAATCTAAAGTTATACATTTTTTATGTACAGTACACATTGGTGAATTTTGAATATGAAAATTTCATTTATAAATTGTGTTACTTTTCTTAGACAAATATCATTATCAGATCACTTAACAATGAGTTAACATTAATCATGCAATGGAAAAAGATACTTATTAGGATTGTTTTAATTATTATTTTCAAGTTTGTGCTCACATTGCTGAAAAACTTAGGAAGCAGCAAATACCTAATATTCTATATTTTCTATGAGCATAAAAAATAAGGGATCAGGTAATACTAAAGCATACTGCTATAACTTGATATTTTACGGTTAAAAAACCTATATAATAGTGTGCATTGTATGTTCGATATAGTATGTGAATATTTATGAACAGCTTGTTCTGAGAACTTTGTATAAAAATCATGTACTTTACCAAGAATTGCAATGTTGTTATTTTATAAAAGGGGAAAAATATCAAACTGTAATATGAAGATTTTCTATATAATTTATAAATAAACATTTTATCTAGTTTTCTCTTATATTTTTAATATATTCTCCATTTGATATATGCCTTAGTTATATGATAAATCAATTCATGAGAAAAAGTGGGAAATTTGATGACTTTATAGCAGTTTTTATACGTATACCCCACACAATTTTCGAAAGCTTTTTCAGACAGGATTAGAAAGACATAAGTTATTGATTTTTTAGAATCTGTGGTTAGAGATTTCTTAAAAACAGCAAAGAAACCAGAATTTCAAATTTCATGCATTAAATTTCCACTAACCTAAGTAAGTTTTTATCAGGTAAGTAAAACATCTTAAATTGGGCTATCATTTTTATTATTTCTTAAACTTCATTTGATTTGTTGTGCTAGATACGAGTATCACACACACAAACAAACACACTTTCCTTAAGTATCTTTTTATTTTATATGGCCGAATTATTTTGCATCAGTAGATAATACTTGCTTTTGTTGCGTTTTAAGTGTTTGTGTTCGCAGAAAATTCAACTGCGGGATACGTAAGCAAATCATTACCAGCTGCGAAGTAAAATGCCACGTTCTTTCCCTAGCTAAATTCAAAGGAATCCGGTACGTTGCTTTGACCGAAAAACCACCGCATCTAAAAAAAATCATCAACCTTATATATAATAAGAAGGTAGGTAACTTTTTCCATTGAAATCTTACATCATGTCGTTTCAATTGCCTTAACTCCTTTGACCTTTATCAAATGGTAATATATCATAGTAATGATAAACATATTTTGTTCATGGTATTCTGGCCACACTTACATGAAGAGAGAATTATTGCCAATCATTCTATATTTTTCTGCAATGGTGCAATTTAATATAATGATACACATTAAATGCATTTCCTTCGCAAACAGGGTAAAATTGCTTATTGATCAAATTAATGACATCAAATTGCATGTTTTACGATTGGATGAGGTCCGAAAATCAAACTATGACGCAACAAGAATTAAATTAGTATCCAGTGCTATTTTACAACGAGGTTTATTGGTATGGCCACTTGTAAAAATAAAATACGACCTTACAATGAAACATTCATAATGAATCTATAACTCTTATTGTACGTGGTTTTCATCATGTAGCCTGATGTTGATTAATGGCTTCTGAATTTACAACCCTCTAAAGGATGATAAACAGTGTTCCTGAAATCAAATATATACAAATTCGTATAAACGATGGCATAGAAAATGTTTCTTATATTTTTGCTACGTTGGTCTGTATGCAGACAGATGGAGGAACCTCAGTGTACATCTAGATTTGATTATGAATACAAAGTTGTATAAAAATTAGTCGAATTGGAGCAGCAACAGAAAGAGGTACAAGAAACAATTGACATACAGGAACAAGACATACTGAAACTAAAATCGGATACGCTTAGCGTAATTTAAAATGGTTACTTACTATTAATTCTTTATATTGCATACAGTATTAACATAAATGTTTCGAGGCCATCCTACTGCGAAATGCGTTACTCCAGCTTGGAGTTAGCCAATCTCACATGAACAAAATTCAGTTTACCGCTTTGGACGTGGAATTTGTAAGCGTACTCAAGCTTAAGATTGCTCTTTTGTGATTGGCTGTGTAATTATTCGACATCTTCTCAATTAACATTTTGTTCATAGTAACATTTTCATTGCACTATGCCCGTCATGTTCGAGCCATGACCTTCGCTCTCAAACGTCTACCTGACTAGTCTCAACAGTCTTACTATTTAAACATATTTTACAGAAACTAATCTTCCATACGATCCAAATAAAATCCGTTTATAGCATTTTAAATGAAGAGAGATTTACTTATTTCGAAAATGCTCTATTTGTGTTGAAATGAATATACATTTGCTGAGGAACTTGGTAAATGTGCTCTATTAACAGTAGAAAGTATTGTTTTATGCGTGCATGAGGTTTTAAAATGATACGATGACGGAGAAAAAAATGAATAAGCATTTAAATGCATTCTGTAAAGTTTCACCACATTGATAAAATACCTAATGACCTCTTGTAAAATAAAAAACGACCTAACAAAGAAATGATCTGTATCTATAATTCTTGTTTCAAGGTGCTTTGAAATAACAATACCCCTAAGAGAGGTAAACAATGTAGCTGTTAAAATAAAAGGAAGTTCTGTACTGGATATTCATTCGCAAAAATGATGGCGAAGAAAATGTTTCTTATAGTTTTGCTACTTGGTATAGTATGCGCACAGGCGGAGGAACCTCAGTGTACATCTAGATTTGATTATGAATACAAAGTTGTACAAAAAATAGTCGAATTGGAGCAGCAACAGAAAGAGTTACAAGAAACAATTGATATACAGAAACATGAGATACTGAAACTAAAATCGGGAAATGAAGGTAAGATGCCATTACTTAACTGTATTCGGTTTCATTTATTTTCGTGATAATTAACGCATCTATTACTATTTTGGATAATTTCGATCTGATGAAATCTATTATTT
This sequence comes from Solen grandis, assembly GCA_021229015.1. Lineage (NCBI taxonomy): Eukaryota > Metazoa > Mollusca > Bivalvia > Adapedonta > Solenidae > Solen > Solen grandis. Next base: position 32,860,139 of record CM037783.1, on the reverse strand, counting down.
AAACATACCCGGTGCTGGAATATTTTGAATATTATTAAAACAATCTCAAGTGTTTAGGAACTTTGTATTATAGAAAAATAAATGGCTTACAGATTTGATTAAACGATTTGAAGACGTGGTTAATAATGAAAAAAATGGCGGCGACACATACGTCAGATGGGGTCGGACAATTTGTACCGGGAACGGAACGGAACTTGTGTATAATGGGTTCGCTGGAAGATCCTATTATTCTCATTCAGGGGCAGCCGTGAACTACCTGTGTCTACCTACAGATCCCTTGTGGGGAGCATATGATGACACTTTAAATCCACTTCCTCTGGTATATGGAGCAGAATATGAAATTTAAAACAATGTCATTTTCAATAAGGACCTGATGACCCACGACGTTCCATGTGCCGTCTGTAAATCAAACCGAAAAAGCGCTGTTATGATTCCTGGAAGGAACGCTTGCTATGGTGGCTGGACGAAGGAGTATGAAGGTTACTTGACCGCCGGACATCATTCTCATGCAGCCGCCTCAGAGTATGTTTGCTTGGATGGTGAAGCTGAAGCATTAGATGGCGGGGAGTCAAATCAGAATGGAATTCTGTTTTATTTAGTTGAGGGTAGATGTGGATCTCTGCAGTGTCCCCCATATGTAAATGGACGAGAGCTGACGTGTGTTGTGTGCTCCAAGTAAACAAAATAATAATTCATGAACATAAGAATGGAGTTTATGTTAAGCAGATAAGCGTATATCGTATATATGATTATAAATCAAGATCATTTTGGAGAAAAAATAACCCTAATCGCAGGCACTTGCTCTTTTTCCAACATTCTTATATAGTACGAATTGATATATTCTTGGACATATTGAAATATTGATCGCATTTCTATTAAAGGGTCAGAATTCCAGAAAATAATATACTTGTATATATTGTTTATCACATAAATGTGTGGAGAAGGAGTTCAGAAGATAAATGTTTGCTAGTTATGGATAAATATATTGAATGATCACATTGTGCTTGTATTCTTACGGCTGACCACAAAAATAATTTTTATCAAGTTACATTATATGATACTTTACAAAACATTTTAAGTGACTCATTTCCAAATATAAATTTTATACAAAGTTTCACTTTTATCTCAACATAAATGACTTTTTATTATTATTACTATGGTCATACTTGATAATTCTCGAAACATTTAGTTTGACTATAAATCAACTATGTATCTTAATATATTTAAAATATAATCGACGAGTATTGCGTATTTATGTTTGAATGTATATTAGTAAAGATCTAAACAAACACACACACATACAAACTTGAAATGTTCTTTGTGCCTTGGGTTGCATATGTTTGTTACATGTTTTTCGTATCGCGCTCATATGACAATAAAACTAATTTCTGTCAATATTATGTTCTTTTTTATACTTTACATGATAGTTAAAAAATCGGTTTACGTGACTCTTTACTAAATACATATTTAATGCAAGGTCTTGTGTTAATTTCCCATTAACGTATCTTAATTATTGTTGGCATGGTCACACTTGTTCATGCTTGAGATCACAGCTTTAATAATATTCATGATATATAAATGGTATTCACATATTCAAATAAAACATCTCTCTACTAACAGTTGATTGTTTACGAATTTACAGACCGGTAAAGGCGACGATAAGTCCCTCTTCGTTAAAATCAGTCCACTGAATCCAAAATAAAAAATAAGCACCAAATTTGAATTCAATGGTTCCTGAAACTGAATAAGAGTAATGCATTGGTTTTCACGACACTTCATTGTAAAAATAACAAAAAATATTTTTTTACTAACTCAACTATGTATCTTAATAAATTTCAAATATGAACTGACGTGTATGTCGTGTTTATATCTTTCAGTATAGCAATTTAGATACAGATATAAGTTAGGTTTTCAAGTATTTCAAACATTGGCGTTACGAATCACTATTTGCTGGAATAGTGCAATTTTTAACAGCGTTGCTTTTAAAGCTGTTCTATGGTAGCACATTTTTTGCATCTATATTTAGATTTCCAACCTTTTCACTACACGGAGATAAATTTCCGAATTTTGTTTTCCGTTTTATCACTAAGTGGTGGTAATTTTAATGTTTATTTTAATAAGATTGTAAAATGGAAGTCGAAATTGAAGTATAATGGTTTGATAATTGTTGCTGGAGATAATGTGTTCAATAAACTGTAATAAAAATATTAATATGCAAGCAAATAAATCGCAATCCATTCGAACATTTTTGAACCATCAAGGTCTGTAATTTCAAGCACTAGGTAACAGATATAGATTTAATTAGTCTTCATAACGTTGCAACCGTTTCACTGGTCCTGTTGATGGATAGCATCGATATGTGGCAATCAGGCGTTGCCAGAGAGGGTTTGGGTTCAATTTCTAGTCGCGGAAATTTTATTATTTCTAATATTATGGCAATATTAAATACATATATTTTGTAATAATCGATTTACCTTTATTAAGTACATGTGAATATAAAACGAAATAAAAAACATAAATTACATGAAAAAATGAGTTTGTTGTTTTAGATCTGCTTCCTTTTGCTTTAGATAAACATATTGATATATATGTTTTGAACTGTAAGCAAGAGAAATAGTGAGAGTAAGCGTGGTGATGTGCCTATTGCTATCAGTCTATTGAAACAAACGGTGTGTTCATCTTTTCGTGTAAGAAACGTTTTCACGCAAGGTTAACGCGGGTTTATAACTTTGGGTTTATTGGCATCGCTTGAAAACTTGATCCTCATTCATTTATTTCACTTTGATAAATAAATAAATGCGACATCATCACATTACAAACCCTGTTTTCTGCGTTATCAGCGCTCTGATTAGTAATACTGTATAGTGTGTATAATTATTTTTTCGGCGTAGCTGTATAAAATCGATTTCGATGTTTATTTTTAGACCAAAATCCCCCCTGCAAATCTGCAGAAGTGGACTCACCCACTTTAACCTGTTGATCATGTAGTATGCGGAGGAGGTGGAAGTTAACCCATATATTATAATTAACACATACTTTCCTATCAATTAGGGGGTCTTACTTTATCAATACGGATCTAACCAACAAACATTATGAATCTTACATATACAATAACATACCTTTGACCCCCTTTTGTAATAAGTAAACTTAACCATGTCAGTGTGTACAGAATGTATATAAATAGACTGCATGATCACTATTTTAAGAATACATCTGGGTTCCCGGAAATACAGTCTATTATTAGATTGTAGGAGTTCAGTTTGTTTTCCATTTTACGCCGAATATCTTTTTTTAAAGATATTTCTTGTTTTAAATAAGCCCTCTTAAAAGAAGAGGTGGTTTATAATTCAAGTAAATACGGTGGTGCCTAAGAAACCTAACATTTTATTTTGGTTTCAGGAAAAGCCTAGGTCATACAAAATATTGGCCAATCAAAAGTATCCTCACATGACCCCCTCTATCCTCAATACAAAACCCTAGATCTACTTACACTATATACATAGTTTAAAAGCCGGATATTGATGCTTAAGAATTCATGTGAATTAATCTTTTGAATACAGTTTTGGTAATGATTTTACCGGTTAAAGAATAAATCGCCGACGTTATTTCTTAAGTCGTATAAAATACATTCATTATACAACTTCCAGCGCACTTTGTTCGATCATAATGTATTAGTCACCTCACATCCCCATAAGTTAAAAAGGAAAACTTGTGAATTCACTAAATGTGATTTAAAATGTTAACTTAGTAACATAACTATTTAGAGTCCTTCCTCCTGCGAGATGCGTTGCTCCAGACTGAAGTGGATTGGGCCAATTTCACATGAGCGATTTTCGCTGCTGATTCTAGGCATGTAGACCTACTCTGGAATAACATACACAATGGTTTCAGCAACAATTACATGAACATCTTGTTTGTACCTACATGGAAAAAAAACATTTATGTGAGTTCCGGATATCCTATATTTACAGCCGAGTGACCACACATTCAAACAAAGTGATAAACTGCAACGTATGATTTTTTATCGCAATTAGTTTACCGATTTTCACGTGCAAATCATGGGCGCAGTCAAGCCTAACATAGCTCATTGGTGATAAAAGCTGACATCTGTGTCAATTAAATTTGCTGACTAAATTGTTTGCTGCGTTACATTTTCTAAACATATGACTTGAAATAAAATATAAAATACAAAAAACAACAACAAAAGAACAACAACAGCAAAAAAAACCAACACAACAACAACAACAAAATAACAACATATAAATGTAAATTGATGAATATGTCCAAACATATTTCCGATCACGTATGTGTTATTGTGGTAACCGTAATTAAGCTAAACATAATCGATGTTCAAAATTATTTTAAGGTTATAAAGGAAAAGCCTCTGATAGTCTTCCTTCTGAAAGAGGACAGAAGCTGACGGACATTTACTGTGAAATTTGTTCGTATTACATAATAGAAAACCCCAACAACATTCAATTTATCCATTTTACAAGGTTTTTATGACAGGAAATTTTGCGCGGGGGTTAGCTTAAAACGAAACGGGAGTTCATTATTGAAATGCCGAAGAAACTACATAACTTGTACTATATATTTATTAATGCAATTAAGGCTTTGAGGCCCATCAGCACACACGTGTGCACAAATTAGAATACAAATTAACTATCGGTATTTCCAAAGCTCAATCTGGACCCAACTTCTTTAAGTTACTGCAGTGAAATTATTCTTCATCAAAATATTTTCAATTTCCATACTAGTGATGCATCTATCTCGGTGCAGATGTTCCTATACATATGTAACCTATATAAAGTAACATTTTCACTGGCCATGCGCGTCATCACTTCAACAATGTACAGGTAAATTTACGATATGCTGCACACTAACAAATGCACAACCACGCATACAGTTACAATACCATGCACCCAATCTATCGATAAACGGGTATCATGTTTATGTCCCATTATATAAACTACAATTTAGCATATTATAGATATTTTGGAACGCATGCACATTAAAACTTTTTTTTTCAAAATATGATAAGTTGTTATCCAGATAATACAATAATGGCCAAGTTTAATATCTTGCGATGTGAGGAAGTGCAATAATTTCTGAATATTATTATTATTGAGGTATCATACTTTTTTAACAGTGTGTATATTCTTTCCTCGTTCTTCCTACCAACGGCGTATTTTTGTCTGATACGGTGACAGCTATCACATCGTATATCAGTTGCTGAGATGTAAAGTAGCATGGCTTTCGTGTTGCTCCTTTTCTATTCATCCATTGTAACAAGTAGCATAACTCATTCAGATTATATAGGTAACTCATGAGTCGTTGGTTCGATTCTCTCCACTGTAAATGACTGAAATAATGTCGCTGTGGTGTTAAACCCAGCGAACAAGCAATTGATAGTTATTTTATAACCAATGAGCCAAATCTATACCTTACACAATCTTCTTCTTCTGAAGCGGTAAAATGTAAATGCACCATGTTTCACTGTCTGTTTATGTAACGTAGAATGCACCATGATTCACTGTCTGTTTATGTAACGTAGAATGCACCATGATTCACTGTCTGTTTATGTAACGTAGAATGCACCATGATTCACTGTCTGTTTATGTAACGTAGGATACATGATCATCAGATCCTTGATATTTTTATCGGATAAGAATTTAAACATGTCGCTAATGCGGTTTTATATTGGCTATGTTTATTTTCTTTGTAACTGGCTATGTAACATATATTCCTCCAACATTTTGAAATTGCCTTGCTTTGATCTAAACAACATTTAAAAATCAACAACACCAACAACCAAAAGAAAAACATCGAGTAAGAAAAACAAAATGAAATATGAGAGCGATCTCAATATTCAGTTAAACAAACACAGGATGCATAATTTGTTCATGACAAGTTAGCATTTTTTTTAAACCTGGGGTAATAATTCTATCTCCAATTGGTTTAAACCTGAAAATCTTTGTTGGAAGGATAGCATGTTACATGTTTTATGATAGTTGAAAGTATCTCACATCCTTATCCTTATATGTGATTTACAGTGTCAAAAATTATTTGCAAATCTAAAATTTCTTTATTATGACTTGTCATCAATATCTCTCATAACATTGATTTGTAGCAACCAACAATGTCCAGGTGGCATGTATTTGTATATCATAATCCTTTTACTGTGTTACAACTGTGCCGGCAAAATGGTCTATAAATCAAGTGTGAATAATACCTCAAGATTACGGGTTGAACCTTGATGTAAGCTAGTGTAAATTTTCTTATCTTTTGATGTAGCCCATACAAAGAAGATACCCACACTCAATTTGTAACCCTAAACCTACACAATTACACAACAATAACCCTTGCAAAAAACAACAACAAGAAAGAAGAGGGCCAGTGTAGCTCTAGAACCCTGACAAACATATCATCCGCCTAATTTTAAAAAAATCAGTTCACTTTATTTTACCTGCTTGACTCCAGCAGCAGCCATATTAAATTTCTAGTACGAAAAATTCAAAAGTCTCAACACAGATCATATCTGAAAATTAGCCGATCATCTGTAAGCCTAATTTTTCAATTTTCAAGGAACCAACACTGCTTAAGCAGTTAAAGTAGAGGACCAAGAGGTTATCATAAGTGCCAAATAAATTTTAAGTCTAAACAATCATTTAAGAGGAGATTATTCTGGAAATTATCTATAAAGAATATATAAGGAAATTAGCCGGTCGCCATGGGGCCCCATTGTTCAACGGATTACCTTTTTTTAGCCATTTGCACGGGGAACCAACGTTTCATTCGTTCGCTGACGATTACCAAGAATGGTTAAGCTTTTTACGTATGCTTTTCATTATAACGTGGTCAGATTGTTTGACCGATTGGTGTTTTGAGCTTGTTTCTGTACATATGTACCACTAGGAATGTACATATTTTATTCACCAAAACACATTTCGTTGATCCATATAAGGTAAGACCCTATCATAAAGTTAGTGTTTGTGCAAACTGAAATAAATTCCGACCATTGATTACATAGCAGAACAGTTTTTGAATGCTTCCATAAATAGCATATAAGGAAAATAGTTTGCTCACTTGAGGCCTCATTTTCCAAGGGATCACCTATATTTAAGCAATTATGATTAAAGGGTATGACATGGCCATTAGTGCTCAAAGAAATTAATTTCTTATCATTGGTTTCAAAAATGAATTTCTTTATTTAAGCAACTATAGTAGATAAGTATAATGTGACCATTTGTGAACACTGGCATTAAAATATTCTATACAGAGTAAATACGGACAGTAGCTGACACCCTGGGGTCTCAGTTTTCAACAAATAAAATTTATTTTAGCATTTTATATACTGTAAAAAGTATATAAGGAAACCAGCCGACCCTTAGGAGGTTCATTTTCTAGGGATTAACTTTATTTTATCAATTTTAGTAGTGTCCTATGAGCAGACCATTTGTGTTAAATGCAATTAAGTTCTGACCATTTATTTCAGAGGAAATGTCTACAGTTTTTCAGATACAATTATGTTGGTTACCAATGCATCCACAGTTCTACACGGATCAAGTTTACTTACGCATCTCTGTGAAGGGCCACCTAAGAATATAGTTCATAGAGAAAATACGGATATTAGCTGACACCCTGGGGCCTCCGTTTTCAACATATCAAATCTATTTTACCAAAAATATGGTAGAGATGCAAAAGGTGACCATTTATGTCATATGACACTTAATTCTGACTTGGTTTCTTAGAAAAAAAAGTTAAGATTATTTTACTATAAAAAGTATATAAGGAAACCAGCCGACCCTTCGGAGGTTTATTTTCTAGAGATTGATTTTATTTTAGCAATTTTGGAAGTGTCCCTTGGGCAGACCATTTGTGTTAAATGAAATGAAATTCGGACTATTTTTTTCAGCGGAAGTGTCTACAGGTTTTCAGATACAATTATGTTGGTTACGAATGCATCCATAGTTCTTACGCATCTCTTGTGAAGGGCCACCTTTTTGCTATGTTCATTAATTTATACCCAGTGGTATTAGATGTAATGTCTTTTTTTTTAGCAAATGTTGACATCGCACGACGTAAGAAACACGAAGACGGACAATGGACGCATGGTGATTATAATAGCTTACCTTAAGAATTGTGCAACCGAATTTAATGTAAGTGTAAAAAAGGGTGAACAATAAATAAACTTATTATAAAAACGGTACAAACATAAGCACATTTTTCTCTCGGAAAGCCTTAATAAGAACAGTATAAATCCAATAGGCTGAGACGTGCTTTTTCTGACTCCAACATTTTGCAGAGAATAAACTTTTATCTGATATTGATACAAATGAAACACTATGATGTTGCTAAGCAAGACTTTAATCAAATGGAACGGAAAATTAACCAATTTCCTCTTAACCAACATCACTGATAACCCCTCCGACAGGTTTAAATTATGTAAAAGATCAGTATCAGTCCCTCGTTTTAGAAACCAAGTCAACTGTAATTAAATAATGGCGAGATGAAAATAGAATATTCTGTTCGGAAATAAACGTAGTATTAAATATGAATTTTTAAGCGAACATAGTAAAATCACTATTGTCTTTGATTTTTGCAGAAATACTATTGACATTTTTCAATATGAATTATTTGAAATATGACATTTGCAGGTGCATTAAGTACAATGTAAATATTACGAGGGTAAAGTAAATTTGGGATGTTTTTTTTAAATATCGTAATTTTCTTCAAGCATGGTCATAGAAAACAATATTTTCGCGATCCATGGACCTATGTTTTCTAAGACTGTATGTGAGAAATACAAGCGTACAGAGAACAATGACTATAGTTCTATTTCTTTTGTATTTTTTCCGAGTTTTCCGACTTTTCCAGTTTTGGGTAAAAGCATCTTAGGAAAAAAACATTACCTCTTTACTGTTAAAATGATTTAATCTGTGAGTATTTGTCAATCATGTCATCAAAAGCGTCGAGCTAATGATTTTCTTTTATTAAATTGACTGCTATTTTTATTTCATGGATTTGGTAAAGGAACTACAATTCGTGCAACAAAGTCATTATGATAAAAGTGGTGGCGACACGTACGTCAGATGGGGTCGGACAAGTTGTCCCGGGAATGGTACAGAGCTCGTGTATAAGTGGTACGCAGGGGGCTCCTATTACAGTCATTCAGGTTCGGCCGCGAACTATCTATGTCTACCAATGGATCCACTGTGGGGAACATATGATGATTCTCCTCAGGATCTGTCAGCGTTTGTGTACGGAGCGAAGTATGAACTTGACCAGAGGAGCGGGAATATATTTTTTAACCAAGAACTACCTAACCACGAGGTTCCCTGCGTGGTCTGCAAAACCAGTCGCACATGCGCAGTGATGATCCCTGGACGGAACGTGTGTTATGGTGGATGGACGACTGAATACAGTGGTTATTTGACGGCCGGATATCACGGTCAAGCAGCCGCCTCGAAGTTCGTTTGCTTGGATGAAGAGCCAGAAATATTAAACGGTGGAGACTTAAATGAAAATGGTATATTGTTTTATCTAGCAGAAGCTAGGTGTGGGTCTCTGAAGTGCCCACCATATGTAAATGGACGAGAACTGACTTGTGTAGTGTGCTCTCGAAATAAACTTCATTCAACAATTATCATTCACTAATTGTTTATGGTCATAACAATGAAGCCAATGTGAAGAAAACTGTTATCAAGCAAACCTCATTGGATTGGGCTACGTGCAAACTTTATTGTTAAATGCTAAAGAAATGATATCTGTTTTTATTATTTCTTGAATTTCATTTGATTTGCTGTGTTAAGTTAGATATTATTAACACACATACGGTCCTTTCGTATGTAAAGTCATTAATATGGCGATAGCGGTATGTTCTTTAACTTATGCATGTTTTTATTTTTGATGGCTGAGATATTTTGCAACAGCAGAGACCACTTGCCTTTTTTGGGGTTTTAAGTTTTTTGTTCTCGAAAAATCAATTCCGGGATACATAAGCAAATTATTACTTGCCACGAAATGAAAGACAACGATATCTTTCCTAGCTAAATTTACTTTCCTTCTAGAAAACATTCTAAAGACTAAATAAAAAAAGCGCTAGTCAATTGTTTATATCAATCTTACCGCGTGTCAATGGTCATGTAAATACTATAAAAGATTAGCTATTTTATATTTACTTGCATGCATTTTACGACAGTATTATCTAGCATTTTTACAACAGTGTTATATAATGCAAAGAAGCACATTTTCACATTTACTCCCGTATTATTCATTCGAAATGATAAAGTATCCAGTAAACATTTTTAAAAACTACTAGTTTCTTGTGAAAAAGAAGCTTAAGTGTTATACCCAACACGTATTCCTGTGTCGGCAGTTTCATAGAAAAGAAAACACTAAGGATCGGCCAGCAAATTTAAAGGTACAACCAGCGGGATAACAGTCAATTTCAGGGTTGTCACACAGAATTTGTTACACATCTAAAGTTTCACTGGCCTTTAAACGCACTCAAAATGCCCTTTTTGTTGAACCCCCCTCCACTTTCTCCTTCCAATATAACCCTGCCGGAAGTTCACAGTAGGGACCCCTATTAAACCAACTAGTGGTGTCTGTATTTCACGCTTGGTGAACATTGGCAAATTGCCAATTTATGGATAGCATTTTAAATCACCACTAAGAAATTAATCATCACAGCAAATTGCATAATTGTGCATGTCTACTTATTTATATCTTATCTATTAATTATAATAATTAAATTATGATGATAATAGAAAAGTCTCTTTTATCAATAATCATGTTAAGGCAGTACTAATAATTAGTCCGGCTTTTTGTTTTCATAAACCTTCCAAATTTGTTGACATGCATAATAATAAAACATAATTATTGTAAGTTCAATATTTTGCTGAATTCTTAAAATGACATTTTATTTGAATGACTTTACATCAGTAAAGGAAAAAAATTTATATTCCACATATTAGCTGATCTTAATTACGCTTATTTCACACGATCTAATCCCTTAGAATTAAGTTCCATTCAATGTGTTCATTACAGTGTTTTAAAACCATAACCCTTTCCTCTTTCAGCAATAATTAAAACAGGTACAGAACAGGTACTAATCACGACTGATATCTGTGACCCTTTCCATCCCTCCCCTAAGGCCATTTCAGCCTCCCGCTCGGTCCAGCCAGATAAGACCGTGAACTACTCATCAGGGTGCCACATTCCATGCATACCAATTTTCAATGCCTTTAATTACGTCATTTTCTTATCTGTACGCATTTTGATAAGCGGTAAACAGGCATGCATGCACGTGCGCACACAATTTCTCCCTCTCATAGTTTACAGTGGCATGTTATGCATTCAGCAGGTTAAGGTGGGTCAAAGAATGCTTGACTTGGTGTCATATCATACCACTTGAATAAGGCGTAATATTGAAATTAGACAACACTAAATATCGAATACATACATGCTAACAAATAACTGAAATACTTTAGCGGGAAGTTAAGCCCAATCAAAAGAAGTAAACACGCAATACCATAGCAATATACTTATTAACACACGTTTATTCATATTTATTTGTATAAATTTACTAATAAGATGACTCATTTTTTTCCCACTTTTTTAACCGTTGAAGCCAATATATTTCATTTTGTGATATCTTATAAGAAGGCAATATATATCTGATAACAGTAAGTTCTAAATATATTGACCGATCTGTCACTCTCGTTCATCATTATATTGTAGTGCCGCATTGGCGAGTGATTCTTGTATATTAATTTTATTGAGGATTTGTTTGTATGTACAAGTTATTGGCACACTATTTTATTCGCAGATTATTACAAAAACAGTAAATGTATTCATATGTTCTAAATTATGTCAGTTGAATCTCATTATTTATACAGTATTTTTGTAACATGTTTGTAAAACGGCTTTTTGGCAGCCATCTTGGATGTTGCATTTTGGCAGAAGTTAAAGGTCATTTCCTTATCAACCAAGACCTTTCAGTATCCGAGGAAATTTATTTGTACAACTTTTTGAAGTAGCTTATTTTTTACAATATGAAAAGGTATTTGTTTTAATTTGTTAATAAAATTTTTTATTGAATAAAGAAGCATTTAAATTAAATTAAGGGATTAATATGGTTAATTAATGAATTAATCCCACAATATTTCCGTCACTGTTTGATACGATTTCCGTCATCTCCGTCAGCTTTTACGGACGATCTCCTTTTTATTGCAGGAATCACTACTATTATAAGCTTTCCCGCACTCATTTTCGGGAGTCCAAAATTTTTGACTAGGTAAATATTTTTGGGATTTTTATTGGAACTTAGGATACTGAGCGAAACCTTTCATTATTAGTAAATGCTGTTTAGGTAGGGAATATTAGTAAACAACAGTTATTTGACTGGTGTGGGTTTTTATGATTAGTGTTTTTTATGTACATGTATTGAACTTATTGTAAAAGAACTACTCGTCTGATTGAAAAAGATACGCATTATTTAGTGTAATAAAGCCAAAGGTCTACTTGATTTAACTTGTAAGAAGGTAGGTTTGCATTATGATTTAATTATTTATCAACCTGTTCAACACTGTTATTCATATTTTAAGGAAATGCTTGATTTGAGTTTTAATCAACTGCTTGATTTGATTTTAATTAAATGCTTGATTTGATTTTAATTATATTATCAACTCAGCAAAATGAAAGGTGAAAAAAACTAAAACAATTCACACACCAACCCCATGCACTTCTTAACAATACAAGAATACCAACCAGGCTATTTTATAGTTATCCCCCGAGTGCTCTGAGACACCCGGATAAAACTACTGGCCTACCGCAATCCAGCTGGAAGGCTTCCTCAAATGAAAAACTAGAGCGATCAGATGGAAATCAAATCAAGATTAGTTAGGGGCTAAGTGATCTATTTTACGGAAGTATGGCAAATCATATAAATACTTAAAATATCAAAACATACGAGTATAACAACAAAAAGCTTTAATGGATAACAAGCCCCGAAATAGTCAAGATATATCTGTCCCAGACTGATAATACATGTAGTATTGTAGATAAAGTTAACAATTATATAAATGTATAATCATATAAATAAAATCATAATAAGTATTACATATTGTTATTTATTTATAATGTGGAATTAAATGAAGCGATGCGAAGCCAAGCGCAGGGTTAAGTTCTATATTAAAAAATAAACTATAGGTGGCTTACCATTTGTCTCATTTTTGCGACTCACGTAACCGTTCAAAACTTCTTTTTACATAACCTTGGCAAAATACGAAAATTCAATTTTTTTAAATTGTTTTATTTGGAAAAATAGCTACTCCAATGCCTGGAAAAGTGAGATAAATGGTAAAGAGTTTATTGTTGTGAGTTTCAGTCCACGCTTGATCACTACATCGGTCACAATCCTTAGATATATATTCCTTAGATATGTATAGTCTGCTATTGCAGGTATGCTAAAAAATATTGTTCTTCATCTATTTTTTTTTCATTGTAATATTGTAAATGCATTGTATTTCGTTTTAAGTAATTTTCTGTCAAAAGCATGTATGCATTCTAAAGATGGGTTTTTAGTCAACGCTTGACCACTATACATCATTCATGTGCTTAAGATATATATTTTATAATACATACACAGTTGTTTTTGGCGAACAACCCATAGAACTCTTCCCGTAATATTGACACCCAAAGTGAGACCGTGGCTATTTTGTGCTCACGTTTTTCTCTTGACACGTTTGGAAGTTCTAGGACGAATTCCATTGTGACTGAGGAATATGTTAACGGGTACTGATAGCTCACTACAAGTATCTGAAAAGTACAGTTTCATTATAAAATTAAGCCTAGCAAAAAAAAACACAAAAAAAACAAAAACAACAACAACAAAAAAAACACAAAAAACAACAACCAACAACAACAACAAAAAAAAAACAATAGTTAAACAATCGTATTAATCATATCTAAGAAGAGTTCAATGTATATAGAAATGAACATATTCATGAATTTATCTCCGCTCTTTCTATCATATCAAAATAAACTGTTTTAAATTTATCATATTTTTTTGTTATCACTTTGCCTTAATGATACAAATTTATTTATAGGAGGCCATGTGAAAAATATTTAGGGATACATTTATTTTCTTAAATCGGAGTAAAGTAAAAAGTAATAATCATTTTTAAATCGACACATATTCCACTTATATTTCTATCAGCTTTGGGAAATCGACACATCGTCTTTTTAACACCTGTCATGGCCAAAAAAATTTACCTGACCTTGAGGAACAATTGAATTTTCGATGACGTGTATAAAGAAATGTAGAAATAGAAGTTTGGTGCACAGAACATGAGAGAAGAGGTAAAATGCAGCAGTGCTAATGAAATTAAGAAATTAATGGGATTAAGAAATTGAAAATAGTGGAAATACCAGGGACACTAATTCAAGTTCGATTTTAACAAAAGCATAGCCAACATTTCCACTCAGTCGATGTGATATGTGCAGCACGGCACGTCAGAATGTTATACTGAACTTTGCAAAGAAATTACTGAGCTAGTGAAGAAGAGAAATGAACTTATTAGAATCGCGCATTCATCCAGTGGCGGTTGGGACACTGTGAGGCAATATGAAACGAACCCAGTTGCCAGTGATTCGGAAAAAGAAAGTAGAATCATCAAGGCAGAAAACTGGATGCTTAAGCAACGACAAGGTTTTTTTTAGAGATAAAAACGATTTAGTAATATTTATACATGTCTACAAATATTTAAGATATGCATGCAAAATGAAATAAAGATTGAATTAAAGTGGTCACCTAGGCCTGAAAATAAGAGATGGCTTTGGTACATCTGCCAATGTGTTTGACTTGATTTATTTAAGACTTGGCAACCTTCGCTACCCAGCAGCACGGTGTTTTATTCCATGTTATTGGAATGAGTCGTCAGCTAACGTGCTTGTTTGATCAGCGATGTTCTGGCAAATGATCTACCC
>CM037783.1:32792769-32830312 GCA_021229015.1 Solen grandis | reverse complement strand
AAGAAACTTATTAAAGGAATTAAGATTGATATGCAAAGTTACATTTCTTGTTCATGACACTTCTCCTCCATAAATATCCACCTGTAATTAATAATAGCTTATACTTTGAATATGCTCCGAAAAAATGATTAAAGGAAAAAATTGATGTGCAAAGTAACATTTCTTGTTCATGACACTTCTCCTCCATAAAATAAATCCACCTGTGAAGTTTCAAATTAATAGCTTTGATACTTTGAAAGTTATGCTCCAGACAAAAATTAAGTATGATATTTAACAAAGGGTAACAATTCCAAAAATATGACGTGCAGAATTATGGTTCTTGTAAACTGTACTTCTCCTCCGTGAGATCTATCTATCAATGAAGTTTCAAATTAATAGCTTTTATACTGCCTGAGTTATGCTCCGGTCAAAAGGTGTGACAGACAGAAGGACAGACAGACAAACGAACAGACAAATCTGAAAAAAAACCCAATATATGTCCCACAATATAGATATAGGGGAAGACATAAATATAAAAAAGGTACCAATCTAAGTTGGCTCCTAGCACTAACCAATGTAACTACAATAGGTACAAAGATAAGTGGGCTCCAAGAACTAACAATGTAACTACACAAAAGGTACCAAGATAAGTGGGCTCCCAGAACTACACAATGTAACTACATAAAAGGTACCCAAGTGGGCTCCCAGAACTACACAATGTAACTACACAAAAAGTACCTGGTGGGCTCCCAGAACTACAAAATGTAACTACACAAAAGGTACCCAAGGGCTACCAGAACTACACAATGTAACTACACAAAAAGTAACTTCACAAAAGGTACCCAAGTTGGCTCCCAGAACTACACAATGTAACTACACAAAAAGTACCAAGTGGGCTCCCTGAACTATACAATGTAACTACACAAAAGGTACCAAGATAAGTGGGCTCCCAGGACTACACAATGTAACTACACAAAAGGTACAAAGATAAGTGGGCTCCCAGAACTACACAATGTAATTACACAAAAGGTACAAAGATAAGTTGGCTCCCAGAACAACACAATGTAATTACACAAAAGGTACCAAGATAAGTTGGCTCCCAGAACTACACAATGTAACTACACAGAAGGTACAAAGATAAGTTGGCTCCTAGCACTACACAATGTAACCACACAAAAAGTACCAAGAAACAAGAGGGCCATGATGGCCCTGAAATGCTCACCTGAGTACCATTGCTACAACTGATTACAAGGTTTTTAAACAGACAAGAATTCTGATATAACTCAATCTTAAACATTTTAGCCCTGACAATACTACACACCAAATATATAAGCACTGGGCCTTATGGTTTCAGAGGAGAAGACTTAGTGTGGGGTCATTTATCTCCAAAGGGCCACCATTTTGAAAATCTTGATAATGAACCATTAGATGATGCTACATACCAAAAATCTAACTTAGGCCTTTGGATTCATAGAGAAGATTTTTAAAGATTTTCCATATAACCCTATGTTAAACAAGTGACCCCTGGTGCGGGGGCATTTATCACCATAGGGTCATGATTTGACAATCTTGTAATGAACATAAGATGATGCTTCATACCAAATATCTAATCTCTAGGCCTTATGGATTCATAGAAGAAGATTTTTAAAGATTTTCCAATATAACCCTATGTTAAACAAGTGACCCCTGGTGCGGGGGCATTTATCACCATAGGGTCATGATTTGAACAATCTTAGTAATGAACCATTAGATGATGCTACATACCAAATATCTAACTCTAGGCCTTGTTAGAAGATTTTTAAAGTTTTCCTATATAACTCTATGTAAAACAAGTGACCCCTATTGCGGGGGCATTTATCACCGTTTGGCTATGATTTGAACAATCTTGGTAATGAACCATTAGATGATGCTACATACCAAATATCTAAGCTCTAGGCCTTGCAGTTTTGCAGAAGAAGATTTTCAAAGTTTGCATTTTTAAAATCTATTTTTAGCTCCTGTGACCTAATTATGCAATGGACCAGAACCATTTATACAACTTTAGTAGAGCTTCATCCAAGGAACATTCCTGCAAAATATTTTTCAAATTGGCCAAGCCGTTTAGGAGGAGATGTTGTTTGAAGCAATTGTTGACGCCGGACGCACGCACGGACGACAGACGCCGGACAAAAGGCGATCAGAAAAGCTCACCTTGAGCACGTTGTGCTCAGATGACTAAAAAGCTCGACATAACAATTTAATACACAAAAAAAAAAAGGAAAACCCTGAACTACACAATGTAATTACTCCTGAACTACACAATTCAACTACACAAAAGGTACCAAGATAAGTGGGCTCCCAGAACTACACAATGTAACTGAACATAAGGTACCAGTGGGCTACCAGCACTACACAATGTAACTACACAAAAGGTACCAAGATAAGTGGGCTCCCAGAACTACACAATGTAACTACACAAAAAAGGTACAAAGATAGTTGGCTCCCAGGACTAATGTAACTACAAAAAAGGTACAAAGATAAGTTGGCTCCCAGCACTAAACAATGTAACCACACAAAAAGTACCGAAAAAAGTTGGCTCCCAGGACTACACAATGACACTAAACAGAAGGTACCAAGATAAGTTGGCGCCTAGCACTACATAGTGTTACTACACAAAAAGAACCATAATAAGTTGATTCCCAAAACTGCACAATGATACTACACAACAAGAGGCCCATGAGGCCCTAAATCGCTCACCTGAGATAAATAGGTTGACCCAAGGAACATCTGTACCAATTTATTTTAAAATCTGGCCAGTAGTTTTGAAGAAGATGATTTTTAAAGTTTTCATTTTTTTTTTCTTTTTGTTGCCATGGCAACCAGAGTTCTATATGGATCAAGTTTATTTTAGGAACTTTTGTGGAGGTTGACCCAAGGATCATTTCTGCCAAATTTAATCAAATTCTGTCCAGTGGTTTCAGAGGAAATGTTGATTAAAGATTTCCCAATATACATATAAGGCAAATAAGCCCCACCCCTGGCGGCCATGTTTTTTACGGATCGGAATTTTTTTTAGCAACTTTGGTAGAGGTTGACCGAAGGAACATCTGTACCAATTTATTTTAAAATCTGGCCAGTAGTTTTGAAGAAGATGATTTTTAAAGTTTTCATTTTTTTTTCTTTTTGTTGCCATGGCAACCAGAGTTCTACATGGAGCAAGTTTATTTTAGCAACTTTTGTGAAGGTTGACCCAAGGATCATCCCTGCCCAGTTTAATCAAATTCTGTCCAGTGGTTTCAGAGGAGATGTTGTTTAAAGGTTTCTCTATATACATATAAGGCAAATAAGTCCCGCCCCTGGCGGCCATGTTTTTTACGGATCGGAATAATTTTAGCAACTTTGGTAGAGGTTGACCCAAGGAACATCTGTACCAATTTATTTTAAAATCTGGCCAGTAGTTTTGAAGAAGATGATTTTTAAAGTTTTCATTTTTTTTCTTTTTGTTGCCATGGCAACCAGAGTTCTACATGGATCAAGTTTATTTTAGCAACTTTTGTGAAGGTTGACCCAAGGATCATCCCTGCCAAGTTTAATCAAATTCTGTCCAGTGGTTTCAGAGGAGATGTTGTTTAAAGTTTTCCCTATATACATATAAGGCAAATAAGCCCCGCCCCTGGCGGCCATTTTTTTTTTTTTTTATTGATCGGAATAATTTTAGCAACTTTGGTAGAGGTTGACCCAAGGAATATCTGTACCAATTTATTTTAAAATCTGGCCAGTAGTTTTGAAGAAGATGATTTTTAAAGTTTTCACTTTTTTTTCTTTTTATTGCCATGGCAACCAGAGTTCTACATGGATCAAGTTTATTTTAGCAACTTTTGTGGAGGTTGACCCAAGGATCATCCCTGCCAAGTTTAATCAAATTCTGTCCAGTGGTTTCAGAGAAGATGTTGTTTAAAGGTTTCTCTATATACATATAAGGCAAATAAGCCCCGCCCCTGGCGGCCATGTTTTTTTACAGATCGGAATAATTTTAGCAACTTTGGTAGAGGCTGACCCAAGCAAATTGTTGACGACGCACGACGACAGACGACGGATGAAGGGCGATCACAAAAGCTCACCTTGAGCACGTTGTGCTCAGGTGAGCTAAAAAGGTACCAAGATAAGCTTGCTCCCTGAACTACAAAATGAAACCCCAAGATAAGTGGGTTCCCAGGACTACACAATGTAATTACACAAAAGGTATCAAGATAAGTTGGCTCCCAGACCTACACAAAGTAACTACACAAAAGGTATCAAGATATACTGGCTCCCAGGACTACACAATGTAACTACACCAGGGATTTACACTACTTTTGATTTTCAGGGGTCCACTGGACTCAGGATCCTTAAAAACAGGGGTCCATCATTAATTTCAGGGGGTCCAAGCTATTTAACCTCACCAAAATATACTACTCAAAATTTGCTAAGGATCACTAGCTATTTTCCAGAAGAGTTATAAGTCTTGCGACTTTGAGGGCATGGAATGTTAAAGTAAATTTTAAAACTTTTTTTTTTCTGCGCAGATGTGTTGTTACTATACCAAAGCCATTATCTTTAACTAAAAGTATGTATTCCAGATCCTTAAAATTGAGAAATTTATTAAATTTAATAAGTGCAAATTTTGAGAATTCACATTAAAATTTGACTAGGTGGATAACAGACATTCTTGTTTTCTTACAGTATCATTTCAAGCATCCTTAACAAGTATTCCTTGTAGAAAACAAAAATATCTGGATATTCAAAATTCTGTTATACACCGTCTGCAACTGAATCACATAATCATTGAGTTCACTAACAGTATTTTCAACGCTTTGATCGTGATCAGCTTTAATAGCGGTTGCGAAATTTGAACGCATATTTAAGACTTGTAAGCTGTTCATGTAGACATCAGTGTCTTGATGACGAATTAATAAGGAGTTTTGAAAGTTTATGCAACCCTCTGTAAAGGGATTTGATGAGCTTTTCGCCGAAATGCAGGTATTACAATACGTACATGCCTTCGTCACGGAACTGTAGCCATTTAAATTTTTCAAGCCATATACTGAAATTTCTGCTCACGTTTTGATTTTGAGGAAGATTGTAACTGTAATCAGGGTGACCAGTTGACAATAAATTTTCATGTTTCTCGTCATCGCGATCTTTTCTTTTGCCCCATAAACTTCTTAAGTCAGTTTGTGTTTGCCATGCTTAACTTTGATAAGACATGTGAGCGGAAGCGTTCAATGATTGGACGCTAATTTTAAAAGGCACAGTGATTGGCTTGTTAATTTAACTAGTTAAATATAGCGTTGGAAATTCCAAGAGATTTACGAAGACATTTGATAATGAATTGGCACAGATATTCTGGACAATTCGTGCGTACACATGGACGCAGACTTTATTTTTCGGTGCGTACAGTCTGTGATTCATGCGTATATGGACGCAGGATCCTGCATCCGGTAAATCCCTGTACACAAAAGATACCAAGATAAGTTGGCTCCCAGGACTACACAATGTAACTTCACAAAAGGTATCAAGAGAAGTTGGCTCCCAGGACTACACAATGTAACTACACAAAAGGTATCAAGATAAGTTGGCTCCCAGAACTACACAATGTAACTACACAAAAGGTATCAAGATAAGTGGACTCCCAGAACTACACAATGTAACTACACAAAAGGTATCAAGATAAGTTAGCTCCCAGGACTACACAATGTAACAAATCAAAAGATACCAACATAAGTGGGCTCCCAGACCTACACAATGTAACTACACAAAAGGTACCAAGATAAGTGGGCTCCCAGGACTACACAATGTAACTACACAAAAGGTACCAAGATAGGTGGCTCCCAACACACAATGTAACTACACAAAAGGTACAAGATAAGTTGCTCCAGCTCACAATGTACTACACAAAGGACAGTAACTACACAAAAGGTACCAAGATATACTGGCTCCCAGGACTACACAATGTAACTAAACAAAAGATACCAAGATAAGTGGGCTCCCAGGACTACACAATGTAACTACACAAAAGGTATCAAGATAAGTTGGCTCCCAGGACTACACAATGTAACTACACAAAAGGTACCAAGATAAGTGGGCTCCCAGGACTACACAATGTAACTACACAAAATGTATCAAGATAAGTGGGCTCCCAGACCTTCACAATGTAACTACACAAAATGTATCAAGATAAGTGGGCTCCCAGGACTACACAATGTAACTACACAAAAGGTATCAAGATAAGTTGGCTCCCAGACCTACACAATGTAACTACACAAAAGGTATCATAATATACAGGCTCCCAGGACTACACAATGTAACTACACAAAAGATACCAAGATAAGTGGGCTCCCAGGACTACACAATGTAACTACACAAAAGGTACCAAGATAAGTTGGCTCCCAGGACTACACAATGTACCTACACAAAAGGTACCAAGATAAGTGGGTTCCCAGAACTACACAATGTAACAACACAAAAGGTACCAAGATAAGTGGGCTCCCAGACCTACACAATGTAACAACACAAAAGGTACCAAGATAAGTGGGCTCCCAGAACTACACAATTTAACAACACAAAAGGTACCAAGATAAGTGGACTCCCAGACTACACAATGGAACTACACAAAAGGTACCAAGATAAGTGGGCTCCCAGGACTACACAATGTAAACTACACAAAAGATACCAAGATAAGTGGGCTCCCTGAACTACACAATTCAACTACCCAAACGGTACCAAGAAAGGGTGGTCTCCCAGCACTTCACAATGTAACTACACAAAAAGTAAAAAAGTAGGTTGTCTCCCAGCACTAAACAATGTAACTAAACAAACGGTACCAAGATAAGTTGACCCCCAGCACTACACATTGTTACTACAAACAAGAGGGCCAAGATGGCCCTGTGTCGCTCACCTGAGTAAGATGGCTGTGTTAGGCATAATGACAAAAAATCTGGCATCTAAAAGTGTTTTTCTAACATTTGACTAAATGACCTACATATTGATCCTACCTGAATTTGCACTCAACTGGGAATTCATGCAGTCATCATTCATATTAAGTTTAATGAAGACTGGGACAAAAATGTTGGCCTCTAGAGTGTTCACAAGGTTTTTCTTAGATTTGACCTGGTGACCTAGTTTTTGACCCATGACCCAATTTCAAACTCATCAAATATCATTAGACAAACATCCTGACCAAAATTTATGAATTCCAATGGCCTCTAGAGGTTCACAAGGTTTTTCTTAGATTTGACCTGGTGACCTAGTTTTTGACCCCACATGACCCAATTTCAAACTCATGCAAGATATCATGTAGACAAACATCCTGACCAAAATTTATGAAGATTAGGCCAAAACTGTGGCCTGTAGGGTGTTCACAAGGTTTTTCTAAGATTTGACCTGGTGACCTAGTTTTTGACCCCATTACCCATTTCGAACTCATCCAGATATCATGTAGACAAACACCTGATTTTTATGAAGATTGGGCAAATGTGGCCTCTAGAGTTTCCAGGTTTTTCTAAGATTTTCCCTGGTGACCTAGTTTTTGACCCCATGTGACCCAATTTCGAACTCATCCGAGATATCATGTAGACAAACATCCTGATTAAGTTTGATGAAGATTGGGCCAAATTTGTGGCCTCTAGAGTTTCACAAGGTTTTTCTAAGATTTGACCTAGTGACCTAGTTTTTGACCCCACATGACCCAATTTCGAACTCATCCGAGATATCATGTAGACAAACATCCTGACCAAGTTTCGTGAACATTGGGCCATAACTGTGGCCTGTATAGTGTTCACAAGGTTTTTCTAAGATTTGACCTGGTGACCTAGTTTTTGACCCCACATGACCCAATTTCGAACTCATCCGAGATATCATGTAGACAAACATCCTGACCAAGTATCATGAGGATTGGGCCAAAACTGTGGCCTCTAGAGTGTTCACAAGGTTTTTCTAAGATTTGACCTGGTGACCTAGTTTTTGACCCCACATGACCCAATTTCGAACTCATCTGAGATATCATGTAGACAAACATCCTGACTAAGTTTCATGAAGATTGGGCCAAAATTTGTGGCCTGTAGAGTGTTCACAAGGTTTTTCTAAGGATTTGACCTAGTGACCTAGTTTTTGACCCCACATGACCCAATATCGAACTCATCCGAGATATCATGTAGACAAATATCCTGACCAAATTTTATGAAGATTGGGCTAAAACTGTGGCCTCTAGAGTGTTCACAAGCAATTGTTGACGACGGACGACGGACGACGCACGACGCACGACGGACAAAAGGCGATCACAAAAGCTCACCCGAGCACAAGTGCTCAGGTGAGCTAAAAAGGTACAAATTTAAGTTGGCTCCCAAAACTACACAATGTAACTACACAAAAGGTTCAAATTTATGTTGGCTCCCAGAACTAAACAATGTAACTACACAAAAGGTACCAAGATATATTGGCTCCCAAAACTACACAATGTAACTATACAAAAGGTACCAAATATATTGGCTCCCAGAACTACACAATTTAACTATACAAAAGGTACCAAGATACACTGGCTCCCAGAACTAAACAATGTAACTACACAAAAGGTTCAAATTTAAGTTGGCTCCCAGAACTACACAATGTAACTACACAAAAGGTACCAAGATAAGTTGGCTCCCAGCACTACACAATTTTACTACACAAAAGTTGCAGAGATAAGTCTTGTCTTGTTCATGAGTGCAGGAATAACAGCAGGTGACACAAAAGGAAAAAAATAAGAAACTTAAACAAGAGGGCCAAGATGGCCCTTGGTCGCTCACCTGAGAAAGATGATTGCTTAAGAAATAAAGATGCTTGAGTGTAAAAGTGAAATCTGGCTTTTTTTTATGGTGAAATGGGCATAACTCCTGAATTTACAAGTCAATATCAGTTATAATTAAACCCGATTGTGAGATTATGGGCATAAACATTGTAATAAAGTTTGAAAAAGATTGTTAAAAAAATGAAGTTGGTAGAGAATAAACAAGTGATCTGGCATATTAAAAGGGGCATAACTTCTGAACTAATTGATGGATCTCAGCATTAATCGAACTCAATCGAGATCTTATGGTCATAAACATTGTAATAAAGTTTGAAGATGATTGCTCAAAAGATGAAGATGCTAGAGTGTAAACAATGTGAAATCTGGCATTTTTTTATATTAAAAGGGGCTTAACTCCTGACCTAATCAACTGATCTCAGTCATAATCAAACTCAATCGAGACATTATGGTCATAAGCATTGCCATAAAGTTTGAAGATGATTGCTCAAAAGATGAAGATGCTAGAGTGTAAACAAAGTGAAATATGGCATTTTTTTAATATTAAAAGGGGCATAACTCCTGACCTAATGTTCCGATATCAGCCATAATTGAACTTGGCCGTGATTTTATGGTTATAAACATTGTTTTAAAGTTTGAAGATAATTCTCTAAATGAAGATGCTAGAGTGCAAACAAGTGAAATCTGGCTATTTTGAATTTTAAAAGGGGCATAACTCCTGACCTAATGGTACGATATCAGCCATAATCGAATTTTATGGTTATAAACATTGTTTTAAAGTTTGAAGATAATTACTCATAAAATGAAGATGCTAGAGTGCAAACGAACAAATTGTGGACGACGGACGACGGACGGACGGACGGACGACGGACATTCATCGATCCTAAAAGCTCATCCTGAGCACACGTGCTCAGGTGAGCTAAAAAGACAGAAAGGTATGGTATACCTATAAAGTCGGGCATGGCAGTACTGCAGAAAAACACCTGAGTCACCATTGAAGGAAAGCATCTTGTCCCAATTAAACACAAATGGATTCATCCGTTTCTTAGCCAGATCCTGTAATACGACAGCGCTATGTCCCAACACTTCCGCTGTTACTTGTAAGTCTTCTTTCACTTTTGTTGCTAGAAAAAAAATAGCTTCATAAGTTGAGTACTTAACAAGTTGTAAATAAATCGTGAAAGAACAAATATTATTTCCTACCATGTGTGTTAACCCTAAGCCAGAACAAACTGAAAGCAATTTAAGGCTTTTTTTAGTAACGGAAGTTTTAGTTTCTCATCTCAAATTAGATTGTACAACCCATTTTTTTTTAACAATGGATCTACTGAATTCTGCCACCTTCTGAACTACTAAATCAAGATGATGACCATGTTTTACACTTTATCATTTAGAGTGCACTCTTTTTAGAATTCAATTGCATAGAGTGTTCCAAAAATAAGTTACCCGATATACACTTCAATATTTATAGAAAAGATAGAGTTTGTAATGATTAAGATGCTGTGCTCCCTCCCTTTCAGCTTCTTAACCCTTTCCCTCATATTGACTCATTTTGACGCACTCAATAGGTACCACATAAAGCCTGATCTGCAGAAAACCACAGTTAAACCTTACCAAATTTAATTACAAAATCCTAATTTCCAGACCACTGAGGAGCAGCGAACAGCATAAAACCTGTTCAGCCTGCGAGTTACTCGCAGGCTGATCTGGTTTTATTGTTCACATAGGTCTTTTCATGGTTTCCTTTATGAGGGAAAGGGTTTAACTCTTTAACTCATATTGACCTGTTTTTTCCCCATTGGCAATTAGAGCAGACCCAGATCTATCTTGGTCTAATCAAGGTCTGCTCTGTTTGCTGATACAATGCTACAGCACAGACTGCAAAGATAATTGCTAGTTTTGTTTACCATTTAAAATTCTGTAAATTACACCAAGTCACATACAAAATTTTTCATGAGGTAACGTAATCATAACAAGAGTGTTTTTTGGAACACATGTGTCACCTGCTGAAGCGTGACGGAAAAAGAGTAATGGACTTACAAACAACAGAAAAGTAATCCCATTAAGTGATACAGAAACAGATTTTTTTATGTCACCTGCTGTAACACAAAAAAGGTGGTGACACAAAAAAAAGAGGTGACACAAAAAAAGTCTGTTTCTGTATTCAAACTATTACATAGAATCTGCTCCGATCAGGTTATATTTCTGAAGTTTCATTGTGGTAAAAGATTTATTTATATTCAATAGTATAAAAAATATGGAGTAAATGATACAGAAAATGTCTGAAAATGACTACCTTTGTAATTCAAGAATTGGAGAAACATAAACTATTGTTAAACATGTCAAAAAATGCTTGCCGTTTTAAGAAATCTTGGGTGAATTTTTCTGGCTTTAAATTTTCTGGGAGAAAATTGCTTGTGGCGGAAAAATTCAAGTAGCTGGCAGCCTCCTTTGGTAAGCATATTCAAATTTTTTAACTTCAATTTTGTAATAATCTAGGGGTACTATTTTGATTGGCCGGCTATCTCTATATTGGAGTGGCTGTGACATCCATCTGGATTACAAAAAAATTAGTTTCTTTTGTATGGAGATGGGTTTTGCTTGTATATATAGCTAACTCCCAGATCTTTTTTGGCTTTTCTGGATATTTGGCTGGACTTGGAATTTACTGGATAATATCATTATTGCGGAAATTTTATTGTGGATATTCATATTGCATTGCAGAATAATTTTGGATTTTTGCGAATTGGCTTGTTATTGAGGATTATAGGATACATGACTATTTGCAAAGTATGGGAACATATTTGCATGTGCATTCAATACTGACTGTCAGCTGCCTTGGTAGGCCATTAAGGAGTCATCCTACCTTGATTTACATTTGCTTATATCGTGGAGGGCAATTAAGGGGTTCTTTTAATTTGATTTATTAACAAGAGGGCCAAGATGGCCCTTTGATTGCTCACCTGAGAAAGATGATTGCTTAAGAAATTAAGATGCTAGAGTGTAATGAAAGTGAAATCTGGCATTTTTTTATATTTAAAGGGGCATAACTCCTTACCTAATCAACAGATCTCAGCTTTAATCGAACTCAATCGAAACCTTATGGTCATAAACATTGTCATAAAGTTGGAAGATGATTGCTCAAAAGATGAAGATGCTAGAGTGTAAAAAAAGTGACATCTGGCATTTTTTTTATATTAAAAGGGGCTTAACTCTTGACCTAATTGACTGATCTCAGCCCTATTCAAACTCAATCGAGACATTATGGTCATAAGCACTGCCATAAAGTTTGAAGATGATTGCTTGAAAGATGAAGATGCTAGAGTGTAAACAAAGTGAAATATGGCATTTTTTTAATATTAAAAGGGACATAACTCTTGACCTAATTGACAGATCTTAGCAATAATCGAACTCAATCAAGACATTATGGTCATAAGCATTGCCATAAAGTTGAAGATGATTGCTCAAAAGATGCAGATGCTAGAGTGTAAACAAAGTGAAATCTTGCATTTTTTGAATATTAAAAGGGGCATAACTCTTGACCTAATTGACGGATCTTAGCCATAATCGAACTCAATCGAGACCTTATGATCATAAGCATCGCCATAAAGTTTGAAGATGATTGCTCAAAAGATGCAGATGCTAGAGTGTAAACAACGTGAAATGTGGCATTTTTTGAATATTAAAAGGGGCATAACTCCTGACCTAACGGATGAATCTCAGCCATAATCGAACTCAATTGAGACATTATGGTCATAAACATTGTCTTAAAGTTTGAAGATGATTGCTTAAGAAATAAAGGTCACAGAGTGTAAACACTAAAAATTGTTGACGCCACACGACGGACGACGGACGCTCACGGGATCACAATAGCTCACCCTGAGCTTTGCTCAGGTGAGCTAAAAGTAAAAACAAAAAAACTACACCATTGTAAAACATGTCAAGCCTTCCTTTTTATGTGCCTCAGTGACTGAGATAGTAATGTCAAAATGCCACAATAATGTTTCAAAGATTTTACTGTAATAAATGTTGCATCGACTATTGTTGTTATATATTTCCATATTACAAATATTTTTCAAAGTATATTAAACGGAAGATTAACATAAAAGACAGGAGTGTACCTTTGAACACGAGTCACCTACTGAAGCATGATGGAAAAAGTGTGATGGACAGACAGACGGACAGAGAGAAGACAGAAAAGTGATACCTATGTGTCACCTCTGCTTACAGCAGGTGACACAAAAAGTGTTGCCGCCACAGTATCTAAGTTATATAGCAATGTCCAGCTAATTGACAGTTAGATGAAGGTCCCAGGTGCTCAGAGGCACCCTGGTAGAACCATCAAACTGCAGCAAGCCAGCTGGAAGGCTTCCAAACATTAACAAGAGCTGTCCACAAGACAGCATGCTCGACAAATCGATATTCTCGTTGGTAAATAAAATAAAATCTATTTCAATTCTTGCCAGTCAAAAATGATCTACTTTGACAGTCTGATACCCATGGATGATTTCTGAGATATAGCTGGATAGAAGCTTGCATGTAAAACTTTGACCCAGTTTTCTATTGCATTCAAAACTAACCCAATTTTCTAAATTAACAAAAGCAACAAAAGCCGATGCTTGTCTGTTTGATGTTGTTTTGTTTTTTTTAAAAAGGTGGAGATAACTTAGGTGAAAATGGACCTAAGAGTTATGGCCCTTGAGAATGTAGCCCTAGTGATAGTGAACAAGTATATGAAGTTTGATGACAGATGGTTTCATAGTTTAGAAATTATGGCAAAGGTTTAATTTTTCACAGTATTTTTATTTAAAAAAAGGGAGATAAATTTGGTAAAAATAGATCTAAGAGTTATGGCCCTTGATGGGAACGTAGCCCTTAAGATAATAAACAAGTATGTGAAGTTTGATGACTAAAGCTTTAATAGTTTAGTTTAGAAGTTATGGTCAAGGTTAAAGTTTTTCTACATGATGCCAACAATGACGACACCAGAGTGATGACAATATCTCTACAAGAGTTTTCTACCTTGATGGTCTGATGCTCCTCAACATATTCATAAACATTCAAGTCAATACCATGGATGGTTATTGAGATATAAGCTTGACAGTAACTTGCATGAAAAACTTAAACATGTAGCTGCAACCCAAACACCAACACATGGGTGACTGCAATAGCACTCATATCCTTTGTTTAGTATAACTTAAAGCAAGGTCCATATGCTATTGTCTGTTAACATGTACACCTTATCAATGGATTCACAATAAGAAGTCAAGCATAACAATGGCTGAGGAAAAATAACAGTAATAGTAACAATGATTTACTTTTATGAGAGCGCAGTGACTCCAACATCCGCTTCTCGGCTCCGTCCAGAACATCACGGAGAAAAACCACCTTTCCTTCTCTAGTGCTCATCCCTTCAACCCGCCCAAACTTGATGTGCAGGTCTTTATTTAAGCTGTGGAAAAAAGACTAGAACAACTCACAAAATACAGATTTAGGGTCCAACGTTAGACTATGTTATACTGAATTTCTCATTATAATGCAGAAAATGTGTATAAGTTCATATACCGTTTGCATTTATTATTGAATCATAATCTTATCTAAGACCTTTGGAGATTATACATTTGTACTAGTATTTTGTTTTATTTGCATTACCAGTGATTAACAGGTACATAAAATTTTGATTTGCGTGATGTTCACGCTGTTTTACCATATTATTCTGACACTGACCTTGATGCGATTCTCTCAATATTTAATAGGTGGTTTCATAACCACCTTACCAGACTTCAACCATTGAATAAGAGACATAATTCTCTTCTTACTATTTGTTTATTTTCTAATACCAATCCCAATATCTAATGATAGCAGCATGGACACAACATGGATTAGGATGAAAATTAGATGAGTGATGATGTGGAATTGCATAACTGATTATAACTAATTGCCAGATTGCAGGTCAAGTGGACTGACCACTCGCCAGCAGCCCCTGTCGAAAATTTGACATTTTGTTTATACATGTACAACAATCTTTGTAAGACAATGTTACCTGTTCAAATACAGGTCCAGAGAACAGTACGTTCTATCAATGGAAGTGCTGCAGTCAACAATAATAAGGAAACAATCTTACAGCAGTTTACCTGCAGCAATTAAGGAGATGTTTCTAATTAACATCTTATCAGGGCCCCTGCGCCTGTACATTCAATCATCTGCCCATCGCCTAGGGAGGTTAGTACGAATGTGCCAATCAGCAATAAAGTAGCACACGATAAACAAGGCAATATTAAGAGTAAATTAACCCTTTCCCTCACATAGACTCATTTTGACGCACTCAATAGGTACCACATAAAGCCTGATCTGCAGAAAACCACAGTTAAACCTTACCAAATTTAATTACAAAATCTTCATTTCCAGACCACTGAGGAGCAGCGAACAGCATAAAACCTGATCAGCCTGCGAGTTACTTGCAGGCTGATCTGGTTTTATGCTGTTTGCATAGGTCTTTTCATGGTGACCTCTATGAGGGAAAAGGTTAAAACAAAAAAGACAATTTTTTTTCAACATTTTTTTCTGAAATGCGTGAATTTAGCACCGCACGAAATGGGTTTGTGGAGCATTGAGCGAAATTTAGTCCATGCAAAAATAACTTATACTACAGTAATGGAGCATACTTTTATTGAGTGTGTTAAAATGGATTTACACAGAACATGTACAATTATCACAACAGCACGTCAAACTCAGATGAGCTAAAAGTGTTACCTGTGTTTCCATAGTGGTACTTTCTTCATAATTCCTTTTAGTTGTTTGAAGTGTAAGTGTTGACCATTTTCCACCTGTCACAAAAATACAGATCATGGTGAAAATCCTACAGCTAGGCTGTTGATAAAACAAAGAATATATAAATTCTGAATAGTAAATGACAAGGAAACATGAAGCCCCTGGCTTCTGCTACAGCCTTTAGGTCAATACATGTATGAATGTTCTAAACAAAAGACATCAGTGTAGAACTGTGAATAAACGAGTCTAAACAAGTTACAAACTGGCAAGAACTGGGTAAAGTCCTCCTAACAAGTCTAAACAAGTTACAAACTGGCAAGAACTGGGTAAAGTCCTCCTAACAAGTCTAAACAAGTTACAAACTGGCAAGAACTGGGTAAAGTCCTCCTAACAAGTCTAAACAAGTTACAAACTGGCAAGAACTGGGTAAAGTCCTCCTAACAACAGGCCAACTAGTCACAGCATATCTCCTGTATTAGTGTACTGTACATCATGGTTAGGGATCAACAAAGGGACCAACTATTAAAAGTACAAATAAACACTTATCATTTGATAAAGGTAATTTCAACTTACCACATAATGAATTTTGTCAAAATTATATCTGTCTTTTCTGTCCATCAACGCTGCAATATCCCTGGAAAAAGAAATAAAAATATTGTTTGTTGTTGCGTTTAACGTCCCACCGACAGTATTTCAGTCATTTGGAGACGATGTCTACTTGAGACAGATATAGTGCTGCCATACTGTAATATCACGCCATAGACATGTGACATACAACACCCAGTCACATTATTCTGACACCAGGCCAACCAGTCCTGGAACCACCCTTATACTGAACGCCAAGCAAGGGAGCTATAAAAGTACCATTTTTTACAACTTTGGTATGTTGCCGCCGGGGATCAAACCCACGACCTCCCGCTCCAGAGGCAGACACTCTAACCACTCAGCCACCGGAGATGGTAATCTGAAATATGAGTCTAGCCAGGAGAAGATGATCGAAGGAAGTAAGTAACAAAAATGTACAAGGGAAAACAACAAAGGGTCATTCAATGCGTTTAATCAAATTAAAAATATACAATATTAACATTTTTGGCCTGCTATAGCAATAAAACATTGGTTGGTTGGTTTTGTTCCGGCCTTTTCATAGCTGCAGTAACTACACCAATATTTTCTTTAGCACTTTTTCGTAAGCATGCTACATAAATATCAACTTTGAAGTCAATCCCTGTATTAGTATTCAAGTTATGCTCTGGACTAACTTTCAGAACAAAGGACAATAACTCCAAGTTATATGACTAAGAGTTATGGAACTTGGTCATTGCACTTTTCCTGAATGCATGAAGTATCATCTTTGAATTCAATCCCAGTATTAGTTTTCATGTTATGCTCCAGACAAACTTTCGGTACGGACATACTGACAGACGTATGGACTGATGTATGGATGGACAAAGGCAAATCTATATGCCCCCAACCAAAAATAAGTGGTGGAGACATAAGAAATATCTACCTATGAAGTTTCATGTTGATACCTCTTATAAGTTTTGAGTTATGCTCCGGACAAAATTAGTATGTATGAAAAATAACAAAGGGCAATAACTCCTAAATCATAAAAATAGAGTTATGGTTCTTGTGCACTGCACTTCTCTTAATTGAGCTCTATCTACCTATGAAGTTTCATGTTGATACCTCTTATAGGATTTGAATTATGCTCCGGACAAACTTTTGGGATGGACAGACGTATGATATATAGACGTACATATGTACGTATGGACAAAGGCAAATCTATATGCCCCCCCCACCCACCCCAATAAGTGGTTGGGGCATAAAAACAGGCTCATTAGATCTGTATAATAGCCAGCACTACTGATTTGAGACATAATATTTCTTAAAAATTTAAGCCAAAGCACAGTGTGTTAAGGGTGGTAAACATCTAGTTTCACTTTGCATAATTCTGTCCGTATGAAAAAATGAACCTTTCCAAAATTAACAGATATATTAAAAGATATTTATTATATATTCAAATTAAATTATCAGCTCATCCAATAGCAATACTGGGATAACATGTGACTAATAACTGACTTTGTCCACACCACACACAGATCTAGTCAAAAATAGAAAATAGAGCCCTAATAATGGGTAAAGGTGGAGCTAAAATTTTCACTTTTAAGAATGAGAATATCCAGTGCTTTATTGCAAGGCAGGTTGCTTTTTTACCCAGGTATTCTGTAATTAAGACATTCTGACATTTTTGAACTGAAAATCCATTTAAACCATACTGAATTCCAAAAATGAACAATTCATTCCGAGACATTCCATTCCAATCTTGATCTTTTTTTTCTTTTTTTTTTTAAAGATGTTTTCCCAATTAAGTACATGTAGAAAATAATAAATTCCCAAAATACTTAGAACAAGACCTGTCTCAGTCGCTGTGACAAATGCCCCCAAAGGAAATCACCGACATAAAAACCTGGGTCATGGGTACATGTATGGCAAAACCACTTCTCTTCTTGACTTATTTTGGTGTTGACTTTTAAAAACTACAGACGTGGATCATGAATGTACCAAATATATATGAAGCCTATTTGTGCCATGTTATTTCAATATTGTTATATGTAAAACAATATTAAGAGCCCAGGCACAGAAAAAAGTGCCACTTTTCAGCCTTTGACATGTGACCTTTGGGCTACAGACATGAATCTTGTGCAAACTACATTGTCTTCTCTTATCTCAAATCCATCCATGCGTGATCAAGCAAAAGCCCAGACACAAACAAAATGCTCCCCATCTTGACCCCAGACTGTGAACCTTGACCTTTGACATACTCTGGTCTGGCATACAACACATCATCTTCTCTAGAAGAATGTTTGTGAGATATTTAAAATCCATCCATACATAATGGTGTTAGAGCTTGGACACATCAAAATGTTCCCCTTTTTCACCTTTGAGACAGGAACCAGGGTCTTAATTGCAACACACCGTTTCAATGTGGTGAATATTTCTACCAGGTTACTGTAGAATCATTAATTTTTGTGGGGGACTAATTCTCGTTGATTTCATGAATGACTTTATGCCTGAATATTTATTCCCATGAAAACTGTTTATTTCTTAGACCTCAAGTTTTCTAGAACATGGTTCCACGAATATATGTACCAACGAAACTGATTTAATCACAGATTCCATGAAATTTAATGTCAACGCGAATAAATCATTTTACAGTATTTAGGGGGCCGCTGTGGCCGAGCAGTTACAGTCATGGACTACAAATCTCTCAGCCCCTCACCGCTGTAGGTTCGAATCCCGATAGGGACTTCGGATTTTTCATGTGAGGAAGTCTTCCAGCTGGCTTGTGGCAGGTCGGTGGTTCTACCCGGGTACCTCTGTGTACTCGGGCTCTTCCTCCGTCTTAAATAGCTGGACGTCGTTATATGATTGAAAAACTATCGCAGCGATGGTAAACCCCAATACAATACAATACAGTATTTCAAAATCTACTAATGCATAAAGGAGTTACAGAGGGGACATGTATGTTGGAACAGATGGACGGACAGTGCGATTTAGGTGCATAAAAAGGACCTATATGACATTATTGGACACAATTCTCAATATTCATCCGTTACTACCTGGTTATATATAGTGAAGTCCCGTCACTCTTGACGACAGGTACCTGCGAGATGCTACCATCTGGGAGTGGTACTTGGATTGACCCTCTACCATCGCTGCTCGACAGAAAGTAACATACCGGTAAATAGTCTTAAAAAAGTCAGGAAACTATAATACAAGCATTGGGATAATCCACTCTGAGAAAATCATGAGAAAAACATCTTTTGACAAAAATAAATAAGAGCTTGTCTGTGTCCAATGAGAAAATAAAAAAATTAAATTAAACTCACTCTTATTGATGTTCACGGTGACTATTCAAATGTCTATAATGTAGAACTTGCTAAAAATTCATGTTTTTTTTTTCTTGAGAAAGGCAAACTTTTGCTGAAATATTGAATAAGAGTGAATTTAATTGTTTATTATAAAATTAAACTTTATTTTACACTGATTATGAAACAAGTCCTCACAACTTATATTAATCACTCTTGATGGCTCTGATAGCTGTGTATGTGATCATTATTGTGGGAGAACCCGGAGAAAACCCACGTATCTGGATAGGCTACCACTGTACCCTCTCACGTATGTGACCAGGAATCAAACCCGGGACGCATTGGTGAGAAGCGCATTACCACTATGCTATCCCGGCACCCAAATAAGACTGGCTAATTTTTTTTCTCTCGTTTAGAAGATTTCTGTGAAATCTGAAGCAAAAATGGAGAGATTTTCTCCAAATCTTGACCTTTCAAAAAGAAAAAGACTTTATCAACCTTAAAATGCATAAAAGCACATAAAAGATAAAAAAAAATAATATGCTTGCTTTTTATACACCTTAAAATATAAAAAACAATGTAAGATTTGTTTTTTGTTTTGTTTGGTTTAATGTCCCAAAGACAGTATTTAGTCATTTGGGGAGGATGTCTATTTTAGACAGATATAGTGCTGCCACACAGCAGTATACCCCACCCAGTCACATTATCCTGACACCGGGCCAACAAGACTTGCAGTTTTCTTATATGCTGAGCACCAAGCAAGGGAGCTATACCAGTATCTTTTTTTATGACTTCTGTATGTCACGGCCATGGATCGAAACCACAACCTCCCACTCCTGAGGCAGATGCTCTAACCACTTGGTCTCCAAGGTTACTCAAATCAATGTAAGAAAAACTGAGTTGGTGATTTAATACCACTTCTACACTACCCAAATTCAGCACTTCGTGAAGATAACAAATACTTCCCAGTAAGGTAATGAATACCCTTACATCACACCTCACCCTCATGGAATGGGAGTGTAGGACAGTGCCGGGACAGGACATTAGGGCAGTGCTGGGAAAGGACATGTCACAACAAGCATGATCCTACATACCCCCCTTGTCTGTGAAACTGTGTATCATGAGATACATGGGACATGATTTGATGAGATAGGTTACAACGAGACAACACATATGCTTCCTATAACGGAATATTTCACCAAATGTAGAGGGGTGTATAACCAGGCTTTTGTGCGGAGCCATTCGTGTGAATAAAATTTCCGAAATTCACTCAATGACATAAAATTGCATCACCCACAAAAACAAACAAATATCCTGTACACATATTTTTTTAACTTTTATTCAGTAAACATTTATTCTGTTCTGCTATAAACAACCAACAACGGTTCAAAAGAGATCCAATATTGCCCTATTTCTCTCACAGGAGTATTACCACTCAAGAGTTGTCACCCTTGACCTAATTATCCAGTATCACCTGTAAGTTAACTTGCCCAAGATTTTTTTTATAATTCAAGGGCCATAACTTTATCATTATCAGCCATGATTAAAACTGGCTACCATAAGTGCTGTCTGAAAGTTTAATCGAAATCACTTAACCCTTTCCCTCATAGAGGACACCATGAAAAGACCTATGCGAACAGCATAAAACCAGATTACCCTGTGAGTAACTCGCAGGATGATCAGGTTTTATGCTGTTCGCTGCTCCTCAGTGGTCTTGAAATGAGGATTTTGTAATTAAATTTGGTAAGGTTTAACTGTGGTTTTCTGCAGATCAGGCTTTATGTGGTACCTATTTAGTGCGTCAAAATGAGTCTATATGAGGGAAAGGGTTAACAAGCGAAGGTATGTAAATGTAAACAAACTACATGTAGTTGTTTGTTTGTTTATTGGGTTTAATGTCCCTATGGCAAAATTTCAGTCATTTGAAGATGTCTATTTGAGACAGATATGTGGCATGATACCACACCCACTCATGTTATCCTAATAGTAGACACTGGGCCAAACAGTCCTGCAACTACCCCTATATCCTGAGTGATGAACAAGGGAGCTATACCAGTGGCCATTTTTTACGACTGGTATGTTGCAGCCATGGATTGAACCATAACCTCCCAATTCTGGGATGGACACTCAAATTACATGGTTACCTGGACCATTTACAAACTAGTTGTAGGCAATGGACATCCAACAATCCTTACAACAACCCTGACCACATCTTGGTGAGTTTGATCTCTCTATCATTTTAACTGTTCAATTATCATTAACCCTTTCCCTCATAGAGGACACCATGAAAAGACCTATGCGAAAAGCTTAAAACCAGATCAGCCTGCGAGTAACTCGCAGGCTGATCAGGTTTTATGCTGTTTGCTGCTCCTCAGTGGTCTGGAAATGAGGACTTTATAATTAAATTTGGTAAGGTTTAACTGTGGTTTTCTGCAGATCAGGCTTTATGTGGTACCTATTGAGTGCGTCAAAATGAGTCTATATGAGGGAAAGGGTTAATATGCTTGGCTATAATCAAGATTGGAACTACTTAGCTATAAAAGACTACTACAATGCCTCAAAAACATGTCTCACCTTTGCATTTCAATGATGCCCTCATGTTTTAACCAGTCTATGAGAGATTTAGATGTCTTGTCATACATTGACTCAGAATGGTACTCTGTGAACTTGATCCCAAGTCTCTACAATGCAAATTTTATAACTTAAAATAAACACTGAATGTGATAAGTACCCATACGACATTGATTTGATTCAATAATATGAGCATCGTCCAATATCCATGGCCGATTGATAGATCATCTAAAGGCCATGGGATATTGTGGCTAAATTTGGTCGTTTTAGGGTGTGTCAGAACAGCCATTTCAATGGTCGCATCATGTTTTTAAAACCAATTATAAAGGCAGTTGTACACAGCTGCCGGACGCAGTCATTTATTTTATTATTTACATGACTTTCAAGCCTCCGCACCGAAGAGTGTTGCATTTAAAAGTCGAACTTACATTGATCAATAATTCAATCAATAACTACTGTACATTGTATTACGATGGTTTGCTTGCCTATTTCCCAACGGCATGACGTCATGTAGTGAAACGGAATAAGTCAGCCGGGATATTCGACGATGTAATATGAGAAGATATATGTTTATCTTTTTAGTAAAATGGGACAAGATGGGAAAAGACAGGTTATTCACAAAGAAAATGCATCACTTTAAACAATGTTTATTCCTTGTGACAAAGAGCAATGACAAGGACTGGCAAGAGAGTTTACAAAACTGTCAAAATAAAATCTAACAGTATTAAATATAAATTCAAAGTCATTTGGTACAGACAAAACTTAACAAGAGCTGTCAAAAGACAGCTTGTTCCACTTTGCTCAGGGCTGGACAGTATAATGACAAATGTTAACTTTTACATTTTGAAGTGTTAACATAAACAAAACATGTCCTTGAAACACATATGTCACCTGCTGAAAGAGGGGTGCCAGACAAAGTGACAGACAAAGTGAAATCAATAGATGGACAGACTTGACTTGACTTGACTATTTGAGTTTACTGTTACTTTGACAGTATTTCAGTCATATAGCAACATCAAGCTAATTACAGGTGGAGAAAGGCCCCCAATGCACGTAGGCATCCGGGTAGAACCACCAATCTACCGCAAGCCAGCTGGATGGCTTCCTCACAAGAAAATCCAAATGACCCGGGATTTGAACCCAACCTGTGAGGTGCTGAGTGAGTATTAAAGTCATCGACTTTACCCTCTCGGCCACGAAGGCCCCCCCAGATGGACAGAGAAGTGATCTCTATGTTTACACAAGTGGCACAAGAACAAGTGACACAAGAACATGTGACTCAAGAACAGATGGCACAAGAACATGTGACACAAGAACATATGGCACAAGAACACATGACACAAGAACATGTGACACAAGAACATATGGCACAAGAACACATGACACAAGAACATGTGACACAAGAACATATGGCACAAGAGCATATGGCACAAGAACATGTGACTCAAGAACATATGGCACAAGAACATGTGACACAAGAACATGTGACACAAGAACATATGGCACAAGAACATATGGCACAAGAACATGTGACACAAGAACAAGTGACACAAGAATATGTGACACATGTGGAAAGCTTCAGTATGTACTGAAATAATAACTTGAACTGAAAACATTAACAAAGCTAAGAAAAATATAAATTGAAAGGAAGCAAAAGAGTGCAAAATGAATTAAAGAGTTATTTGCCCTTATAAAATCGTTTAGTACTTTAAAAGTGACCAAGTATTTCAAGTTTGAAGTCAATATCTTTGACAGTTTTTGAGAAATTGACTTTAACAAAAAACTTTACCAACACAGAAATTTCTAAGTCAAAAAAGGGGGCAATATTGCGCCAAAATGAATTTTAGGGCTACTTGCCTTTCAAAATGGGTTCCCCTTTTGATAGTGAACAAGCATTCAATGTTTAAAGGGAATATGTCTACCAGTTTTTGGTTGACAATCTTATTAGTCAACAACTCTTTCCCTCATGAATATTCATGAACAAATTCATAATGAATATTAATTTCCTGAACTTAAAATGGCGAATACGTCATTGGATTTTTCTTTACTGTGCAGACTGTGTAGAAACTGAGTTACAATTTTGTACAAGCAACCAGAGGAGACCCTGATCAGATCCTGGAAGGAACTACCTGGCCGGGGTCTGTTCAGATTGTCATGGAATCAAAACGTGTCTTAACAAAAACAAACAAGTTCCAACACAAACAGGCCACTTACCTTGTATATCACAGCATATTCCTTTAAACTTATGTCCCTGAATTCTTCCCACAGGGCTAAAGATGTTGGGTCCCCTGGTTAAAGTGTATCATTCAGAATATATCTACACAATTTAAAATTCGTTTTCATGAATATTAATCAGCTACTCGCTGACCAATGAAATCATGCTTAGTATTTTGAGTACTCTTCATTGAAGTTAACAAAAGCAAAAGCTGACTCACTGTTTCAAAAGATAATGCGCTAAGTTTAAACGAGGATCGTGATGTCACCTCTATATTGAAGACCAAAGCGGACTCACAAAAGCCCGCGCTGTTTCATTGGTCACATGATATCTGCTGTTGCCACGGATCCAATAAAATGCCTAATTAATAATTCATTCATGAGTACGAAGCTTTGCTAACCAAATATCCCATGGTGGATTGAGAAGCAAATTGTATTGAGCCAACATGGGTTTTCCAACAATGGCCATATTTATACTATAAATATCCAAATCATACTATAAATCCGTTTTCATTCTGGACAGGTTTTACAATGTTCTGTCACAATTTCTAGGGTACTGAGGGGTGATGGACTGTATACAACCTGATCGGTCTACAAATCACTTGCTGATAGTTTTTATACTGGCTGAGTTGGTCATTCCTTGATAGTTCTAGTGGTTAGGAGTTAATTTACTAACATCACGACAGCTATCATGTTTACTTAAGTACTGCACTTTATAATCTATTAATCATCATCATCATCATCATCATTTTGTTTCTAACTCCTCTCAGC
The DNA here is from genome assembly GCA_021229015.1 of Solen grandis. Classification (NCBI taxonomy): domain Eukaryota; kingdom Metazoa; phylum Mollusca; class Bivalvia; order Adapedonta; family Solenidae; genus Solen; species Solen grandis. The sequence goes on along the minus strand of CM037783.1, from coordinate 32,805,337 downwards.
TGCGCAACTACTAGAAAACTAATTCACATTTTTTAAAGCCAGATTAAAAAGCAGGAGGGTCAATATGGTCCTATACTGATCATGTGACAGTGAGTACCACTGTCCATATAGACAATCTAAGGCATTGTATCACAAACATTAATTATGCTGTTGAAATACATCAGATACAGTAAATAATGTAAAAACACAGATACAGGCAAATATTTATGTTTCCTAAAGATAAGCTACTCTGTGTGTTGATTGCAAGGTTGTTTTCAAGATTTATTCTGATCACAAAAAATTGTTGACCACATATAATGGACAAAAAGGTCAGTCACAGTAGCTCACTTTAAGCAACCAACAGATGAGTTTAAAAAAACAAAAACAAAAAAAACTCTACTATAAAGTGCCAAGCCCCAAGCATTTTACCTTCCTCCATCTTCTTGAAGACTTCCATTCCCCTCTTCATTGTTTCCTGTGACCCCATTTTTTCCTCCTTTTTGACTTCCTTGTTGATCTTCACATAGACCTGCAATCAATAAGTGGGTGGAATATCTGTATCTGTCACTACCATGACTTTTATATAGGGTGGATCCATAACAACAGACTTAACCCTATATTTCATGAACATTCACATACGAATATATGACGAATATTAATTAATTGAACTTAAAATGGTATATGAAACAATGAATTTTTCTTTGCTCTGCAGACTGTGTAGAATCTGAGCTAAAACATTGTATAAGCCAAACAGAGGAGACCCTGGGTCTCCTCTGTTTGCCAATGCATCCACATGAGTCTATATTAAGTAAAGAGTAAATTTCAATTAATGGACATGCATATGCCACAAATACTGCAACAAAATTGAAAAATATATTTTGGAGGGATATTCTGATATCATACTCAAACCTAATATCTAAGGCCCCAAATAACAGGAAGTGTTTCTTTTAACTTCATTTCTTTTTCATCAAAACATTGGAGATAAAATGACAAAAAGAGAGAAATTTATACTACTTCAAACTAAATATCATATATATACATCAAATGTCTTACAAACAAAATTATCTATTGATCACCGGAAAAGAAGATTTAAGACATTAATCAGTTCTTACCAAAACATTGAAAGAGACTGAAAAAACAGGAATTCTGAATGGAAATAACTTAATGTTCTTTCATGATATGCTCAATACATGTACTTGATACTTCTTGACAATACTTGATGTATATGATCTAAAAAAAGCAAATATCCAAAAGAAATGTTAATATTTTTACAATGAAAAAGCACAATTTGAATATAAATAAAGAGTAAAGTAAATAGAAAATTAAGTCATAATCAGTGCATAACATCACTTTTATTACCTTCTTTTGTTTTTTGTCTTCACCATGTTGTTTATGCTGTTGTTTTTTTCTCTTGTATGCACATACTCTTATAAATGTCCTTATATGATACTAATTATAATTAGAGCCTCATTATTCCTTGTAATATCTCACACTGACTAATCAAATGTATGTAAACTTTTTCAGGTCAACTGGGGATGTATCCACAACCTCAACTGCACCTATTAATATGGGGACAGTAAATGGGGTATCCCATGTAGGAACCTCAAAAAAAAACAAGAGGGCCAAGATGGCCCTTGGTCGCTCACCTGAGAAAGATGATTGCTTAAGAAATAAAGATGCTTGAGTGTAAAAGTGAAATCTGTTTTTTTTTATGGTGAAATGGGCATAACTCCTAAATTTACAAGTCAATATCTGTTATAATTGAACCCGATTGTGAGATTATGGGCATAAACATTGTCTTAAAGTTTAAAAATGATTGTTAAAAAAATGAAGTTGGTAGAGAATAAACAAAGTGAAATCTTGCATTTTTTGTATTAAAAGGGGCATAACTCCTGACCTAAATGACCCATCTCAGCCACAATTAAACTCAATCAAGACATTATGGTCATTAACAATGTCATAAAGTTTGAAGATGATTGCTAAAAAAAAGGAAGATGCTAGAGTGTAAACAACGTGAAATATGGCTTTTTTTATATTAAAAGGGGCATAACTCCTGACCTAATTGACGGATCTCAGCCATAATCGAACTCAATCGAAACCTTATGGTCATAAGCATTGTCATAAAGTTTGAAGAGGATTGCTTAAAAGATGAAGATGCTAGAGTGTAAACAAAGTGATTTCTTGCATTTTTTGAATATTAAAAGGGGCATAACTTCTGAACTAATTGATGGATCTCAGCATTAATCGAACTCAATCGAGACCTTATGGTCATAAACATTGTAATAAAGTTTGAAGATGACTGCTCAAAAGATGAAGATGCTAGAGTGTAAACATCGTGAAATCTGGCATTTTTTATATTAAAGGGGCAACTCCTACCTAATATGATCTCAGCATAATCAAACTCAATCGAGACATTATGGTCATAAGCATTGCCATAAAGTTTGAAGATGATTGCTCAAAAGATGAAGATGCTAGAGTGTAAACAAAAAGTGAAATATGGCATTTTTTGAATATTAAATGGGGCAAAACTCCTAACCTAATTGATGAATCTCAGCCATAATCGAACTCAATCGAGACCTTATGGTCATAAACATTGCCATAAAGTTTGAAGAGGATTGCTCAAAAGATGAAGATGCTAGAGTGTAAACAACTTGAAATATGGCATTTTTTGAATATTAAAAGGGGCATAACTCCTGATCTAATGGTATGATATCAGCCATAATCGAACTTGGCCGTGATTTTATGGTTATAAACATTGATATAAAGTTTGAATATAAATGCTCATGAAATGAAGATGCTAGAGTGCAAACAATGTGAAATCTGGCTTTTTTGAATTTTAAAAGGGGCATAACTCCTGACCCAATGTTCCGATATCAGCCATAATCGAACTTGGCCGAGATTTTATGGATATAAACATTGTCTTAAAGTTTGAAGATAATTGCTCATAAAATGAAGATGCTAGAGTGCAAACGAACAAATTGTGGACGACGGACGGACGGACGGACAACGGACATTCATCGATCCTAAAAGCTCATCCTGAGCACACGTGCTCAGGTGAGCTAAAAAAATAAGTGCCAGGTGCAATATATGCAATACATAGCATTTGTAAATTGTAAGCTGTTTTTTAAATAATTTGCGATAAATTCCCAAATTTCAAATGTCTTTATTTTAATTTGCCCCATCACACTAGTTTCATATGAAGAGTGTCTACAGTACATATATCACAGGATCTGATGATGATAGAAGATTGGTCCCCTGTTTTTCTGCTTTAACCCCTCAAATCCACCCACAGTCTTGATATGAAGTGTCAGTCCATATCAGATTTTGTTAAGAAGAAAAGCTCAAATGTAGATCTATCGCAACTTTGGCTCTGACCATTCGTGGTGGGATACAAAACATCAATTACCCAATCTATAAATAGAGACTGTGATGTCACTAGCTTGCACTAGTCTCTATACTAGTCCATAGGATTCGCCCAAAAACTGTGAATTGTGCTTCTGCGTAAATAGACCCAAGTTCTATATAAATATGACCAAACATTAGTAACATGAACATGCTTAAACACTACTAAATGTGCCTTTATCATTGTCGACACATTATATTGTAATTTAAACACTTCTAGTTCAGACTCAGCAATACATATAATAAGAATTACGATCCTACTTTCACTTTCATATGAATTTTTGGAAAACGTCGTGTGAGTGTAATTTGCAGATAAGTATTTTTCTCTAAAAATGCCATATACAATGCAAAAAATGCTGTACACTGGCATAATAAGTAGACAATAACTTAATACCATCTTAAAATATTGTATTTACTTGTCCATTTCAATCCTATCTCTCAATGCAGGAGATCTAGGTGTAACAACCAAGATTTTCCCATGATTCTTTGAGCGCTTTTACACAAATCATTCAGACTGGTGTTGACACATTGTCAATTACCTGTATACATCTAAAATAAAATGTGGGAAAGAAGCTGACTGTTCTATTAGTTTATGTATTTAACACGTAGTTTGAGACCTGATATTATGTGTTAATACTTTGAAACAGCTACAGTTCCCTGTGGTTTGAAATACTATCTTTGGTTTGGTACATATTGATATGCAGTATAGCTTCTGCCACTAATTTGAAATTTTGCAAATGGTTTATGGTATAAATTTCTGACTGTAGTTTAAAATTTTGCCTGTTGCTTGTAGTATATATTCTGACCATGGTTAGTACACTGCCTATGGGTAATAGCATGAATTCTTGCCTGTGGATTAAAATTGCCTGTGGTTTAAAATTATGCCCTTGGTTTGGGGTTTTGCTTGTGGTATGAAGTTCTGTTCCTGCCTTTAAAATTCTTACCTGAAAGAGATGTTGAAGAGGGTCTGATTGCAAATATTTTTTTGATCCAAACCTCTGGAAGCCTACGGCCAACAACCCTGCAAATATACAATGTCAGAATCACATGGGGCACATTACAGAACATATAAGAGTACCAGACCAAACGCTCGTAAGATGTGGGTGTCTGTATAGCTTAGTGCAACAGCTAGTGCAATGTGGGTGTCTGTATAGCTTAGTGAAACAGTTTGTGAGATGTGGGTTTCTGTAAAGCTTAGTGAAACAGTTTGTGAGATGTGGGTGTCTGTATAGGTTAGTGCAACAGCTTGTGAGATGTGGGTGTCATTATAGCTTAGAGCAACAGCTTGTGAGATGTGGGTGTCTGTATAGGTTAGTGCAACAGTTTGTGAGATGTGGGTGTCTGCATAGCTTAGTGCAACAGCTTGTGAGATGTGGGTGTCTGTATAGCTTAGTGCAACAGCTTGTGAGATGTGGGTGTCTGTATAGGTTAGTGCAACAGCTTGTGAGATGTGGGTGTCTGTTATAGGTTAGTGCAACAGCTTGTGAGATGTGGGTGTCTGTATAGGTTAGTGCAACAGCTTGTGAGATGTGGGTGTCTGTATAGCTTAGAGCAACAGCTTGTGAGATGTGGGTGTCTGTATAGGTTAGTGCAACAGCTTGTGAGATGTGGGTGTCTGTATAGCTTAGTGCAACAGCTTGTGAGATGTGGGTGTCTGTATAGGTTAGTGCAACAGCTTGTGAGATGTGGGTGTCTGTATAGGTTAGTGCAACAGCTTGTGAGATGTGGGTGTCTGTATAGGTTAGTGCAACAGCTTGTGAGATGTGGGTGTCAGTAAAGGTTAGTGCAACAGCTTGTGAGATGTGGGTGTCTGCATAGCTTAGTGCAACAGCTTGTGAGATGTGGGTGTCTGTATAGGTTAGTGCAACAGCTTGTGAGATGTGGGTGTCTGTATAGGTTAGTGCAACAGCTTGTGAGATGTGGGTGTCATTATAGGTTACTGCAACAGCTTGTGAGATGTGGGTGTCTGCATAGCTTAGTGCAACAGCTTGTGAGATGTGGGTGTCATTATAGGTTAGTGCAACAGCTTGTGAGATGTGGGTGTCTGTATAGGTTAGTGCAACAGCTTGTGAGATGTGGGTTTCTGTAAAGCTTAGTGAAACAGTTTGTGAGATGTGGGTGTCTGTATAGGTTAGTGCAACAGCTTGTGAGATGTGGGTGTCTGTATAGGTTAGTGCAACAGCTTGTGAGATGTGGGTGTCTGCATATCTTAGTGCAACAGCTTGTGAGATGTGGGTGTCTGTATAGGTTAGTGCAACAGCTTGTGAGATGTGGGTGTCTGCATAGCTTAGTGCAACAGCTTGTGAGATGTGGGTGTCTGTATAGCTTAGTGCAACAGCTTGTGAGATGTGGGTGTCTGCATAGGTTAGTGCAACAGCTTGTGAGATGTGGGTGTCTGCATAGGTTAGTGCAACAGCTTGTGAGATGTGGGTGTCTGTATAGGTTAGTGCAACAGCTTGTGAGATGTGGGTGTCATTATAGGTTACTGCAACAGCTTGTGAGATGTGGGTGTCTGTATAGGTTAGTGCAACAGCTTGTGAAATGTGGGTTTCTGTAAAGCTTAGTGCAACAGCTTGTGAGATGTGGGTGTCTGTATAGGTTAGTGCAACAGCTTGTGAGATGTGGGTGTCATTATAGGTTAGTGCAACAGTTTGTGAGATGTGGGTGTCTGTATAGGTTAGTGCAATAGCTTGTGAGATGTGGGTTTCTGTAAAGCTTAGTGCAACAGCTTGTGAGATGTGGGTGTCTGTATAGGTTAGTGCAACAGCTTGTGAGATGTGGGTTTCTGTAAAGCTTAGTGAAACAGTTTGTGAGATGTGGGTGTCTGTATAGCCTAGTGCAACAGCTTGTGAGATGTGGGTGTCTGTATAGCTTAGTGCAACAGCTTATGAGATGTGGGTGTCTGTATAGCTCACAAGACTATCCAATAAAAAAAAATTTCCTTTGAAATCAGAACAATTTTAAACCTGTTCTTACTTGGGGACTGCTTTAGCCTGACCTGGTTCAATTTTGGCACATCACAGTGCTTAATCGTATTTAGGTAACTCTGGCTAACATAGTATTGGAGATATACGTGACACAAGATTTTGAAACATACAAAAGAACAGATGGACAGACAAGGGTAAATATGTATATCCCCTTCTCTTAACATGACTTACCAAACTGTGTTCCCCAGTCTCCAAGGTAATTCAATCTCACCACTCTGTAGCCTAAGTTTTCATATATGTTAGCAATGAAGTTCCCGATAACCGTTGATCGCAAATGGCCAGCATGGAAAGGCTTTGCTATGTTTGGTGAACTGAAATATCAAGTCATAGTGAACAATATGCTGCACAGGTTCAATTCACTGGATAGCAGTAATGTGCATGTATGTACATCAAAAGAAGAGCAATGTGATACCAATAAATAATACAGGACTATATCTTATGTATTCAGAGTTTTCCCGTGTTTGTTGTTGTTGTTTTTCCTTTCAAAGGGGGGTCAAGAGACCCCTTGATATACCCTAGAGATAAAGATAAAGGGATACATTTTGGAGTAATGGGAAACCCTGGAACCAAACAAAAACTATAAAGGAAATACAGCATACCCTGCTCATAATGACACCGACCTATTCAGCCCATTTCTATACATCATGTCATAAATATGTTCATGAATATTCATGAGGTAAAGGGTTAGCCTCAAGTTTTATGAATACAGACCATATTAGGCAAACAACATTGTCTGCAAACCTATACCTGAAGTTCAACATAGATAAAAAATCTTTCCTGTCAGTCCAACTGCCTTGTATAAAATTTCCTATTGTCAACCGTCGGTGTCATCTTTATCTCTAGGGTATATCAAGGGGTCTCATTATCCTGACACTCACATTATCCTGACACCTGGCCAACCAGTCCTGGAACTACCCTTATATGCTGAGTGCCAAGCAAGAGCTATACCAGTACCATTTTTTACGACTCTGATATGTGGTGGCCAGGGATCAAACCTACGTCCTCCCATTCCTGAGGCGGATGCTCTAACCACTCAGCCATCTGGGACAGTGTACCCTGGCTGAGTTGCACTGAAATGTATACACTAACTGAGTTAAACTGTATATGGACTTCAACCGAGTTACATTAAGAGGTACCTGACTGAGTTACACTGTATTCTATGTACCTGGGAAATATGTACCCTGGGTGAGATACTTTGTTTATATACACTAACTAGTGATGTTCCAATTGCCGCTATTCGCCGACAATCAGTTACTTTACTGAAAGGCGACAATAATGATTTCATATTCGTTCCGCGAGTCGTGTAAAATTTTATACCATACCATATCATGTATTGTGTGTCTAGTGTACACTGTGCATCAGTCTGGAATCTCTTGATTTTATCCAGGTTTCCATAGCAAAACCTTTAAATATCCCCTATTAACAATAAGGCCCAAAACTAAGTATAACCTATATAATGTTCCAGTATTATAACGCTAAAACTGTGCAAAATACTACTCCATGATGTTCATAAAAGCACCTTGCTCTAATTTTACTAAGTGACAAATAATCGAAAGTTATCGATTGTGCCCCGTCCAATTGAACTGATAATCAATTGAGAAAAATACCGACCAGTTTTTTATCACTAACTCTGACCAAGCTTAGAAACACTAACATCAGTAGTTTGACCTGAGTTTTCAATGGTCTAGTTTAATGAATAAGAGTTTTAAATGTTTCCAGAAATTTGATTAAGGATAAAGCTTAAATTAAGAATGCATAATTATATGAATGAGCAGAAAAATGTTTGCATTAAACTAATAATATATGTAAATGAATAGTTCTTAATATTTTCTTAGAGTATTAATCATGCTTGTTAAAATAAATATAAATACAACTGATAATATATGTAAGAAAAATTTCAATCAGAGCCTCTTCCCTGCCAAAACTCCTCTGTATGAATGTCCCTAGTGCAAGCACATGACAGATATTTATAGGCTTACCTGTACTCTACAACAACTGTTTTGGCTGCATTTGCTAACCTCTCTTCAATGGCTCCATATCCAAAGTGCTGGCCTTGTGATTGTATGTACTTAATGATATTCTGTTGGGGAAAACCAAAAACAAGAAAGTTAATTATGTTCATTCTGTCCTTAAGGTTCATGCCATGGCCGACTGGTCACTCCTATCCCCTAAAGGCAGGAGATTTGTATAAATGGTCAGTCTGCTAGCTTGTAGCTCAATAAGTATGGCAGTTCGAGTCCTGGTCAGGCAACACATTCTTCACACTTGGATACATTTGGTGATCAACATGGGACCATTACAGTATATGGTTCAGTGTTCTCCAATACTGCCACCAACAGTGTTGAGAAAATTGCAGTTAACTGTATGTCAAGTAAATTTCTGGGACAAATTTTAATTTAGTAGAGAAGTACTGTCCCTGGATCTGAGTCCCGCTGTGACTGCACATTTTTTTCCCACCAGGATACAATCCGATTTGATTCATCCTTATAAAAACCTTTCTTGACTTTGTGCAGCTGACACAAACAGACACTTATGGGCATTTTATAAAAGATATCAATTACTCCCAATTTAAAACATAAGTGTCATGAAATGCCTTATATCAGTAAAAAAGTGTTTACTGAAGTAATTCGAGCTTAATACCTGACCATTACTTGGGTTTGAACCCTAGACCCTTCAGCCAGTGGACTGACACTTTAACAACTATTCTAGAGCTAACCCAGTAGCCAGGCTGTTAGAAAGACCTAAGTAGTCAATTCCTACACAACTTGACTAAGAATGTGTTGTTTGCTTTTATCTAGATCTAAAGATGGCAGGCAAAGTGTAAAAGGCATACGTTAGGAGCTTAGGAGCTGACTTACATATACCAGTTAAGCAAGGGCCAAGACTAATGACATGCAGATAAAGATGGTTACGTGGGAAACCAATGTGGGCCAAGTGCAGACTCTAATCAGAAATATCCTGAACATAAGCATGGTACTCTAGTGACTGAGCTAAATGGGCAGTTAAGATATAGTCAGTCCAGGGGTATTACTATGGTATCTAGATGTTTTTTCCTGATATATATTGACGCAGACAGTAAGTTAAATCTAACTTCTCTTCATTTGAAACTTACTCTGAGCTTATCTTATGTAGTTCTATTTTGCAACCTTGTTTGTCCACTAACATTGAATTATTGGGCTTTAAAGGTATATTGTCAATCAAAATACAGTTAGCAAATGATCATGATTTTATTATGAAAAATTGACAACAATTATTCTTAATTAAGACTACAAAAAACGTGTCAGACTGGCAATGTGATGTCATCCTCGACAGTCTCTCAAAATACATTCAGCATGGATCCATCACCGTTTGCAGCATACATATAGCACTATGATACCAATCAACTTCCATTATTATCATGACAGAAGGTCTGGGGTCGGAAGGTCTGGGGTTGGAAGGTCTGGGGTCTGGGGCACTTCCTCCGGTGACTGCGTCAAACCAAAGATGTATAAAATTAGTACCAAATGCACCCTTGCATTATCATGGTGCACCAGCTTAATTGGTGTTGAAATAATTGTTTATATTTTTCATATGATATCTGATTTAATTTTGTTATTTTAGTTTTATCTATGAGGAGGTTATTACTAAATATTTGTGTTTTGTTGAAAATACCTACCTTTAATCTTTTCTTTATTCAGTAAAAAGATATAAATCTTTCACATAATTATATACTTATATGAGTCTTAGGTTAAGTGGAAGGAGGAGGAGGAGGGATGTCAGTCAGTCTGTTACCTTTTGAATTTGTTAAGTGCCAAGGAATTAACTTAGTGAGCTTTCTCACTCTGGTCATGCCAACAGTGGATTAGGTTGGTATTTCTGCTGGTGCATGTTGCAAGTTGGTACATCCAAAATACTTCCTTTCATTCTAACGCAGATTTCTTTGCGCTATCTGGTGAAATTAAGATTTGAGGTGGCAAACCTACTGATCGGGTAGTAGTTGGAGAAATATGTTAAGTTGAAATTACTACTGCACACAAGTTTATAAGATACTTATATTTATTTTCATTTGAAGCTCAGATTTGGACATTTGATTAAGCTTTTTTATTCTGATCATTTTAAACCATAAATGACTGATTTGGTACTCTCCGCTGGTACATGTTGCAAGTCAGTACATTCAAAATACTTCTTTACAATCTTCTCAGATTTCATTGCGCTGTCTGGTGAGTTGTAAGATTTGAGGTGGTGAACCTGCTGGCCGGATAAGTTGGAGAAATATGGTAAGTTGAATATTTTAGCTGGAGTTTATTCATTACTACTGCATGCAGAAAGAATTGAGCTATCTGGCATGGTGGACTTAGTAAGATTTAGGCTTTGTTTTATTTATTTCTATGTTAAAGCTCAGAGTTAGAAATATAGTAGAAGTTAAGGCTGAAGTGTCAAATTTCTGTTAGGGTATTTGGAATAATTTTGGATTTTAATATTAGTTAGGGATTTATATCTAGTTTGCTTCTAAAATTCTTTAATTTTTAAGTCAATTGAACGTTAATCATTTGAGACACTCTTTTCTTGTAACAATTATTTTTGAAGTTGGCACAAACTGTAGTCTATATATCAAAAGGGTTTGGCAAGAAAAGGGGAAGGGGATGTCATAAATCACTATAAATAATTTAGTATTATATTATAGTGATTAATGTCCCCCCCCCCCTCCTTTTCATGCCAAACCCCTTTGCTATATATATATATCATAACTTTGTTTTAATTTATCTAATCATACGACTTAGAAAGTCATAAGGTAAATTTAGTTCATATCTTATAATAGTTATTCAGACTGCTAGGACATGTTATACTTGCTTTTCCACTGTTGAGAAAACACCAACATTCACTATCTTTGGTCAACTGGATCAGAAATCACCTTTGTTAAAGGACCACCAATAATGTTTGTGCAACATTTATACCAGTGAGCATGACACACAGACAACTGTTTCATTGCTACGTCTATCATCTTTATGGTGTCCTTACATGTTTTAAATGTCCTGTGATGCACACAATATGATAATATTAAATAGTCAACAAACTTTTAGGACTTGCCTCGTCAATATTTAATATAGAATTCAATGTATAATAAATAAATGGTTTTAAATTAAACATACTCAAAATATTCCATGTGACTGTTGTCATATAGAACGATCTTAAAAGTTGCGAATAAGTCAAATATCCATAAAACACTTGTTGGAACACACAATGTGTAAAATAATTATGTAGTTTATCAATCAAAAGGGCAAAATGTTGCCTGCTCACCGATTTCGTCAGGTGTTGTCTGACTAAATTCGCCATTGAAACTTAGAAATGACAGAAACTAAAAGTCCCCAGCAGCCGATGATTGGAGTAAGTTGAAGTAAGTACAATATTTTTTATACCGGAAAGGACTTAAATTACCGAAAACAACTGAAATTAATTTCATGTTTTTTGCTGCGATTTATTGTTTTGCAAAATCACTTATTAATGCTTCTGACAATAACCTTTTCTTTACTTTAGTTAGATATGATTATAAGTTACATTATCAAAAAATACACTTGCTTCCAGGTAATTCATTTATTTAAAGTAGTATATTCCTATTTTTTTAATGTCAGTTTAGTCCTATATAATATGCCGTCGCTTTGCGTTATTTTCTATCTGCGGCAAAGCCCCAACTAAAAAAATGTCACAAAGCGACGGAATATTATATAGGACTAAGATCAGATGAGACAGATAAAATTAAAGGTATAAATTTAGCATGTTTGTTATTTTGTGTATTGATTTAAAACTACCATGATTAGCATGCAGTTTAATATCACATGCTTTGAAATGTGCTGCATGTATATACCGTGGACCGTATTCACAAAACAACTTAAATTATATATATCTAAATTTTGATAAGATATTTAACATGTAAGACATGTGTACCCTTACCTGCGTCTGTTGATCCTCTATAGAGACCCTGGTCAGTGAGAGTTATATAGGATAACCGATTTATAAAATTCATCAAAGCTAAGTTGAGAGTAAAAGTGTGTTTACGTGTGTGTTTTCTAATTATTTAAAGACCATCAACCACTAGGTCTATCAAATTTAGCACGATAGGCAAGGCATCTTGTGTGATCTTTTAATTTTGAATTCAAAATGAAAAAGTTTTAAATCTTATTAAAGATATTTTATTATAAGAAATATCCCTTGGTGCCAAAGTG
>CM037783.1:32773087-32792669 GCA_021229015.1 Solen grandis | reverse complement strand
GAGTTTGATAGATCTGATTCGCGTGACTGGCCACTCGATGTAGATAAGTACATGGAGTTTGATAGATCTGATTCGCGTGACTGGCCACTCGATGTAAATAAGTACATGGAGTTTGATAGATCTGATTCGCGTGACTGGCCACTCGATGTAAATAAGTACATGGAGTTTGATAGATCTGATTCGCGTGACTGGCCACTCGATGTTTAAATTAAAATTATATAAACTTTTTATTCTTGCATGTATAGAGTTTAACTTTATACTCATATACAGACACTAAATGTAATTTTAAGTCAAAGAAAAGATAACATTGTATATAAAATTATGCCTAAACAATTAACAGAGGGTGTGATTTAATACAAGAGAACTTCTTTTCTGGCTATCTCTACCCGGAGATTCTAAGAATTTGAATGATCTTCATGGTATAAATGTCCACTGTTATTGACATATAATTATTCAATTTGAATTATTTAATAGTAGTCAAATCTTTTCTTCGCATTTGTTAATTTTTGTCATACATAAAGATTTTTCATTTTGAACCGATTTAAGTTTTAATGAAGGAAGAATAAACGTTGATTTATTCACTGAATGTGTTTGTTACAAAATTCTTAGAATTTCATGTGTATACAATCACTTTGCGCCTTCGTACCGGAAGGCGAAAAGACGAAATATTGATATTCGTGCTGGCGATTTTTTGGGGGTGCCAAGACGAAAAGACGAAGTATTGGATTTTGGCGAGGCGAAAAGACGAAAAGTCAAGATTTCGGGGCGAAAAGATGAAACTTTGAGGCGAAAAGACGAAATAATGTTTTCGCCTCGCAAAAATAGGTTTTCTTTCGTCTTTTCGCCTTCGACCTTTCGCCCCGAAAACTCGCCACACGACATAGCAGAAAGCAGCCACCATACTTCTCTTTGATGTACATTGATATTTGTTTCGGGCCGAAGTAATGAACACCTGCAGTATTTTATAATCAGTTTCACCGCCTCCGTATGATTGAAGATGGTGCTCTTTATTACAGTGATGTTTCCTCCGCCGATCGCGGTGAAGGGGACGCTTTTATACTATCTATGCTTATAAGGACTTTCTAAGAAGTATGCTTCACAGATAATGATTCGTACATCATATAACCGTTCTATATTCTCCATTACTTTAAACCCCATTATCAGCACAGTAAAGTTTACCAAGTCATGTCAGATATATTTTTGATGCAGACATTGCATTCAAACATGGTAAGATTATTGCATATGATTATGCCAGGTTTTAGTCATATTCTTTTCAGGACACATATTCAAAGTTCAAGGTAACTTAGTTCTCTTGACATGGTTAAAATTAGACCCTGCTCTCTAATAAAGTGGATCACAGGACTATGATTTTGATAAACCCATTGCTTATGACAAGTTGATAGTCCAATGTCATGTCAGCATCACAATATCAGTTGCCAAAGAACGCATGTACCCTAGTTTCTATCAATTTAAAGGTAGTATTTCTTTTAAAGATACATAAACGTGATAAAATAGTACTGTATGACAAATGTGTTGATCATTTTTGATTTTTGAATTTATTGATATTTTAGGAGATTGTAACGGGATCCAAAGCAAAAATTGCAAAATAAGATTGCATTTTGTTTATTTGGAATAAGAAGTTTACACCACTATTTAACTAGAGCTTTGTTCTGAGTGCTTTATTGTTGAAAAATGCACGGTGTTAAGTTTGAATGCGCAGTAATTCAATAACGAAGGTCGGGTGCCATTTTACCACCAGTGAGATTTTGTTGACCTTGTTAGAATTCATTTTAAAGTACAAAAAACACGCGGCTCTATTTTAATTTAGTGATATTTTCACAGGCAAAATGAGCCACAAATTCTAGTTAAACATGGTACATGTATACGGTTTAGTCACATGCACCTTCTAGAAACAAAAAAATGGCGGACTCAGCAGGTAATTTTGAATAGTTTGTCAAATTTGTCAAACACAAAGGACCGATTCTACAAACAGTAATGAAATGAGAGTTGGGAATTATTATGTTTTTCATATATTTGTAATTTGCGTACAGTAAAACCTCAATCTTAAGACCAGCATTGGTTACAGTATGAAAAAATATACCATGATCACGTGAACAGCATTGACCAATCACATAGAGGCATTTTTGTAGGCGGTGAGAAATTTATTTTCATTTGATATTTTGATGTAGGAGTATTTGAGCCAAATGAAATATATACAACTGATTTTGTGAAAAATGAGTAAACATGCGTTCCATTCTTTTAAATCGGTATAGATTTTGACATCACCACAAGGGTTTATGATCTGTAACCTTGTTTGTCTAGAAATTTATCACAGTATAGATAACCATATTTTATGTATGATCGTGATACATACACTGAATGTCAGATAAGAACATGCATAAAAACGTTGATAGTAAATGCAGTTCGACACTTAGATTAACATAGGTTCAGTATCAATGTCACAGGCGACGTATCGACTTACTGAGTGAAAATGTAAGTACCATAATTTAGAAGTTTTCTGTGCCATTCTTGGCTAGATGTTGTTTTATTATTTTTCATTAATTGGTGTTTTATTTATGTTAAAGTGCTAAAATATTTTTTTCCTTAATGCACTTGTAATTTCCAAGTCCAGTGATATATTTTATGTGTCCTATCATTTCACAAGTCGACCTTTGACTTTCGACGGGCAATACTGGCCCCATGCTTATTTGATCATTTGGCCATTCTGGGCCAGTTCTGACCCAACACCGGTATATCGGCTGAATGGAATGATTCAGGCTCGTTCATTGCCCTGTATTTGTACAATAAGGGCATCGCATCTTGGCTATATGACATCTGACAATCAATGTCTGTCCCTTTTCTGGCACAAACACACACTGGCACAAACAATTTTATTCATATATTTATGTTAAGCTAATACGCCAAGATATCGCATAACATGTCAAAATTTACTTTAATTCAATAAATAAACAGGAAGCAAAATGAATGTAAATGTAAACCCCACTCTTCTCACGTATGTTTCCTATCTTTTTCATGTTAATGTAGATATCTTAATGTTCTTCTATGTCCACTATTTATTCAGCAAGTCCCCTTATAAGTCATTTAAATCTTTACCTCTAAAAATTCAGTTTGCACACTAGGTCTTCCTATTGCAAAATCGGGTTGCGCGTAATACTTGCAATTCAGCCCTTTCTTATTTTATTTTTGGTTGTGTTTGACGTAGTCACTCACAACTATAGTACCTACATTCTGAGGGACCATTTCTCTACATTTAGAACCGAATAACCTTTCAATTTTGTATTACTGACCGAACGATTGAACAGAATTCTACAATACAGATATGCTGAGATTCAGCCAAAAATTTTGAGTAAAAAAAATAAATATTTACGGGACACCATCATTGTATGTAGCATAAAAGCACAGAAGAACTATTTTCCCTAGGATGTTGCGTAACTCACTTTACCACGAGGAGGAGTATAGTTTCTTTCGAATGAAAAGGTGGCTCATGTCTGAATTCGGATGGTGGATGTGCAGGTTTCGGTTATTTAGTGGTGTTTCAATGGTTCATATAGAAAGCTTGAATAATTATCCGCACAACCTCCTTATAATCACATCTAGCTATCTCAGATACATCAGATATATCTCCAGGGGTTATTTGTTGCTCTACAGAATGGCTGATACAGGTGTATATCTGCTATCCGAAGTAACTATAAACACCACAGTAGGTAGCCACGGAGTTCCATCTATAAACAGAAACTGTGCCGTTGCTCGGTTGTACAAATCAAAGCGCTGATAGTGCTAAGGGGAAAGTATTGTCTCATTTCTTTTCGGCGTAGCTGTATAAAATCGATTTCGATGTTTATTTTTAGACCAAAATCCCCCCTGCAAATCTGCAGAAGTGGACTCGCCCACTTTAACCTGTTGATCATGTAGTATGCGGAGGAGGTGGAAGTTAACCCATATATTATAATTAACACATACTTTCCTATCAATTAGGGGGTCTTACTTTATCAATACGGATCTAACCAACAAACATTATGAATCTTACATATACAATAACATACCTTTGACCCCTTTTTGTAATAAGTAAACTTAACCATGTCAGTGTGTACAGAATGTATATAAATAGACAGCATGATCACTATTTTAAGAATACATCTGGGTTCCAGTCTACAGTCTATTATTAGATTGTAGGAGTTCAGTTTGTTTTCCATTTTACGCCGAATATCTTTTTTTAAAGATATTTCTTGTTTGTTTATCACAGTAAATTTAATAAACGGAGGTCAAAGTTTCGCACAATGCCAATAACCCCGCTTCAACGGTGCGTTAACATGGTCATTAGATGAACGCACCATTTGTTTTAACAGACTGATAACAATTAGTACATTGTCACTCTTACTCCCTTCCCCCCCCCCCCCCCCCCCCCCATATTTCTATAGCCTTCAATGAACAGTTGTTTATTATTTTGATATAAGTTTAATATTTGGAAAAGCTAAGTTACCCTGCATATTTGCAGCTTGTCAAACCCTCTTCCAGTTGAGACACACACAACTTCAGTGCCTTAAGCGCTTTGCTTATTATTTTTAATCAAACTCATTTTCTAACAAAGGTCATATTTTTCATGTTATTCCGTTGTATAATCCTGCTAATGCTTTATATCATCAACTTATATTCTATGAACTGATATTCTTTAGCATACCATGACATATTTATATTAATTTTGGTAATAAAATGTGTTTTCCCCATTTATATATAGACTGAAAAGAAATGTCGTGGTTGTGTTTTTCTGTGGTAAGGATAAAACTGGGAATCCTACTACACTCGATGTACGTACCGAGCTTTGTAATTGAATTTTCAGCAAATAGTGTTGTCTGTAACTCTAATGCATGATTTTAAAAATCTCAAAAATAATATTATGTATCAAGATTATAATATACAAGACAATCAATGAGAAACATTTTTGTTAAATTATTCATTCTCTTCAAATTCATTTTTACTTACTTTTTGTCAAAAACGTGTTTATTTTAGCAATGTTTATGAACATACTGATAGATTACTGTCTGTAACAAATTGTAGGTACAATCATTTGACATATTTCAAAATTTGCCAAATTTTATTGTTAAATTGATATGTAAAAAAAAACTATGAACTTCTACCACAGTGTTTAGAATATGATAATCAGTATGTAAACAAGTACCTTCTTTTTTTCTTTGGTACATAAATCTGAGTTACGTAAAGAACACTGTTTCCTTTCTAAATCTGATACGAGTGATACAGAAATAATGTTAAAAGAGAAAAATATAAAGAAAACCGTTGACTCTACATGGATTCGAAACCCACAACACTCAGTTTCTATGCAGTTTGCAGTAAGTTTAGCCTCTTAATGGATACTCTTCAGTTGGAGGTAATGCATTGAAGTTTCAGAACCCTAAGTCATATGAAGACCGTGAAATTGAAAATATTTTACAAATTTACATGAATATAAACGACATAACATTTCAATATACATATTCAATATATACAGATGCTGTGTAATTTGAATTTCAGCTTCAAGTCAACATGGAACAATAAGTGAACAAGGTGACAAAATAAATAAAAAAACCAAAAAGTAATTAGTGAGGGGGGATTAGCGAAACAAGTATGATGAAATACGCCCCTACATATTTATATATTACTTGGCGCAAAGTATGGTTGCTGGAATTCGAATAAGATCATATCGAAAACAAATATCCTGATTTTAGACACTAATGAGTGTACAGTGTCACAAAATTAAAACAAAATGCGTCAGTATATTTATTCACTGAAGAACATCAGAAGAAATGGAAAGATAAAAACAAGAGATAATTCAAGATACAATCAAGAAACTATATTCTTATAAGCAAATCCCAAATTCAATCCAAAATATTTTCTATAATCCTAATAGATTAATTCTGACAACTTTCAGATGTTATTTATATAGAAACCTGGCTTGAAATAAATTGATGACTATCAAGATGCACAAGCACGTTAATGTCTGTACTTATTAAAGTGCATTAACCCTATTTAAATGACAATGAGACTTCAAATATGTGCGAGTCGCGATGCACGAAAACCAGACAATTATGTTTACTTGAAAGAACGGGTATAAAATGGTTCTATCCATATTCGTTACACAAACATAATATGAGGATAAAACAACATCAAATAAAACAAATTACCCTATGGGGCCACTCATTCAACTCTTGAAATGTTAAATATGTCAACGCACATTGTCGCTTCTTTCTGGTTGCGGGAAAATGACGTAGACAAAAACTTATCCCCAGCCAAGAAAAATTCAATATAGGATTGTACGGCATAGGATCGTACGGTCACTTATCTCTGTTTGTGAGTATTTCTGCTTAATTCAAAAGTAGTGCTTAATTCGTAACTCTCTTATATCACACTTTTCGTTTGTTCACTGTGATTTGAAATACAGATTAAGTGTGTTTCATTTAGATATACTTTGAGCAACAGTGCACATTCTGTCTTATTATTGTCTGCAGGGTTACTCCGCCTTAAGAAAATTACGTCAACTAGTGTAGGAATGTGTAAACCAGACTAGAACCGCAAAGCTGCATCTCGGTTTTCGCTTTAATCCTGATCAGCTTGAAGACTTTCTTTCATTTTAGGCGCTATAATCAACAAGGAAAGAAACGCATTTAAATAGGACTTTAAGCCCTTGAGTTATAAGCAATAAAGCAATTGTATGCAAAGCGTGAAAATATATTGACGTTATGATTAAAGTATAGCTCATGTGATAGTATATTTAATTTTTTATGAATGTCGCATCAATTTGCAATCATTTACCCTGTGTGGCGAAAGCCTATCAAAAGTGGGGTTTACGTAAATCTTCATTTTGTGCATTACTTTCTTATTCGAAGTCATAATTGAAAATGGATTTAAATATTGATCAGTTCATACAGATTATGTGTCCAATTATTTTGAAAGTTTGTCAATAAATTGAGGCTCAAATCAAATCAAAACGACAAAAAACAACAACAAAAAAAAAACGATTTATAGAAAACAAAAACGCATTTCATTTCCTCACTATAACTATCTAATAATCTTCATACCATTGAAAAGGCCAGGATCCGGGCTACAAATCTTCTTTTTACTATTATTTACCAAAATCTTTTTTTAGATATAAGCAATTGGATACAACAGGGGTACCAACATGTTCGTTTTCCCGCCATATCTGTACAGTTTAAGCACATATCAGCACAAACTGAATATATCACCCATAGTCTCTCGATAAAATGCATTGACCTTTGCAAATTTTCAAAATTTGAACCTGTCAGTTTCTTTGAAATATTAAGCGACATAAGCTGTGAATATTTCATGAAAATTGAACAAAGAATAAAATCAGGACTTTCAAAAACAAAAAATAAAAAAGCATAGTCTCGAAAATTGAATTTTCCGATTTTTTTTAGTAAGATTGATCGCCTATAGAGGACAACCCGTGCGTGACCTGAAGTTGTCACACTTTATATTTAGTCAGCAAATGTGTTGAAAATTATATGCAGCAAACAAAATACTTCTATCTCACCTCAAACAAAAATGGATATTTTATAGAACTACCCTTACTTGCATTTTTTGCAATATTCAACCCCTCCTAGCACAAACAACAACAACAACAAAAAAACCCTGAACTTTTGTCACATCATACTTAAATGGGGTGTTAATATGGAATGGAAAAGAATGCAAAAAAATGCCATTAAATCGGACTTCAGAGTATTGAGTTATAACCAAAAAGGTATTTTGATGCAAAATTCCACCTAGCAGCAAAATCAGTAACTAATTTGATAGTATTATTATCTTAGTACCATCTTCAGAAACATGTTGATATGTGTCCAAAGATCTCCATTTATCTATATCTTAATATTTGTGCTTAAATTTTAAATATACTAAGTTCAAATTTTCATTTTAATTTCAGAAATGTTGCGAAAATTGTGTCTAAAGAACTTTGTACTCTTCAAAGATGAACATCAGCTCGAGTTTTCAGAGGGGACAAATTATTTTATTGGTCCGAACGAAACTGGCAAGTCCAGTTTGTTTGAATTGATTAGACGATGCCTGAGTACTTCCATGTCCACTAAACTATCAAAATCTTATGATAAAGACAAGCCTTCTTTGGTATGTGCTGTATTTCAAATTAATGGTCCGAATAATCAACAGGACAAGACAAGTATTGTTTCAGCCTTTATTGGACTCCCTAAAGGAGTAAAAGAAGAAAACGCCGGTGATGGAGAAACTACAGGAAAAAATCCCGATACCAAAATGTATATAAAGTTAGCCTGCAGAATTTCTAGTGAGAAGGAGTCTAATGAAATAGACCTTGTAAAAACAAATCTTATGGATATTGTAGTAAATCAAAAATTTGAGATAACACATGAAAATCAGTTAGCTGCAAACGAGTGTTTCCGTGTTTTGAAGAAGTTTATAGAGGGAGATTTAGACATTGACCCATTAATGGAAAATGCTACAGAAATGATCAAAGAAAAGCAAACAGATTTTTTAGAAAAGGACGTGGCCGTTGATGGAGAAACAGACTGCAACAAAATTTTGAAAGAACTAGACGAAAAAGTCGTTAACACATTTCCAAACAGAGGCATTGGAGCTCTACAGTGGTCCCACAGTAAATGTGTGGACTTTCGTGCAATGGAAAGCAATTACAAAACTGCACTTGAGAGAGCTGAAATCATTAAATGGTTTATTGAAATTAAAAGTAAAAATAAAAAAGATGAACCTGAAAACACAGCTTCAACAAGAGAGAAAAATGAAGTCATATCTGAAGATGAAATAAGAGACGAAAACGAGTTGTACAATATAATTACCGACAACAATAATTTCAACTTTGAGGCATGTTTCCAACAGGACCACAAGAACCGGTATTCTCTTCTTAAAGCACCAGAAGGTTATGTGGAAGCCAAAAACTGCTCAATTTTATTGGCAGTTCGTCGTTTCAACACAGTCATCCTTGAAGACCCAGAAAGGGGAATGCATCCGCAGATGATAGAGCGGCTACGAGATTTAGTTTTACCAAAAATTAAGAATAAAGTAGTTCTTGTGTCTTCACACCATCCACATTTTGTCTGCTTCAGCAATATCAGCAGAGTATTCTTACTTCGACGTCCTAGAGTAGACACGGAACGAGACACATCGCGGATCGTATCAGTAGGGGAAGTTTTAGAGGCCAACTACGATGTTCCAGTAAGAGGAAAAAAGAAAGTTAAGAAGAGTAAAAACAGAGTAAATATCAGCTATCGTTTGACAACAGCGGAGTTTCGCTCAATCATGTATGCAGAAAGAGTAATAATTGTTGAGGGAAAATGGGATGTTTTCTTTGCTGAATCTTTAAAATTAGTCATGCTAGATGAAGAGAGCCACATACCACATTTCACTAACGATGAAGAAAGAAAAATCAAATCAAAATTAGCAACTCTGGTTATTTATCCTGTAGACGGTAAAGGCTACATAGACATAATGTATAAACTGTGTGAAGGACTTCACATTGCAGTTTGTTCTTTGGAAGATAAAGACGATGAAAACGATAGTAATACTCGAACAAAAGAATTTGAAAAACCCAAGCAAGAGTGGCAATTTAGGTGGAATAAAGGCAATCTTGAGAGGGTATTTGAAAATTTTAACAAATATTTAACCGACACCAGTTTTGAAGAGAAACTTAGAAAGGTATTAAAGGTATCTAAAGGTGCTAAATTTGGTGAAATTGGAAACGTGGATGATAGAAACGCCGTTGTTTCGGATGTTCTACAGAAATCTAAACGTGATGTTGAAAATGAAGACGGAAACGAATTTCGACGCTTTGTCAAATTTTTATGTAACTTTTTATCAAAAGAGGGGGGGATCGGCGACTCTTTCTACCATAGAATCGTCTACACCAGGAGTTCCTCTGAGTATGTAAATTTTCAGTCTTAATGAAAAATGATACAATGGTTTTGCAACAAGAACATATACATTACACATGCAAATAATGTCATTTGGAAAAGTATTAATGTACACTATTATACACAATGACAATTAAGGCCATCTAAATATTGATAACTTCGTTCTGTGTCTGCTCTGATTGATGAAAACCTGCATTTCTAGTTTGAAACTTGGAAAGAAAACCAAAGTTTATTATCACAAAACATCAGATCAATAAGCAATAAATACACCCCCCCCCCCCATTGACCACGGCGCGAGTCAACAGCTTATTGAATAACATATATTTTTTATTAAAATCTTCGTAAAGTAAGCGCAATTGTAATGATAATTCGTTAAAAAAAATATTTAAACTGTATATAAAAACAATATATAAAACAATATAATTTTATTTCACAATTTATTGAAATTACATGTATGTGTTTGTTTATTGACATTTCAAAATCTTTTCGGTATAATTGTCAACTGAATATATATAATATATATATATATATATCGTGTGTATCGATGTTATGTTCAATACATTCAGAAATGGTTTGTCATTATTTTCATTGTCTATTGATATTGGACTAAATATTGGAGATATATAACTACAGCACATATCAGGGTATTGCTAATGATACTGTTTTGATGGCATAACTGCAGAAACTCTTCAAAAGAAATAGTATCGTGCACTAAGACTGAATTCATGTACATAATTCAATTTTATTTGAGGTCCGTTTGAGTATAAGGATAGTTCCCTAGACATGGTTTCATGCTATGTGTATAAAATAAATGACACTGATCTGCGAGACAGCTGTTCAATTTTATGTGTTGAAAATAAAATATTGTAACTCACAAAATAAAGGCATATGTTTCATGTTATGTAGTTTTTTCTTCCTATTCTTTATCTTCTTATGGTTAGATTGTGTGAATGAATGCTTTAATGAAAACAGAAGTTTAAATTTAGTAGTACTGACATCTATAGCTCGTTCATTTATTTCAAATATCTTTCTAACGTTTGTAACGTTATGATTTCAATATATATGTTTATTGTTTTCTACAGATATTTCTTAAGGCAATTTTAAAGTTAATTTATTATTTGATATTCTATTGTAAGAATTTATAACATTGGTTAGTTTACTTATGTTCATTTAAAATCATTAGATTCAAATATGGCTATACGCCTCTTGAAAATTTATTTCTTTGAATATTTGTTAATAACCGTGTACATATTAAAGCCTTTAAATATAGTACTATTGCGATATCTAAGTGCTAAAGTTGTTAGTCAGTATTGTATTTATAGCAAAAATTATCATGTGTGCATGATATGGACATATGAATTAAATTCATTTGCTTTTCTATTTATTATTCAGTTACTTATTCTAAATCATGCTTGCTTGAACCCTTTTCATTTATATCTAAATTTAATTGTTGATAAACTTCTTTCCTTTTTCATCTCAAGAATATTATGTCTTTTTCGACCATCCATCAGTCTTTCTGTTTTCTAGGTTATTTCGACTTTTTAGAGCTAAACTCAAAATAAATCTCATTGTGTCATGAATCGAGTTTTATGTTCAAAGAGACGGAACGAAGACCATTTTCCTTATCAAACTGGTATAAATCTAAATCTATTGTGAATGCTTAAAGGACAAATTGATCAAATTCGGTGACCTAACTTGTATCGTATGTTTTCTTAATAAATGCGAATTCAAGACCTCAGGGTTAGCGGTATCAAGGTTGTAATCTAATTGTATTTCTACTTTATGGCAAAATTATGATTTAACTTTCATATAGTTAGAATGTTTGTCAAAGTCGTTAATAGTAGTACTGGAATATCGCCCTTGAATTTTGTGCTCATCACATAAGAGTAGTTCAATGACTGTCTTACCCACTTTTAACACAGTTTGTACTTAATCTATCCCATGATGCTTGTTCCACTCTTATGCTCATGGAGTAATATTTCATTTATACTTAAAGTCCCAGTATGTTATAAATATTAGACCTAAATCCGAATGCACTTACAACATATATAATTCAGTTTTAATTTCATCACTGAAAAACCTTGAGAAATGCCTAATATACAGGAAAGATTCTATTAGAAAAAATGCAAATTTTGGCCGTCTCGTTCTATATTTAGCTCAGCACAATGACAGCATAAAATTAACATACAAGGGTTTTTTCAGAAGTTCATGGATTTTCTTCCTATCTCCTCTACTACCGTGTATCAATATTTATTCAGTCTATAGAAAAAGTCCACGAACTTCTGAAACACCCCATGTACACCGAGACATCCGTGGTTTTACTGTGTTTCAGAACAAGCTCCGCCCATCTTTCTCACTATTTTGCCCTGTCTGAACAACTAAGACTTCCGGGCGAATATTTCATTATGTGGGCTTAATTAAACATTAAGAGGTTAATCAAACATCATTTGAGGCTTTGCTAATTAGAAATTTTGAAAATATATTTTTCCCAGCTAAAACGCACTGGGGCTTTAACTATATCTACAGAAACTCTAAAGTTCCGAGATTGTTTTACTCAGACATAAATGCAGATGGAAATAAAAATTACTTGTTTTAATATGATATTTTATTATGTGAGAGAAAATAAATTTCTAACTTACACCAGAAACACAAAAGAGTAGATCTTGTTTTCTTTTAAAAATATCTCAGATTTTCATGATATAAAAATGATAATGACAATAGCTTCCCGTATAAATGTATATGTTTAAATGTGTAAAGTTACACAAAATTTGTCATAAATGGAAAATTTTCGGTATGTTGATATGAGATTATATATGAACCTGATATGTAAATGTACGAATATCAATAATATATAATGATAGCCATTAATCAAACATGAAATATGAATACAGTGGAACCTCTCTAAATCGCTCAGTGCACGGACCAGCTGAAATGTTTGTTTTTCAAAAGTGTGCGGTTTACAGTGGGTTTTGCTATTTGAGTGCTTTTTGTTATGTGTAAGGTATTATTCTCCACTTGTTATGTGAATGGCATTATATATATATAAATATATATATATATATATATATATATATATATATATATGTAGGCATATATGACATCATTCTACGTCATTTATGTGTTTGGTATTATTGCATTTTTTATATTTATTCCAAAATGTTTCTATTAATGGGTTATAATAAGTATAGGAATTTTAGTTGTTATATATTATTGATACTACATTCAACATTTCTTTTATTCAAATAGGACTTAAGAAAAACTTAACATGTAACGATATACTAAAAAACACCTTAAACTTGCACGCTAAATCAATGTCTGCTATGGAGCTTTCTTCAATGAAACCAATTAGTCATCTAATATATTTTAGCCGTATTATCTACTCAATTTAGGTTTGTCACAAAATGCATTTTACATCAGAAAGAGCAGATGATATTCTTTCTTTCGCACAGTATCCGTCAATCATTTACGGGGAAGATAAAATAGTGTGTTTGTTGACGGATTTGTATAGTCACTACTATAATTTTCAATAACTTCTGGATCTCAAAACGCTCGATTAACGCTATTATTACCTTATTCCATCTTTAACCATGCCAATCAGCGTAATTGTAATTGTACACCGCTAATTGTATTAATCACACTCAGAAGATGAAACGTTTACACCGGTTAATCTCGTATACAGTTTTCAGAAAGGAAAAAAAAAACAACGGTATATTTTTCGGATATGTTCATGTTTTGCCTCGTCCGGAATTCGGAGGCTCCGGTTTAGAGAGTGTTTTAAATAAAAATATATAGGGAAAGAATCGGGACTTCAGAAATCGTGCGGTTTAGAGAATATCCCGGTTTATAGAGAGTGCGGTTTTGACAGGTTCCACTGTATATCATTTTCATGATTCTTATACTAATATTATGTTGGCAATGTATTTGTGCTTGTTTTGTGATTAAAAGTAACATCACATGTACAGCTAGTTAGTGTGGTCTAATTGTAAATATCACATGTACAGCTAGTAAGTGTGATCGAATTGTAAATATCACATGTATAGCTAGTTAGTGTGATATAATTGTAAACATCACATGTATAGCTAGTTAATGTGATCTAATTGTAAACATCACATGTACAGCTAGTTAGTGTGGTCTAATTGTAAATATCACATGTACAGCTAGTTAGTGTGATATAATTGTAAACATCACATGTATAGCTAGTTAATGTGATCTAATTGTAAATATCACATGTATAGCTAGTTAATGTGATCTAATTGTAAACATCACATGTATAGCTAGTTAGTGTGGTCTAATTGTAAATATCACATGTATAGCTAGTAAGTGTGATCTAATTGTAAACATCACATGTACAGCTAGTAAGTGTGGTCTAATTGTAAATATCACATGTACAGCTAGTTAGTGTGATATAATTGTAAACATCACATGTACAGCTAGTTAGTGTGGTCTAATTGTAAATATCACATGTATAGCTAGTTAGTGTGATCTAATTGTAAATATCACATGTATAGCTAGTTAGTGTGATCTAATTGTAAACATCACATGTATAGCTAGTTAGTGTGTTAATTGTAAACATCACATGTAAGCTAGTTATGTGATTAATTGTAAACATCACATGTACAGCTAGTTAGTGTGGTCTAATTGTAAATATCACATGTACAGCTAGTTAGTGTGATATAATTGTAAACATCACATGTATAGCTAGTTAATGTGATCTAATTGTAAATATCACATGTATAGCTAGTTAGTGTGATCTAATTGTAAATATCACGCCTCCGCTCAAATCTCTTCAGAGAATTGTTTGACACCTAGGTCAGGTATAACAAGTAATATTTGAGACACATAGATGATAATATTTGTTGTTGTGTTTAGTTCAAATCTTCCTAGTTAATATATAGCGATGGACGGTAAGGTTAATAAAGCGTAAATAATTTCATTTTTCATCGGCTAGAAAATTTAACAAACAAGAGAACTAAGTTACCTTAAAGGAACATATATTGTTAAATGCTGATCAACAATTTTAGCGATATTTAAAATTTTTACATAGATTATAAAGGGTCAACGCTTTTATGTTTTATGTTAGGGTGCCATGAGGTTTTACGTGAAATAGATTTTTTGAAATAGAAAATAGAATGGTTTTTTGATGAATGATTTCAGATATGATTTAGTCTAAATGCCATCCATATCATTTAAAGAAATTGTTTAACTATTAGACACATGGCTCTACGGCGGACAGGGGTATAACTATATATTAAATTACAGTAAGTCTAGAAGGTTGCCGAGGTCAATGAACATTATAGTAATAAGACAATCAGTCAAACCTAATATATACTCCAAAAAGACAAAGTTTTCATTTTTTGGAAAAGCCAAGCATTTTTCATTGATGCTAATTGAGACTAAATCTTATGATCAGTATCATCAATTTAATTGTCGCCAATAGGAGATTTAATTTTGATATTTCATGACTTTAGAAAATTACCTACCGCAAGCCTTTGTCTGAAGTTAAAATAATTTGAAAAATATTATAAATATTAATATAATTATTCTTGTTTTAAATGTATATGTGTTATTTTTAAATCAGTCAAGTGTCTGAGACTGTGTTGCCTCCAACTTACTCGTTATTAAGTATGCTTCACTTATCCTAAACAAGTACTGAGTGAGTCATGTATAATTGCAACTGATATTTATGCGGCAAATATTTTATGCCTTCGTAAGTGCCATATCATATAAAGCTTTCATTAGTCTAAGAATTTATTAAAAACTGAACTTACCAAAGTCGTTTTGGCAATATCAGGATAGGTTACACTCTGCGTAAATGTTCAATATGTAACACTTGTATAAATATGCATAGCGTTACAAAAATGCTAAGTGTCATATCAATGTTTATGTTGTCTTTTAAGTTATTTGTCAACTGTCCTCCTTTCTTATGGTTTCTTTCTCTATAAACTGTATATCTTTAAGCACATTTCTGGCAATATATTTTCTTTCGTTGAATATTTAAGATTGATAAAACGGAATAAAAAATATTTCATATAAACTTTCAACACACTGAAAGAAGTATACATATCTTAACTTGTACACTAATATGTTTTTTTTTTATGTGTTTATTCATTTCTTGATAAAACTACAAATGTTTAAAAATAAACTGTTGTTTAACACAATAGCTTATGCTGTTATTAAATGAATTTTAAACATTTTAACATTAAAGAAATTTAATTCATCTTTTAATAAGGATATACAAAACTACAGTCTATTAATATGTATTTTGAGAATTTAAAGGCAACAAAATATCTGCATAGTGAGGGAAAATTGGTAATTTACTTTCGGATAGAATATAAGTATGTCGGAAAAAACAGCATTAATTATTCATAAATGTATGAAACAAATATATGTGCATGTGGAGAAATCATCATTAATTTAATTTAATTTAATTATATTGTTATTTCAAATGTATTTTAACTTCCATGTTTAATTTCTATACGTATATCAGACCAACATTTCTGCAAAAACTAATTGTTCTCCGATTATGCATTATTCCCAATTGTCCCACCTTATTTTTTTCTATTTTATATTGAAGTTGAACAGTTGGCTAGACACATATCTACATGTGTTTTTTCCTGTTAAATTCATACATGTCTATTATAAAAGAATACCTGATGTGAGCTAACCTAAATCTAATATCAATGTAGGATGAGGATAAAAGAAAAGTAAAAAACATATTGATCAAAATGTAGAAACAACGGTTGAGAAAAATTTGATGCTATTCTAAGTTTGCATTTTTGTTTATTGTGTTTAGCAATGTAAATGCACAAAAGTGATTTTGTTGACATAATGGATGTCTCAGTGTTTCTCTATAGTTCATGGGATCATGCTTCTCTGTAAACGGATTAAAATAAAAGTCTATATTTCATCAATTGTCTAAGATTTAGAAACTTATTTCGAGTTTATTTCTTTACAACCCCATTAGCAGATATATAATGAATGTATTAATTAAACAATAACTAAAGTGAGTAGTAAACTTTCACCCTTCCAAAAAAATAGGAAAAAGTGAAGGCGATATATGATCAGAGATAAACAAAGAAAAATGTAAACTCATGTAAACTCATGTATATAAACTCATGTAAACTCATGTATATAAACTCATGTTAACTCATATAAACTCATATAAACTCATGTAAACTCATATAAACTCATGTAAACTCATGTATATAAACTCATGTTAACTCATATAAACTCATGTAAACTCATGTAAACTCATATAAACTCATGTATATAAACTCATGTAAACTCATGTATATAAACTCATGTAAACTCATGTAAACTCATGTAAACTCATGTAAACTCATGTATGTAAACTCATGTAAACTCATGTATATAAACTCATGTAAACTCATGTAAACTCATGTATAAACTCATGTAAACTCATGTAAACTCATGTATATAAACTCATGTAAACTCATGTATATATATATATATATATATATATATATATATATATATTAAATCCATCTTATGGATTTGACGGTTAAATGACGAATGCCCCTTTCATATTCATTAACATATTAGCAGATTTGCTCACATATGCAAATCTGTATAAACACTTAGTTCTAAATATGCACATAAGTATGTCACATGAAAACTCATCGATTATACAAGGATTGAACCAGCATTATGATAACTTGGGGTGTTTTAAAGACGCATTTCTAGATTGGTGTATATCGTAAATCACATACAGATAGTTCCTGTGATGTTTCATATATCTTTCTATCTAAAATATGAACTGATTGAACTGAACCGACATGTATAACCATGAGTTAAACATAAAAAATGGAAGACAACATCAAGAAAAAGTAAAATAAAAATGTATAAAAAAAGTAAATTGGGACATGCTAAAATCAGAACTAACCTAGTATTACGAAACTGTAGTCAATAAACTGCCATGTCATGATCCAAATAACTAATGGGAAAATTTTAAAAACAAACTAAATGAATTATCAAACCAATTCATACCAACCAAAATCACCAAACCTAACTGTGATCTACCCTGCGTTACCAAAAAGGTTATGAAAATGATCCATAATAGAGATAAACTATACACTAAATGTAAAAATCAAAGAGTTGTGACTATTATAGTAAAATGAGACAGAAACTTA
The DNA here is from genome assembly GCA_021229015.1 of Solen grandis. Taxonomy (NCBI): domain Eukaryota; kingdom Metazoa; phylum Mollusca; class Bivalvia; order Adapedonta; family Solenidae; genus Solen; species Solen grandis. The sequence goes on along the minus strand of CM037783.1, from coordinate 32,774,596 downwards.
TCATTCTAAAGACTTACATACAAAAAAGAAATATGGAAGTCATATTGGGAAAACTTAGAAACAGTCATCTTTTCTAGTGATTCTGAGAACTGTAAAAACAAAAAATTCTATTATTTTGTGAAACACAAGAAAACTGACAATCAAGGTGTTGCACCACTGAAATCTAAAGGAAAAACGCACACTAATCCCGTAGACAAAGCAACACTTCTGAATAAACAGTTTGAATCTGTGTTCTCCAAATCCATTCCTGAAAACCTCAAAATACAGTGTTAAATAAACATATTTAAGAATAGTAATTTTCATGAAGATAATTACATGTGTGATAGTGTAATTTCACAATCTGGCATTTCAAAATTACTAAAAAACCTAAATCAAAACAAGACATCTGGACCAGATCAGTTACATCATAGATTATTAAAAAAACTCCGTGTTGAAATAGCCCCCTTTCTCAATCTTTCAGTCATCCAATAAAACTGGTATAGTACCAAATGATTGGAAAACAGCTATTATTACAGCTGTCTATAAAAAAAGGCCTAAGTGTATAGCCAGTAATTATAGACCCATCTCATTGACTTGTATTTCTTCCAAATTAATGGAACATATTTTGGTGTCAAAAATCATGAGCAATCTTGACTCCAAAGATCTGTTAGCACCTTTCCAACATGAAATTCGTTCAAAACACTGTTGTGAGACTCAATTAAGATCTTTCACTCAAGAAATATTTGACAACTTTGAGGCAGGAAAACAAACAGATCTAATTATTATGGATTTAAGCAAGGCCTTTGATAAAGTTGCCCATCAACTATTATTATACAAACTCATGAAACTCAGTATTAATAAATCTGCCATATCTTGGATTCAATATTTTCTAAGTAACCGTACACAATCAGTTGTAATGGAAGTCCTTACCAGTATTGTCTGGGGTCCCCCAGGGTTCAGGAGTGGTTCCTTGTCTTTTTCTCTGTTACATAAACGACCTGCCCAACACAGTTAATAGAGTCAGACTTTTTGCAGATGATACCATTTTATATCTGACTTTTGATTCATCAGCCGACTCATTAAACCTTCAACATGATCTTGAAAAGTTAGAAGAACAAAAATGTTCAATGGAATTAAATTCCGACAAATGTGAAATTATAAGGGTCTCAAAAAGGAAGAAAACAGTTAATTTTTCTTATAAGCTATATGATATTGAATTAAAACAAACCAAAAATTCAAAATACCTTGGTTGACCAAAAAATGATGACTTTAGTTGGAAAAAAACATATTCAGGATGTCTCATCAAAAGCCAGTATCACTCTAAGATTCATAAAAAGAAATATACAATGAAAGAATAAAACAATTAAGAAACTGCCTATTAAACTTATGTCCGTCAACAACTGGAATATTGTAGTACCATTTGGCACCCAGTGCAAAAGAACTTGATATATGAAATTGAAAGGGTCCAAAGAGCTGCCGCTAGATATGTCATGAACGATTACTCTTATCAAAGTAGTGAAACAACAATGA
>CM037783.1:32759492-32772987 GCA_021229015.1 Solen grandis | reverse complement strand
AAATATAAAAATTTAAGTATGACATAAAAAATTGTAAAATATTAAAAATGAAATGATTTGATATAACAAATTTTCAGAGTACCTCCAAATGTTCTTATTTAAAAGCAGTGTAATGTTATAAATTATCCTATGAACTATAAAAAAAATCTATGATAATCCGCTGCATAAAACCTTATTTAGTTCCAGGCTGATCATGTAATGAGCAGTTATCTGCTCATTGTAGTTAGGACATACAATTTTTTCTTCACCTTTATTTTATTTCTTACTGACAAAAGCTTGTTCAGGTCTGATTTTATCAGTTGTAAACTGTATCAAAATAGTTTATACAGGCATATACATTAATGATCAGCACCTTAAAGCATATATTCATTGATAAAGGACTTCTAGAACATTCCGAGGAAAAGCGCGCGAAAGACCGACGCACAACAAATTTAGTACGCTCTAGAAATAGTTCAGTATTTTTTCTATGAAATATACTTATTTATAGACGGTAATACAAAAAAATATATCTGTAAATAGGCTTGTTTGATATTTGTTCATATCATTATTGCATATGACAATTATGATATAAAAGCGTTATTAGTTGTTTTGGTTTTGGCGAATTAATTTTCAATGAGAGCGTCTCGGCAGGCTGGAAGAATTCAATATACATAGTAATTAAGGGGTTTCATGTCATAACACGGTGGATTCTTTCTTGCTGTTTTAAATCATTTTCACAAAGTAGCATTCCTCAATTGATGGAAAAGGATTGTATTTAACTTACTGAAATCACTTTCATGTTTACATCAAAAAGAAAAGTAATAACACTAAGCTGAATGATATATACAAGCTGCACCCCTTATTTACAGTAATTTTATAGTCCATAACGATGCGTTAACCAATAACAGGAGTCCTTTTATTCAGCTTAGAAATATTTACCGCTGTTAGCGTACATTTGATTGGTTTAAGATGCGAGTTGAAATCGAAATTATACAGCTACGCCGAAAAAATAACAAAGGGCAATTAATCCTAAATGATACAAAATAGAGTTATGGTTCTTGTGCAGTGCACTTCTCTTGATCAAGCTCTATCAACTTATGACGTTTCATAATGATACCTCTTACAGGTTTTGAGTTATGCTCCGGACAATATTTGAGCATGAAAAATAAATCCTAAATGATACAAAATATAGTTATGGTTCTTGTGCATAACACTTCTCTTCATCAAGCTCTATCTACCTATGAAGTTTTATGTTGATATCTCTAATAAGTTTTGAGTTATGCTCCAGACAATCTTTCGGAACGGATGTACAAACGTACGTACGGACGGACAAAGGCAAATCTATATGCCCCCCACCCCCAAAAGAGTTGGGGGCATAAAAACACAGTACAAACTCATAAATAACTCAAAGCAGAGCTATATACATAAATCCCTCCCTTTAGAGATGACAAATACACTTCAAATCAAATACTGCTAATTAAAAGCAAATATCCTAAATAAACCATTTCAATCAGTCTTCTCTAGCATCACCCGCCCTCTTTGAATAATGTCACAATAATAACTTCCTTTTAGCGACACTCACTAGGTACCTTCCTTCATACCACGTATGTCATAAAGTTTCTATGACGTAAAATCATAACACAATATATGATATTTAATAATTTTAATAATCACCCATAAGTGTTCAAGTTTATGACGACAAACAGTGAGCAAAGTTCTAAAATTTTTCAAACTCTTTCCTTTAAAGTGGCATAATCACATTAACCCCCTAACCCAATGAATATCCGATGTACACATTTATGACTTGATTTATATTGATTTAGTGCACTTCAAAAGGCATATGAAATTTTCTCGACATGCAGACTGTGTAGAATCTACACTATTGTATGAGCAACATATGAACCTGTTGTTTAGGAGAGAGAAACACAGTTCAAGTAGTCTATATTTTAAATACCATTCCAAAAAAAAAAAAATGAAAGACTTTTTGAATAAACCATGTGATACCACTGCATAACGGCATTGTTTTATTTTTTGTTTTTTTTACTTTCAAATGAAATATCTTTTTAAAAGCGAATTTCGACAATAAAAATTATCGCTTCATAAAATGAAAATGTTCATGTTAAAAAAAGTGAATAATAGACTTGAAGCTTTTACTGTCACAGAAAGGCCAGGTCAGACTGAAAATCATTCTAATTCTGAACAGTGTTTACAGTGTTCCTTCCACAAACAAACATAATAAAAGTAGTAAACGGCAAATATTGATTGTTAAGGGATAAAGAAAGGCTAGCAAACATTGTATTGTTAAGGGATAAAGAAAGCTAGCAAAATTGTATTGTTAAGGGATAAAGAAAGGCTAGCAAACATTGTATTGTTAAGGGATAAAGAAAGGCTAGCAAACATTGTATTGTTAAGGGATAAAGAAAAGCTAGCAAATATTGTATTGTTAAGGGTGAAAGAAAAGCTAGCAAACATTGTATTGTTAAGGGTGAAAGAAAAGCTAGCAAACATTGTATTGTTAAGGGTGAAAGAAAAGCTAGCAAACATTGTATTGTTAAGGGATAAAGAAAGGCTAGCAAACATTGTATTGTTAAGGGATAAAGAAAGGCTAGTAAACAGGGATAAAGAAAGGCTAGCAAATAATGTATTTTTAGGGATAAAGAAAGGCTAGCAAATATTGTATTTTTAGGGATAAAGAAAGGCTAGCAAACATTGTATTGTTAAGGGATAAAGAAAGACTAGTAAACATTGTATTGTTAAGGGATAAAGAAAGGCTAGCAAATATTGTATTTTTAGAGATAAAGAAAGGCTAGCAAACATTGTATTGTTAATCAATTTCTTGTTAAGGGATAAAGAAAGGCTAGCAATCATTGTACTGTTAAGGGATAAAGAAAGGCTTACAAACATTGTACTGTTAAGGGATAAAGAAAGCTTAGCAAACATTGTACTGTTAAGGGATAAAGAAAGGCTAGCAAACATTGTATTGTTAATGAATAAGGAAAGGCTAGCAAACATCATTGTATAACTACTTTATAATCTGTTCAAATAAATCTGAAACTTTAATGAATAGCTGAATACATTAAAAACTGTTTTTGGATGTAGAATAATGATTTCTTTGCATAATGAAAACAAAGCAAATTGTGAGAAGTGTGTATCTAGACCAAAACAATCTTCTTTTTTAGCTCTGTTAATTTTAACACAGGACTACCTCATTGTAATACTTATCTAAAATTTTAGTATGAAATATGTATGTTTGAGCAGATTGAATTAAGTATAAATATACACACAAATGAAGATATCAGCAATTTCTTCTTTATCTAAAATCTTAATCAAATAACTGAAGATAATGTATCAAAATCTCCAAATTCACTAAAACATGGTAGGCATGATGCTATGTATATCATTATATACAGAAGACATTGTTTCATTTATGTTGAATATTCAAACAATAATTGAACCATTAAGAATAAATCATTCCTAATGTTTGGTGCTCATATTTTCATACCAGAAAGATTTACTTCATATTCATAAATATAAGATAGAAATATACCCATATCAGAGAAACAATACAAAATTTTAAACAAATATGTATCACACATAGAAAATATCACACGTAACCACCAATTTTAAAGTAAAGTCCCTGTAATAATTCCGTTCCGTCTTGGACCACTTCACCTCTACCATGATAGACAAGGTACCCTAATGAAACATTAGGAAACCTTGGTTATCTCCGTGAAAGGCAATAAGGTCCGAAATGTAGCTGAACCATTATAAGGTCTTTACCAAAAATATGCATGGGTAGTAATGATAAAATGTTAACTATCATATCAGGATTCAACATCAATATCATATTGATACCACCTTTTGTTTACAAACTTTCTCTTTGTAAACATGACTTGCATAAGCCAATCAACAATGTAGAGTCACAGACATGTTTTGACAAAAAATATTTGGATAAATAATGTACACTGTGTTATAAGTGTACATTATTTAAAACAATGAAGATATCAGTCAGTATTTTTTTTATTTGAAAAGAATCTTATAAAATTAAATATCTTCAAATTCTAGATATGCTTTTCTCAAAATATTGGATTTCAGTCAATTCTAACTCTTTGTCAAACACAATCTGTGCATTGTCAACATTAACACTGTATTTGCATTGTGTTAAAAGAACTCTTAAAAGAGCATGACTCTGATCTGTCCAAACACCATACAGTATTTGACAAACTTTCCACAAAAATATGCCATATACATTCTGTCTGGCTGTTGGGACCTTCAGTTAACCAAACCCCTCCAGACACTGATATAACCTAACGTTTGTTCCTGTCTGCAACAATTCCATCCCTCCTCTAACTTGTCCCTAAGAGTTCAGCCAGTTCAGTGGATTTGTAGAGTCTGAAAAACACATTTTCTTCAATTACAATGTACATGTATTGTCAAAAAACAAACAAAAACACACACACAAAATGAATGTCTTTTTTCTTTACTTTTCTTTTTTAAGTTCATTTCATCAAAAGTTTGGAAGCCCTTGTGTGATGGAGGGTTTAATCTGACCTACCAGGAAGAGGCTCGCCATCTGATCAGGGTTAAACACTGTGAAGAAGAAGTCAATCTACTCACTTTGCAAACTGCTCTCCCCCTTTCTCCCGAATGACAGTCCTGGCTGTTTTGCTACACTCGGCTGCTGTAGTCAGAAGCATCAGGAAGCAGGTCCTCGTCTCCTTGGCAACACCGTTACCTTGGTTATCAACAAAATATGAGATTTCAGTTCTCTTCTTCATTCCATACAATCAGATATTTATCATTCTATTTAACATCAGGAGTAACAGCAATATAGTCATCATCATCATCCAAGATCTCAAATATCATCATCATCATCAACAACAACAACAACTTTATCACCATCATCATCATTATAATCTATCATCATATTCACACTTATTTACCATATATATCCATGATATCAGCTGTCACCTGTATCATATCTGTCATGCAATTTTATCACTGAAGCTGATCAATCCTTCAGCTATGATTATAGTAATGGCCAACACACTAGAGGCCATTAACCTTGAAAAACCTTAGAGAAAGTTAACAAATATGTCGATAAATAGGTATGCAAAGTTTTGTTCCGTTCCTCTTAGAGTTAAAATATAGAATTAAACGGAGATATAAAACAACGCAGCACTAAGTACAATATGATTAGCTTAGTTCTCCATGTGTTTGAAATCTCTAAATGTATCTAAGCAGTGTTAATTGTTGATGCTACATACAGGTCAGGGAAGACTCCAAGTGCATAGGGGCACTGGGGTAGTACCACTAACCTACTCAGGGTTCAGGATTTTCTTACCTAAATTTAAGGATTTTTCAAGGCTAAAACTGTTTTTTCAAGGTAACTTTTGGAACATATTTTTTCTTTCATGGCAACTATTTGAGCACTAAAAAATTGTCCCAAAATGTGGTAAACAAACAAGAAATTTACCATTTACACAATGTTTGATGACGATTTACGCAACACTTACTCACAATTTCAGTTTGTTCCAAGAGCATTTCGTTCACAAAAATACATCAGTTTCTATTTAGATGAAGATCTTTTTTTTAATTTCTTTTGATAATACAACGATTTTTGTATTTAAAATGCATTGCTTATGCAGACCTGAATATTCAAGGTTTTTACTAAAATTCAACGACTTTTACTGTAATTCCAGTACTATTTTTATGTTTTTTTCAAGGCAACACTTGTTCAAGTATTTCTCATGATTTAAGTCATTTTCAAGGACTTTTCAAGGCCTGTATGAACCATGCTACTGCAAACCAGCAGGAAGATATGAAAACTATGAATGACCCAACTAGAACAATGTCACATTTAATCATTCTTAAACTTAAATGTAAACCCATATCAAGAGAACACAATCCTCATATAAAACATGCATGTATGTAATAATCAAGTGCTGGTACCCACCTTTGACTTCATTCAATGTCTTGAGGAGAGCCAGGAGCCAGCCAGTCTTCAGCAGGATGGACGGGATGTCCTCAAACATGGGTATACAGGCACACATGGCTGAAGCAGGGAAAACATTGAGCATAAAAATTCTTTACTTCATATAGATTCATTTTGACCCTTTGGCAAACAGAGCAAACCCAGATCCTATAGGAGCTATCTTATCAGGGTCTCCTCTGTTTGTTTATGCAACATTGTAGCTCAGATTCTATACAGTCTGCAGAGCAAGAAAAAAAAATACTGTTTCATGTATCATTTAAAAATCAGTTAATTAATATTCATGAAGTCATAAATTTGTACATGAATATTCATGAAGTAAAGGGTTAAAGTTATATCAAAATCTAGGTAAGTCTAGCCTTTAGAACATGCAGTATAATTGAATACTTCTATTCATCGAAAAGTTGACATATCATTGGAGTCTGAGGACATTAGGTGAGAAGATATATTTACAAATAGTTATTATATCGTAAATTATGAAATATGTATGATTGTTTGTATGTTGATTTTCCAATTGTAAATCTATACTGAAGGAAAAAGATTAACACAAGGTCAATTTTTGTGAGAGTTTAGAGGAATGTATTTGATTTTATTGAGAAAAAAAAATATATAGTAAGACATATAAATAAGGCTAAGATGGATGATCCCTTTAAAACGATGTGTGGTTGTCATGGTAACATCGTGAATCTGGCTACTGAGAATAATGTAACACTTTGGCTACCCTGTGTCTCTTTTTCCCATCATTATATATTACATATTTTCTAGGGTTTCATGCAAAACAATAGTAACAACATATTAACAAGAAGACATCAAAGCTCGCCATGCAGACCAAATTAAACATGACATTCATTTTATTAGGATAATTATGTGTATGGTAACTTTTAAAATCTGTCAACCTGTTTGGGAATTATCGCGTGTACAAAGGTGATTTTTGGCAAATTCTAAGTCAAAAAGGGGCCATAACTGTTGCAAAAATTTACGGATTTTGTCTCAAATGGAACTTCACCTTCATTTTATTAAGCTAAATAGGTATACAAAAAATTATTTGAATCTGTCAACCTGTTTGGGAGTTATCGTGTGGAAACTAAAGTTTGACGCTGCCAGCCGAATCCAAATCTAAAAGCTCTCAGAGTACTTTGCCCCAGTGAGCTAATAAATACACAGATACAATAGCATTGCACGGAGCCCTCAAAATGCTGTTTCTATTCATGACTAACCCTGCATGTTGAGGAACCAGGTCTGTGATATCTGATCCCAGGACTGCTGATAAGCCTCTGCCACGTCCAGCGCTGTCTGAGTCTTCTTCTTGTACTTTGCCCCGCTCAGGAATCTCACCGCCGACACAAAGAACCGTGACACACTGTCCATCTCAAGGCCTTCGTCTGTCAGAGGCAGAATAAAATATATCCTTGTTTTAATAAACATTTATGTCATGCTAAATTGTATGATTTTAACAACCAAGCCTTTATTTGTAATGAGTAGCATAAAATTGTAACAATGAAATATTAAATGTCAATTAAAATATGAAAACCTTATTTGAAATAACAATTGTTCTTTCTACCTTACTATAGAAAAGTCCTACACTGGAAAAATGTTAAAAGCTGAAACTTTATCTATCTTAACATTTATCTTCTTTTTGCTGAAGATAAACATGCCCTCTGTCTAAAGCTGAAATTGTTATTACTATTGATACAACTTTAACTATCACTAGAGGTACCTTATACCTCTTCATCCATCTTGTCTTCTTGTAATGTGAGTGTAAGATATGACATGATCTAACAGGGATGTGATGAGTTTAATATAACACCCACTTCTGTGAAACAAGTGGATAATAATAGAATGAGGAAAGACCACTAGCGATTGACAAGTCAGACGGACATGAGTGATGTTGATACTCACCAATGTTGGAGGAGAGGGTCCGCAGAAGCATGAGTCCCAGCGTGATCATGTGGGCCCACAGGACCATGTAGTCCTCCTCATACTCTGGGGACAGAATATAGGTCAGGGGGTTAATAGTATATAGGTCAGGGTCAATAGAATATAGGTCAGGGGTCAAAAGAATATGTCAGGGTCAAAAGAAAATAAGTCAGGGGTCAATAGAATATAGGTTGGTGGGGTGGGGTCAATAGTATATAGGTCAGGGTCAATAGTATATATGTCAAGAAGTCAATAGTATATGTCACATACATGTATATAGGTGACCAAATAATTATTTCCTTAAGGCTATACTAAACATATTTTGTATGATAGAAATGTGGGAAATATATCTTATCTACCAGCCCATTACATTATTTATTTATTTTGAATTTATAAATCTTATTTAATTTTTCAATGTTAATGAAGCATCAGACAGGAAGTGCAGTAATTGCTAAAATCTAAATAAAATTGAGGATAATATGTGGACTACTGACACCTAAATAGGCAATTTGGGCTAATTCAAGGGCCATAACTCGCAAATGCCTAGGACAATATTAAAACTGTGAAATTCTGAAAAAAAATGTTTGAATTACAAAGCAGACAAAGCTAAAATGACAATTTTTTACTAATTCAAGGGCAATAACTCTAAAGTGCCTTTAGCAATATTGGCTGGTTATTGAACTTGGTCTATATTTTATGCCTACAAACATTTTCAGCAAGTTTGGTAAAGATCTGATGAAAAACTATTTATGTTAGAGAGCATACAAAGCTAAAATTTCAAATTTTGATAAATTCAAGGGCCATAACTCTGAGGTGCCTTGAGCACTTTGGCAGGTTATCAAACTTTGCCTAAATTTTAAACCTACAAATATTTTCAGTAACTTTGGTGAAGATCCAATGAAAACTATTTGAGTTAGAGAGCGGACAAAGCTAAAATGTCCAATTTTGACTAATTCAAGGGCCATAACTCTCAAGTGTCTCAAGCGCTTTGGCTGGTTATTGAACTTGGCCTAGACTTTCTACTTACAAACATTATCAGCAAGTTTAATGACGATCTGATGAAGACTATCTGAGTTAGAAAGTAGACAAAGCTAAAATGTCCAACTTTGACTAATTCAAGAGCCATAACTCTTAAGTGCCTTTAGCATTTTGGCTTGTTACCTAACTTGGCCTAGACTGTATACCTACAAACAATATCAGCAAGTTTAGCTAAGATCTAATGAAAACTATTGGAGTTAGGGAGTGGACAAAAAGGTGTATTGAACAGAATTAGTGATTGACAGACAGGGTATGGGGCCCTAATAAATACAGCTGTATCTTAGTGATAAAGGGCTGAAGGGCTGACTCACCAACAATCTCGACGCCCTTGACAACCATAAGCAGGATATGGGAGAAGACCGGCTCCTCTGTCACCAAGTCTGGTTCCACGATGATCAAGTTCAGGAATATGTTACACAGGATTACCAGACTGGACTGGAAAGGGAACCAGGCATGTCATACAGGGGTAAATAATCACATAATTAGTCTCTTACACAGTGATCTCCCTTTTCAAGTAGAGCAGATCTTTTTCACTTTGACAGAACAGGAGCTGTCAGAAGACAGCATACTTGACTAATCAAAATGCTGGTTGGTAAATCAAATGAAATCTATTTCAATTCTAGCCCTTCATATACCCTGTATACATATGAATAGTAAAAGTTGATATGCCTTGGTAGTCTAATACTCCTAAATAGGTTTATAAAGTCTAAAATCAATCCCATGCCTAAGTACTGAGACAGAAGCATAATAACACAGTGCATGCAAAACTTTAACTAAGTATCCAAGTTAGAAAAGGGCCTTAATTTGTATAAAATTCAATCCAAGAGTTATCCTCCTTGGTTTTATGATACCCCTGAACACACTCCTAAACCTTCTAGTCAATACCATAAACAATTTCTGAGATATAAGCTGGATAGTAGCTTGATGCAAAACTTTAAGTCAAAAAGTGGCCCTAATCTGCATTATATTCAGTCAAAAACTATCTGCCACTATAGTATGATACCATTGAACATATTAAAGATGTTTCAAATCCAACCCAGGCCTGGTTACTGAATATAAGCATGAAATTCCTTGCATGCAAAACTTTAACCAAAATTTCTAAGTTAAAAGGGGGCCATACTTTGTAACATATTCTATCAAGAGTTATCTACCATGAAAGTATGATACCCCTAAAGGTATTAAAGATGTTTCAAATCAATCCCATGCCTGGATACTAAGAGATGCTTTTTTTATAGTACCAAGGAAATATGTTTAGCAGTTTAATGTTAGCTGACTGTTGTTTTATTGCACTTGTTTAATGACACTGTTACTTAATGAAACTTGTTTAATTACACAGTATGTAAGGCTGTTAATTACATAAAGTAGTCTAGACATACACGAAAACAAATATATCAAGTTTCATCAAATTACACATCAGTAATATATAAGGATGGTTATCAGTTTCTTTTATACATTTATTGTAATTTATGTAACAAAACCCTGGAGATTTCATGAAGGTTTATGTCCTCTTCTCTTGTTTTTCTTCCCCTTACAAAGGGACTGATAAGGTAATTAAGTTTAAATTTTAAAATACTTTGATAAACCCAAAAGCTTCAAAACACTCTCTAAATGTGTATGTCAACTAAAGGGCCCTACTGATACACATATATAATTAATCCACTGATCAACATAGGGTATTAACATTCTTTAATAATTGTTTATTCAAAAACAAATATCTTTTAATAAAGAATAACCAGTAAGGACCTATTACTAAAACTATAAAGATCAGGTGATTAGGAAATGGCCTTAAAATCATATTCCGGGGAGTAAAAGAACCATTTTCTCAATACTGGGAAAAGAAATACCCTGGGTCACATTGCAATTTTTGGGAAAATTGCATCAATTTAAAGAAATTAACAGAGGTGCATTTGAAAGTTTTACTTTCTGAAATGCATGTTAATGCAACAAAATATGCACAGAAATATTCATACTAATTTTTTACAGATTCATTTATAATCTGCGTAGCATTTGTCAATTTTTTTTTAAATTTCATTTAAATATATGGTACCTGTTCTAATTAATAAGTGGAAATTGTTTTTTTCTTTCAAGACCTATGCTCTGCAGCCTGAGATACGTCTGTCTAAAGATTTAATTTTGTTGTGACATATGTATAAGCGGACAGAAAACAGACACTGGACACACATACCCATCCCACCTGAATGTCGCGACTCTGCGGAACCTTTACAAATTTCTCCCACTGCCGCCACATGTAAAGGTCAAGGACCTTGAGACCACCACATTGCAGCAGGATTTGACGCGATGCATCTTCAGCAGTTAAGTGACACAATCCCGGCAGCAGAAAATGAAAAATGTCCACTCGAAGATGCAAATCATGTAGTTCTTCTTCTGAAAGCATTTCTTTGTCAATTGTAAAACCGCGGTCAAAAATTGACGCTTTTGTTTCTGGATTCTGAACCAGGTCTAATGTCTGTGAATTGTCTTGTGAGCTTTCTATACTCGAAACTGTTCCTTGTGTATCTACATCTCTATTGTCTTTAACACTGTTACTGTTCTCATTACAATCACAAGTGCTGCTGTCTTTTTTGCTAATTTCTATTGAATCTGAATCATGTTTTGTGTCATCTATTGTGTCTTTATACACTTTCTCACATTTACCCACTTCAGTATCATCATCACCTATTGAAACACTTTCTAATTCAACAGATAAATCTGTCTTCTGAACACCTACTGCATCAACAGTTTTATCAGTGTCACTGTCAGCTGAAATTTTACTTTGATCATCAGTTTTTCCACCGTCTTTTGGTCCATCTTTGCCAGTTTCACTTTCCTCGTCTCCAGCCTCTACTGGATCATCTCAGGTTTATCAGAGATCTTATCGTAGGCCCCTTCTGATGGATTGCACATCTTACTGGAATATGAAAATTAACAAGAGCTATCACTGAAAGAAATAGACCCTTGAGGCCTCACTTCATAGCTTTGATTCATCGATATGAAAATATATTTATTTTTTTGCAATGAAGGATGGGTAAGGACAATGCATGTGATTCCTAAACAGCTCCCAATGCTGTGTGAAGCCTGAGTATAACATGTAGCTACAGATCTCAATGAGAATGACTCTGAAATACATTTTTGTGGTAGTTTGCACAAAAATATAAAATGAAGGCAGACATATATGCAGACGCTACTGCATTATGTAATATGAATGGATAATCTACAGGAAATATTTTGAAAAAACAACGGTATATTACAAAGAGCCAGACTCTGTATCTTTACTGAGCGTCACAGGAAAAGTATCTGTCACATCCATTCTTCAACATGATAGATTTTATAAAGTATATTTTAAATTTGTGAAGAAAACAGGTCACTTTTTAAACTATTATCAAATATAATTCATACATTTGCACCCAACAACTAAAAGAAGATTTTTCTTAACAAAAACAGGTTATTCACACAAAATTAAATGGGTATAGAACGATAAAAAAAAACAATGATAATGAGGGAAGATTTACCTGATCTCTATCAGGAAGGGTATCAATTTATATACTTTTTCCTTCAATGTGGACGTCTCCTCCGCCAGCCAAGCTGACAATACACGGACAGTTGCCAATGTTATGCTGTTCCACTGGCAGGAGTGAAAAAAATATTTATTAACTCTTTTATGATAAGAAAGGATTCTGTGTGAGCAGGATAGTATGCAATTAACAAAAGTCTAAATTATATCATCTTATTTCATGCGTAATATGATTATCAAGCTATGGGTGACAAATACTAAATTTTATCATCGGCAACGAGCGCTTGATTAATACAATTTCATTGCATTCAAAAACCATAGGATACAAAACAAAATATTTTGTCATTATTTTATTTCTCCAATACAGCCATTTTATTTATTGTTCATGATTTCATGAAGCTTTTGAACAAATCAAAATCATCTCTACACTAGCAAAAGCAGACCAGATTCACCCTCAGCTGATGTTTAAACGAGAATTGACACACTGAGTATGAATGTGTGGCAACATTAAATGTTATATTGTTAGTTTGATTTTATGACCCACAGACTGAATTTTAGTCATTAGGAGACTGTGTTTACAAATATGGTAGCAAGAAAAAGGACTAAAGTACTAATTCTCTACACTTATTCATCCTATGAAAACTCACCTGAACTGTTTTATCAGTCGACACTTTCTTCAAGAAGTACAGCACAGCACTGAAGGCTCCTACCATGGCAGAATGAAGCTGCAGCACCTGTCTGTCATCCAGGTTGAGAGAGGGACCGGACGTTAGGTGATTAATGATACTCTCAAGGTAACTGTAGCAGGACGAGAGTAGTCTCCCATTTTTATTGGCCTGCAATATCAATCATAATTCAAATCATAGCTTGCAATTTAAGGGGAATAACTCTTAAAGGCCTGAGTAATAAAGGTACATTATTGTTACACAGATGCTGAAAAGTAACCTCCCATTCTTATTTTACTCTAAATGAGGGGGAAATAACTCTTACATGAAACGCAAAAATTTTTTTGCCCGCAAAATTAAATAGAACTAACTCAAACACAAATAGTTTTGCAA
>CM037783.1:32709392-32759392 GCA_021229015.1 Solen grandis | reverse complement strand
ACATCCCCTAATCTACGGGGATATTCCCCTAATGATGTTTCAAATTCGGTGAAGCTCCGAGGCACCTTCCACGATCATCGGAAAAAATTCACGAACATCGGGAGCCATCCCCGATAATACAAGGCCATTGTACCATAACCGAAACATCAGTGAACGTTTCAACAGACCAATCCCGAAGCTTCTCATGGAAATGCTTCGTCTTTTTGGCTGAAACATCTGATGCCATCGGAAGAAAATTTGTGTATTTCCACATGGCCGATGATTTTTCTCCAGTGGGACCTAGGCATTATATCTTCATTTTTAAAAAACAACAACAAAAAAAAACACCATAAAAAAACCTTCACTTTTATCCCCAGATACCCTTCAGAATGCATCTCCGTCTCATTAAGAACCTTTTATTTTTCGGGGGGGCTTTGCCCCCCCCCCCCCCCCCCCCCCCCCCCCAGTGGAAAAAATCTGGATCCGGCCCTGTACTTACTGCAGTTTTCCCTCTGAATCGGTACAAACTATAGTTTTCGCGACAGCTTAAAATGACGTCATATACCACGTGGTATTGCCACACTTTTTAGCTCACCTAAGAAGAGCTCAGGGTGAGCTTTTTTGATCACGTGAGTGTCCGTCGTCCGTCGTGCGGTGTGCGTCGTCAACATTTTAGTGTTTACATTCTTGCATCTTCATTTCTTAAGCAATCATCTTCAAACTTTATGACAATGTTAATGACCATAATGTCTCAATTCAGTTTGTTTGTGGCTGAGATCGGTCAGTTAGGTCAGGAGGTATGCCCCTTTGATATAAAAAAATGCCAGGTTTCCTTTTGTTTACACTCCAGCATCTTCATCCTTTGAGCAATCATCTTTAAACTTTATGGTAATGTTTTTGATCATAATGTCTCGATGTGTTCGATTATGGCTGAGATCGGTCAATTAGGTCAGGAGTTAATGCCCCTTTTAATATGAAAAAAATGCTAGATTTCACATTGTTTACACTCTAGCGTTTTCATTTTTTTAGGAATCATCTTCAAACTTTATGACAATGTATATGACCATAATGTCTCGGTTGAGTTCGATAATGACTGAGAGCGGTCAATTAGGTCAGGAATTATGCCCATTTTAATATCAAAATATGCAAGATTTCACTTTGTTTACACTCTAGCATCTTCATCTTTTGAGCGATCATCTTCAAATTTATGACAATGTTTATGACCATAATTTCTCGATCCAGTTTGATAATGGCCAAGTAGGTCAGGAGTTATGTCCCTTTTATTATAAAAATGCCAGATTTCTCATTGTTTACACCCTAGCGTCTTAATTTACATAGCAATTATCTTTAACATTTAAGGCAATGTTTATGACCATAATCTCGCAACTGGGCTGATATTGGCTTGTCAATTTAAGAGTTATGCCCCTTTCACTATAAAAAAACAACAACAACTAAATTTCACTTTATTTACACTCTAGCATCTTTATTTTTTAAGCAGTCATCTTTCTCAGGTGAGCGATTCAGGGCCATTATGGCCCTCTTGTTTATATTTCCGAAACGTTCGGTATACTTAGCAGTGAGCACGACTTAAACCGCCTCAGCGAGATCTATACGGTTATTTGATCATAATCATACATGTATATTGCTAACAGATTCAGCTCCAAAACTAACTAAGAATTTGTAAAAGGCAATGCAAAAAAGAGTTATTCGAGTAGAACTACAAACTATTTCATATTCAATGTTTTCTGTCACAAGAAACAAATTCCAGAAGGCGGTGCATGTACATGGACAAAACAAAAACAAAAAAAGACATGGAGGCAGTGCTGGCTCAGGACTTTCATAAAATAGGGAAATACCATCAGTTATCGCTGTGAAATGGTCAGTCGGCAATAAGGCAAATTGGGTTTCAAGAGGGCCATCCTTGCGCTTCCTGAAGGTGTTTCTCTGTACGAACAGTGTAAATAAAAATATCCCATCAAAGTCAGAAAACTAAGTTGTACCAAAGAGGTATTTATGTTTTAATTATTTTGAAGTATTTATGTATGTGAGTCTATGTTTTGTATGTTTTGATATACCAAGTCGTTATAACATATGTATATACAGACGATAGTAGACACATATTTGCATACATAGCCTTTATGGATATAGGTTTAGATTGTCTAATATATATCATATAAAATATACATAGTATTTAATTTATGTAATTAAGAACTTTTTTATAAATCCACCTATTTAGGGGTTATATACTGTAACTTATCGAGAGAAAGAGGTTTAAACACTTACTGTCTATACGAAGATAGTTTGTCATGCCAGGAAAAGGTACCATTCCAATTGCTGTCCGAAATTAATCATTGTAAGCAACACACGTATTTGTTTCGTGGTGGTTTCCGAAACTAAGACATCCGGTATCTTTCACGCACAGATGTGAGCAAGCTACCTTACTTTTAATTTCTCAAGAGAAAACAACGTTAAGTCCAGTGCATGAGAAATTTGCAGTTGACAGGATTTCAAATAAATATGCGTAAAAAGGCTTGAAAGACGTCAACAGAACTAAGAGTAGTACGTAAATCAATTTCAAAAGACTTTAATCTAAGCGCAATGTATATGGATGAAGAATAAGCCAAAATGATAGTCAAGGGAGTGATATAAGAAAGAAACATGTATAACCTACATTAGTAGCTACTGACTTTTTTAGCCCTTTATAGTTGTGGTTCGAGTCCCTTGAGGTCGCATGGACGAGTAAGCCTTCAGTCTGTTTTACGGTAGGACGTTTGGTCTACCCAAAAACCTATATGCCCTCGGGGTCTACACAACATTAGCAGGAAGACCAAAGATGAGTACGTTCTGAAACCCGTTTCCAGTTGAGATTGTATTTATATACATGTACTTTAATCTTTATATTCAATACATTTTTTTTTCGTAAAAGAATTAGTAAAGTACTGGATAGTTTTCTGTTTAACAGATTTTCTCTTTGTGTCGTCTCTGTTGGTTCTAACCCTCCTTCTAGCAAATGGTTTAAAAACATGGAACTAAAAATTAAGTGCAGTAAAATTGTAATTATCAGAGAAGTCATTTTCTAGCCTAGTGCCTGTCAAAGTAGTGTATTACAAGAGCTTCAGATGAAAGAAAAACTATGATACTCTAGATTTATTTATTATATGTTATGAATTACATCACATAATATCTGACAAAATCTGGTATACTTATGCACTTTGGCTTTTGAAAAAGCGGAAGGAATATAAGTTGAAACGCGAAGTGTTAATCGCAAACAGGCTAGACTATGGATGGGAATTTCAACCAATACTCTATATCCCAACTTCTTGGCTCTTTGTTTTATGTCTCAACTTCAAGCTTTCAACAGCTATGTAAAAATAATGTTTAAATAATTTCTATTATTCAAAACTGAAAAGAAAAACATATGAATTCAAATGTCTTAGCCTATAGTTTTGTTTTCTTATAGTGATACAGAATTTAAAATTTATAACTTAGTAAATATCCTTCTAGAGTTTGCTATTTGGAAGATTTACCAGAAAAATCTTGTTAACCGGCTTAACAAAAATCGTACAACAGTACAGTTTATAAGTAAGTATATTATAAATAAACAAGTTTAAACTAAAGTTACGAGTATCTTTAATTTAGCTTGAAATATATACATTGCTTCACAGAATTCAAGGTCTAATACACATACTAACAGAGACGACTTGCTCACACAATTTGTTCCAATAATGTTCTTTGTCTGGTGGTTCTTGGCTGGGGTACCTTCCCCTTACACTACGTTATCTGTAATCTTGCAGACGACCAGGAACCAGACTACAAAACACATTGAAACTATTTGTGTAAGCAACTTGCCTCTGTATTGATGCATCGATATGACGATGCTCATCAGCGTAAAATTCGGTTTTAAGTTTAAAAATCATCAGATTGTTTTAAATATTTCAGGGAGCCATATGAAATTACACGATCGTTAAGTAAATAACTGTTTCTACGAGGTCAAATATAACTTTATGTAAGTCTCTCTTGTATTTCAAATATAGATTAAAATTCAAAAGCAAGGAGTTCCAAGGAACAGATTTCCTTAATGCACTTTCTCAGATTTGCACGGTAATTTTTCTGATGTAAAGAAGTAGGGCCTGTCTCATCATATTTTTTTGTAACACACAATCATTATCATTCATCTTTTTTTTTCTTCTAATGTATACGTTTTCAAATTGTTTCCATAGTAAAATACGCAATTTAGTTCTAAAAATCTGTTGTACAATGTGTATACTTTCTTCATCAGAAAAATTATCGATTAGAAAAGAAAAATGACGAAAATGAAAATCTACAACTGTTTTCAATTTAACTTAGCGTACTTTAAGAAATTAAATGTATCTATTATATAATATACACATGGTTGGTAAATAATAATTATTAAAAGGTGACATACAGCTTACAATCACCACTGTCACGTGTGCAGTTTTCCAGACGTACTTTCTACATTTTGAATTCTTCAGCGTAGCATTCATGAAGTACCCCTGACATAAAATTAAACAGCAAAATGGCACACCCTTCTACCTTCCTAGACTGAAAACGGCGACTTTTCAGTTTTGGAGAAGGAAAACAAAAAACAAGAGGCTACTTACAATGTCTGCCTTACATGAGCTAGGGCAAACTCCACACAGTGATCTCCCTTGCAAGCAAAAAAAAATAATAAAAAATAAAAAATCACTGCCGTCACAAATGTCACGTGATGATGGTAAACTGGCGTCTGCTGTTACAACAATGATTTCTTCTTTTACCACGTGACGATATTTGATGTTTATTAAAGAAAACATACATAGGAAAATGACACTCGCAGTAATTTTTTTTTTTTTTGAAAAAAGAAAAATTAGCTAAACTAATTTTTACTTGTGGTGGCAGTGGTTATCTACAACTGTAAGGGGAGGTAACTACTGCGTGGAGTTTGGAGTTAGGGCGTTTGGTGCAATAACCACATGCGGGGCAAACCGGAAAGCAGGGGAGGTGCTTCAGAAAAATCTGTTTAAGTTTTATAGTCCCAGTTGCAGTTCTACCCTTTGTAATTGCAGCCTTTCGACTGTTGGACCACGGTGGGTGAAAAAAATGCGTACATTATCTTTTTACTTGCAACACAAGAGCGTCTGAAGTGTTTGGTTGCACATATCCTGTTGCTCACTTTTCTATACGGATCGTAATAATGAATACAGGTTTCGTCACACCTTACTAACTTATAAAAAAATCGGGTCATATTTCAGATAAAATTATAGAAATTTACGGCTGTCGACATATGAGAAGTGTCAATCTCGCATAAATCCTCCTGACTTGCAAGATCTTTTTCAAGATTGTAAAGGAAGTAACCACAGAGGTACCTACATGTCTAGCAATATGTCTTGTTGTGTATCGAGAATCCTGTTACAGTGAGACTTTGACTGTATTGATGTTTGGACGTCTCGACATTCAAGGGTCTGCCTGGGTGAGTACAATAATCAACGCTGTCCTCTCATGACCTGAACTTCTTCATCCAACGCATGCCTGTGCTATCCGACACATAAATGTGTCCATGAACATCACATGTCTCTTTAGATATGGTGCTTGCATTTAAACCAAGCGCAAGGCAAGTGCTATTGTTGTCACGTCTTTGGATGCTTAATTCGTTTCTCTTTCCGAACATTATGACACATAGTGTCGACAACAGTGGCTATTTAGAAGCAGAAAATAAAGTATGGAAAAATGCACGGATTTTTAAAAGTGAGGTAGGGATCAATTGAATAAACATACACATTAGTTCATAGGAAGTTCGTGCGTGTGAATGTGAAATTGCCCTCGTTTTGGTAACTAGGGTAACTTTACTCTTGCAACGTGTAAAACAACGGGGACGGTACTTCTATCCTGTTCAGTTCAACGAGATATTCATTTGATAAATAATGCTAAGGTCAATAGCAAATATAATACCTGGCATACTGAAAATCTAAAAACACCAAACCCTCTCGAAAAAGGTTTTGTTGTGGGTAAAGGCGAAAGTGGGATTCATATAATTCCTCATTTTGAACATAACTGTCATATACGAAGTCACAATTTTAAAAACTATACTGTTGGAAAGGCATTTAAATATAGAATATTTCATATATATTAGAAAGCCGTCATAACCTCTAAAAGGTTGTGTTACGTCAAGGACAAGACAATATAATATCCTCAAATTTTGAAATTCTTGACCAATTATTAATCATGTTGACAGATTAATTATCTATAGAAATATTATCATTAACTGTATATTGAGGTTATTGTATTTAACTCAGACACAAAGTCAAATTTTCAAATGGCTATATAATATAAATATACATTAACTGTATGTTAATTGTATTTCTGCAAATATAAAGGAATATAAATATAAAGGGAAAACTATTAGATATTAATGGATTTTATATATTATTTTCTTTTATAAAAGATGAAAATTACTATTTCAAATTTTAGAATCCTGAGTTTAAAATATAGACTCAGGAGATTGATTAATAAGGGCCCTGGTCATTCTGTGAATATGACACCCATGATAATATCCTTCGCACAGGCATTGTTATTGTTGTTGTTTTGAAAGACACTATTGTAGTCATAATGCGACGAACAACTAATTACACGTCGAGGAAGACTCCGAACCGGATAGAACCATCGACTTACAGCAAACCAGCTGGAAGGCTTGTTCAGAATCCGAGTAACCTTGCCGGGATTCGAAGCACAGCGGTGAGGGACTGAGTGATATTAAATCAGCGGCTTTAATCGCTCGGCCCCCACTCACACAGGCATTTGGTAAAATGCAAAATGCTGCAGATGGTAGTCATGTTTTTACCCTGGCCGCGACAAATTCTCTAATGTGTACTGGTATAGATATATTAATTG
The DNA here is from genome assembly GCA_021229015.1 of Solen grandis. Lineage (NCBI taxonomy): Eukaryota > Metazoa > Mollusca > Bivalvia > Adapedonta > Solenidae > Solen > Solen grandis. The sequence goes on along the minus strand of CM037783.1, from coordinate 32,752,525 downwards.
GCGCTCAGTATATAAGGGTAGTTCAACTTCAAAGACTGGTTGGCCATATGTTGGAATAATGTGACTAGTTGTAGTATCATGCCACTTGTCTACGGTGTGATATCGCAATGAGGCAGCACCAGGTCGACACTTTGCTTTGACTCTATCTCCGAGTTGATTTATTCCACTATATTTTCCGACAAAGACTTGAGTTCGTTCAGGTCAATATTAACTAAAGAGGAGGCATTGTTCCATACTGTTGTTTTTTTCTCTGAAATTCATTTTTGAACTTTGCAACATGTACAGAAATTTATTTCGTCGGTACTTTTGCTGCCTGTGCAGAGCAATTTGACAAAGCATTGCATTGTATACTTACATGTTTAACTTGTAACAATTTCACCACTTTGGTGGCACACAATCTATGTTACAATCAGTTAGATGTTACTTAAAATAGTTTCCAAACTGACACTTTAATAACTGCACTTATTTCCATATGTACATATAAAACTCAAGCATTTCGAAGTAAACTATTAACAGGAATCAAAGCGGATCAGCTAGAATTTTTTATCATGAAGGTACATTAACATCAAGGAAATACGTATAATCGGACTTCAATTTCTGGACTTATAAGCAATAAAGCAATTTCATGCAGAGACCGCAAGCGGAAAAATAGTGAAAAGTAAAAATATATTTACGCCATTCTTTATGTATAGATAATGCGGCAATAAGTGAAAAATTGAAAACTATCGTATTGCATCATTTTGCTATTTTTAATTTCATGTATTTATATGATTTACCGATTATTTGGCCATGGCGTAGCTTCCTTTAGGTACAGTAGGTACGTGCCTACACATATTTTCTCAAATATAAAAAAAAATGAACTTGCTATAAACGATAATAAATTTTAACATTTAAAAGAATTGTGACGAATAATGCATGTACCGAAAACACCAAGCAGAACATTGCGTACGGTGATAACTTCTCGGCACACACAACGATAGTTCATATACTCGTATATAATCAAAAAAAATCAAGCTTATGTTTATAGGCGCTTAAATTTAGAAAATGTAAAACAAACATCATAGCTGATCAAGACTCTCCATACTGTCACAAATCAGGCACACTTATTACAGAAATAATTCAAACAAATGCAATATCTATACGTTATATTAAGGTCGCCATGGTAACGTACATGACTGCGCATCTGATTGCTGTTTGTCGATTTGAAAAGGAACTTTAAGTGCTTCAGATTATATATTCTTTTTGATATACGGTATTTTCATTTTATGACAGAGGCAATGAACATTTGTTTTCCTCCTGTGAGTGCGAGAGTGATAAGGGGTAAATATTTTATTTTCGACTGAGAGTAGCGAATAAGGAAATAAATAATTCAAACTTTACTTAACTTCAGATCTACAAAGTTACTAATTCAGCTTGAAATGTTCACATCGCCTCAAAGACTTCACGAACACTAATGCACATTCATAATGAACGAAAGTTTATATTGATGTATCGATATGACGATCTTCAAGAACGTAAATCGTGTTTTAATAAACATTTTATTTAAGAGGTTTCGTCAACAGGACTCATTACATTGTTTGATTAATAAACTGTTACGTTTAGACATTTTCCTTGTGAACAAAATAAAAGTGATTTCGATCGAAAGCCTAAGGTCTGGTGCCATAATGAAATAAACCGTAAATAATCACTACTGTCTCTCTCAGCACAGTACATAAATCCAAACAATTGTGCAATTTAGCACATAAAAAACACTCTGCTGTGAACCCGATAAAAGTTTCCATTAGGAAATTTATTTTTCTTGTCATCCCCGCCAGCGTATTTCAAACACACATGAAACATTGACGCAAATTTCTGTTAAAATCATAACCCTTAGTGCTTACGAGATACGATACAGATACAGGTCCGTCTCGGAGCATAATAAGTAACAGTCAGGATTGTTCAATATCATATACAAGTACATGTATACACCAAGTATGATGTTCGGTCGTCTAGTTAAATCAATTGCTGCTTGAAAATCTACACAAGATCGTTACTTTCCCAACAAAAAGGAAGATTCAAAACAAATCAGAATTACTTATGGCCTCGCAAACAACGGGCTTCACACCCTATGAAATCGTGCCTACACATTCAGTTAAGCCAAGCTACGACCCTGGTTGGTGTAGTTTGACCACGGCCATGTATTTCATGAAATTGTAACCATGTATATTTCATATAGATTTGCCTTGCAAAACATTTGCAACAATCAAAACAGGTTTTTATTAGTTGTGTTTTTGTCCAGCGTAGAGGCAAAAGTCTACCAAAAATGGGTTCATGTATTTCCTCATTTGGTACATTTTTATACGAATCATAGTAGTATCTGACTGATTATAACATAGGTCGAGTGACACCAATCTGTTACAAGTTAAACATGTAAATGTGCGATGTCATGCTTGGTCGTATTCCTCTGCATAGGCAACAAAACTACCAACGAAATCAGGTGTCGGAATAATGTGACAAGATATAGTGTCATGCCACTTGTCTAGGGAATGTGTTCTCACTTTCCAAACTTTTGGATTTTGGACCAAATTTTAGGTTGGGAAAGTGATACTCTATTGTTTAGGTGAACAATAGTGTTCGGTTTATGATAATGTGTGAAAATTGCTATACTGGGTAATAATAGTTAGGTTACTGTCATGATACATAAGACTATAAGAATATTGTTTCTATTCTTTTAATATAAAATAATAATACAAAATAAGCGAAGTTTTCTTTTTCTTTGTATTGACTAAACACGTATACCGGTACACAAAAAATAATCTAGTATACAAATTTCACATAATAATAACTTGATGAGTTTGTTGCTTTGTCTGATGCTTATCCTAACTTAATGAGATAAGATACAGCATCAGTATATGCCATAATGTCAACCTCGTCGCTGTTCAGTTGATTCTTCAGACGATTGAGTCTCTGGTCTTTCGAGTCTCTGGTCTTTCTCCCTTCATACACGTTTTCTTGGGCGCTGCTTCCCACCATTGGCATGCTGTAGTATTTTTGCTTCATTTGTTTCACTTGTTCCCGTTTGATCATGTCGATGAACATATAGATATTGGAGTGGTGGCTGTGACGCAGTTTGGCGTTGATTTTGTGATGCCATCCTTCAACATGATTCGTCGTTCTAGGCCCGTTGTTATTAAAGTGGTTCCATGAACTTCTGTCACTTTCAACCCACTGGTCAGTTACATAGTCCTTATATTTGATCACACGCCGATCATCACTGTCAGACTCAAGCAGGGACTGAAACCACACATCTTCTACATTCTCCAGTGGAACCAAGGGAAGTGCAGCTGCACGATACACCAACCGCTTGATGACAGGATCTTCTTTATATATATATATTTGTTAAAAGGATATAAATATCATAATTATGCAATGTTGTTAGCGACATTCATGACATTCTTTCTATCATATAAAGGATGAGGAACTAAAATAGCACTATTGCTATTCGTCAATATTATATGACAAATATAAAAGTTAACAAAAGATATGTTGTTAAAACAATTAAGTCTCAATTACTGACATCTAAAAATAATAACAACTATTGAATAATATATGTGTGTGTGTGTGTGTGTGTGTGTGTGTGTGTGTGTTTTACAATAAAGTTTATATAACCTTATACGCTTCTGAGTTATGTTTTCTGAACATAAATAGTTTAGATTTGTTTGTTGTTTTTTTCCAGTAAACAGCTGGAAAGGGTTTATCATATTAGGTCTCACTCTGTAATAACGTTTGATACTGGGCATAGACATAATAGCCGTTCTTGTCTCTTATATCTACCAGAATGCCATCGTCGGAAACCCACGAGCGCTCATTCCATACATCGCTGACATGTAATAGACAGCTGTAGGTATCCGACGCTACCAGTTTACTAGATGTACTCAAGTTATAAGAACATTATTGTAACTTTGTAATCGCAATTCTAAGATTTTTTCACAAAATATTTTCTAAATATAGTTCAAAATCAAATGAATTTTCATGTACTTTATACATCGTTAAAACACCTTTTTCACTGACAGTGATATGTCATTCTTGTAAGTATTTGTCTATAAGACGTTGATTAAAAATAAAAGGAGGGCGGTTTACGTCAATGTGTGCATAATTATACCGGTTATTGTTTGATATATCAAGTATACAAATTTAGAATGACGTGTCATTTTTCACTTTACAAAAGATTGGTACATTAGATAAATTATAATACTTGCACATTAAACTTACATAATTGCAATTGACTATAAGACTTTTAGTGGACGATAAACGAAATTAAACAAAATCATAAGGCAAGCTTTTGTATACTTAGCCGAAACGAAACACTTAGCTTTACAGGTTATACACACATACAATAAACAATAAACAACCATATATACATAACAGCGGATGGGAATTACCTAAAATATATGTCACGTGACATAGAAATATTTTTATAATATAATTATACATGACTGATATGTCTCTAACATAATAAATTTAGGTAAGTTAGGATGCCTCCAAAAAAAAATTCTAATATTTTTTTCTCCTATATCCCTGTAAAATAGGCATTCTGGTATGAAATTAAACACATCTTCTAACCTGTAACATTATTTGCATTTTTTTATCATATGGTATAACTAAATATTTCTTCCATCTACATGTTTCCACTTCCAATCTATGAAAAGATACTTTAACGTGTTAGAGCAATTCTTTATTTATCTGAATCAAAATATATGTAATTAAAACATGTTTGTAAAGTAAATTTAGCAAATTAAACATTAGTTCTTGCACGCGTAGATTAATTCATATCTGATGTCATTAAAGTTTCTTTTTACAGAATTAATTTATTTTTCAAACATCACTTAAACCTAAATTTTAACTGTTTTTCTGTCTGACCCAATTATTCTTTTCTAGATGGAGATGAAATTCTCCATTTCTACACTTGTGAAAATACATGTATAATTTTTCAATCAGTCATTATTTTCATCATACAATTTCATTTTTCGCTGATTAGGATGCAATAACGTTTTATACTGGGCATATGTTGTACAAATAAACATGAATTAATGTTCGTCCTTTAATACATCTGAATCACATAATTGACAATGACGTACATGTTAGTGCCTTTATTATCTAGTATATCTACCAGTATGTAGTTTTAAGTTATAAGAACATTGACGTAACTTTGAAATCGCAAATATGAGATTTCTTCACACAATATTGTCTAAATATGGTTCAAAATCAAATGGAATTTTGAAGTGCTATATGCACGGTTAATATACCATTTTCACTGACACTTCCATGTCATCTTTGTACGTATTCGTCTAAGAGAGAAAGGGAAAAGAGTGGGAGAGAGAAAGAAGATGCACAAATTTATGGAGAAGGTACATTTCAATGGCAGTCATACTTGAACAAATTTGTAGGATGTATGTTGTTATTATGATCTTATTAATCATACTAAATGCTATTAATCATCAACATCATCAATAAAACACATTATCGCAATCTGCATCCCCATCGATTTGGAATATTTAATACCACATATGATTGCATTTATAGTATTAAATATAAATATCACGACATAAAGAAGTATATACATACAAACTTCCTCGTATTTTATAGGGTTATTTAGATCTTCAAACATATCATTTAAACCATTTAAAATGTAGTCGGTTTTAAAATATTTTCACTTTTCTCATTGATATCTGCAAAAATTTGCTCAAAAAGATGTTTAAACTAAAGAGGTACATTTACTTTTCCATTTATATTTTGTAAACGAAAAATATCTTCATTACTCTTTAGGTCTATTGCGCTTAGATTTTCAAACTTTTATATTTATGTATGAGACCACATTCTCGTTACGAACCACTTAACGTATTCCCACCCTAATTGTCATATTTCATATCTGGCCATTGGATGGTAATATTTCAACAATTTGTTGTCACTTTAAAGACATTCTAAAAGGTTTCACCGACAGTTTTTTCAAGTTTTGTCAGATTTGGGGGAGGTAATTCATATTAAACTTAATCTATGGGAAATAAACTCCCCAATTGTTAAAAAATGAAATTGAATCTTTGAGAAAAACTCATGGTAGAAAGACACATTTTATTTCTGTTACAATTTTCATAAAGAAATCCAAATTTCAGCGTAGTAAAATGGAGATAATCACTGTTTTTATGTATTCTGGGGGAGATAACTCATATTTTTCAGTGGAGAAAACTCATGAAAACAAAATTAGGGGGAGGTAATAAAATAAACTTTAATCACTATGTAATCTTGTCAATATATTCTTTGGTTTTGCACTGTTTGGCATCTTTAAGCTAATATTGTCAAAGTTATATTTTTATGTTTTGGTGGATTTTTTGTTTTGGCTCTTAGGATGGGAAAACCTTAAATCTACATATTGACTAATATAATATTAATATAGACCTGGCTGATCCTTTTAAGATATGAAAACAACTCAAACGCAGTTAGTAACCTTCGATATTTAAAATGAAGTTTAGTTGTATGAATTTTACATGTGTCAAAAGTGTTTCGAATGCATGACTGTAAAAGCGCAAAGCTGTATAAATCGTCGCCATGTGATTACAAGATCCAATCTGCCAGTAAGTTCGTTTTTTGATTGATTTGAGCAGCACGTTAAAGAAATGGTACCAAAGCTTTAGTTGGACTATTGATATAAACAAAGAAATAGGACTTCATAATATCGCAAGTATATCCTCACAGGAATCACTTTTCTTTTTCTGTCGTCTGTCTGTCCGGCGGTCTGTCTGTCCGTCACACTTTTTCCGCTACGCCTCAGCAGGTGACACATGTGTTCCAGAGAGCACTCTTGTATAAACTACAATAGTACAGTAGTAAAGAATAGCTTCCGTGGTTACTGACTTTCTTAGCCCCTCACAGTTCGAGCCCCTGTGAGGTCACTTAGATTTCCATGTGAGGAAGCGTTCAGCCTGTTTTGCGGTAGGTCTTTCCGGATACCTCTGTGCCCTCGGGGTCTACATAACATTAGCAGGACGTCAGTCCATTTCAGTAAATGTGTGAAGAGCAATGATAAGTTCGTTCTGAAACATGTTTCCAGTTGAGATTGTATATGTATACTGTAATCTCTATATTCAGTAAAATCAGCACATTCTTCTTGATAAATACAATATTCGCACGTTGCTAAGTAAAAGCAATGGATAGTTATCTGTTGAGAAAACAGATTATCTCTTTATGTCGCTTCTGTTGGTTCGGACTCTCCTTCTAGCAAATGATTTAAAAACATTTAACAAAAAATAAATGCAGTAAAATTGTAATTGGAGAAACCATTTTGGTGCCTATCAAAATAGTATATTGCATAAGCTTCAGATGAAAAAAAAACAACTATAATACTCTCGATTTATTTATTCATGTGTCAACTTAACATCCGGCAAAATATGGTATAACTTTGTATTTTGAGCTTTGAAAAAAAAAGCGAAAAGAAGTGTAATCAATATTAATTAATTACTCCGCTTGAACAGAGAAAATTACCCATAAGTATTTCATTTCTTCATCGATTTCTATGGGACATGTGTCAGTCTAAGGAGAAAAACATATGCTTTCCACGGAATATAGGATCTCCATCAGCAGCTGAGTCTTCGTGAAATCTTTGATGAACATATAGGAAAAAATTGCAAGCAATGAAGTTCTCCCGAGGCCTCCCGATGACTCCACGTGGCTCGCGACGCTTTCGAAGCTTCCGTGGGACACAGGGGAACCTGTTCCCGACGCCTCCCGAGGCTCATAAATTTCGATCGGGAGTACATCCCCGAGGCAAAAAAAAAAATGTCAACTGGGACTGAGCCTTGAGCGATATAATTTTATATTTTACATTCGCAAAGCAATGTTATTGAATAACTATTAGGTTTCTCGTGCATTTTCAACCGCAAACTGGCATAAAAAATAATAAGTGTTTTTTGGACCCCCCCCCCCCCCCCCCACACACACAAAGTGACTTGTGTACACTATCAATTAGTGAATGCTTTGAATAATCATCAGTTTTAGACTCAACATTGTAAAAGACAGTTTTGTTTAAGTCTGAGGAACAAAATCACTTTAAACATATTTTGTCAGATATGTGAAGGGAATACCGGGTATATGCTGTATTGGGTTTGAACTTGGTAATCTTGACTGTACAGTTGTCGATATGGAAGCAGCCTTCACACACAGACTTCCCAGCTAAAAAAATCAGGTGCACGTTTTAGGGTCGGACGGTTGCAGAATGTTTGGGCCCCTTCTGCGTGCCGATTTTTTGTACATTTTTTTTCTTCTAAATTTTAAATCTGACAAAACATACAATATTCAGTAATAAAAGATGTTGATATTTAATATAAAATCTTTAATATCCGTTTTATTTCGCACATAAATTTGTGTTTTCTGTTCATTAGTATTTCGTATTCATCGACGTACCAGTAACATTGTTCAATGACTGATTTGATTTGAATTAGTTATCATGCATAATCATCATATACATTGTCCCAAAATATGGATTGTCCCAAACTATGGCAGATTGAAATTTTCAAATTATTTTATATTTTATTCATTTTTTTTTTTATAAATTTAAAATAAACCAGGGTGTCTATATTAAGAGACCATGGATACACATACATGTAGATTATTATATTCGTGAATATTAAAAGGTGAACATGATGATGTATCGGCCTACTGTTTGTATTTATTCCTTTCAGGAAAAATATTTAGATTAGTTAGTTTCATGAAAATAATACTTGAAAAGTTATGTAAAAATAGTAAAGCTGATGACATTTAGAAACACAACCAATTTCTGATTAAGTTTAATTTGCATGGCTAGCGATAGGTATGCATCTACTCTGCAGAATACTAAGGTTTTTTTTTTTTTTGCTACAGCAAAAAAAAATCAAAAAAAAAAAAATCATTACCTTTTTAAGTTTTTTCAAAAACGAAATCGGCCATTTTTCATACCAGAAAGTTCATCAACCTGCCGGCAGCTAATTAGCCTGCTTAAGATTTGAAACTTTATATATGTAGAGAAAAGTGAATTAAAAATTAAGTAGTTTTTTTTTTTTAAATTTATTCCTTTGGACTCTAGCTCTTGGGCAAAGCTCCTCGCCCCCCCCCCCCCCCCCCCCCCCGCTCGATCCAGGTCTGCTCTCTCTCTCTCTCTCTCTCTCTATATATATATACTTTAGCTGGATCCTCGTGCCGTAATCATCTACTTTAAACAAATTAGAAAATTAAAATGAATACATTTGAAAAGTCAATTATAAGATTAAATTGGTTGTTATGAAGTTTCAAAGTATCTGTAGTAGCTGTTAATTAATATAATTTTCTAAATTTCCTTCACATCTACTAATTGTATAACAATTTACTTAGCAATTAAATTACTCATTGATAAATTCAGTCATCCCTTTAAAGAATTACATTGTCCAGTGCCAGTGGAAGAGATATGGTCAGTATTATGATGTGATACAAGTCTTTGGTCATTTATTTCAAATGGTACCTTATTCCGTATGTTGTCCCGTAGTATTGATCGACTCTTCGCCGTGGAGGTCACTATAACAACAGCGTCAAAATGGCGTCGCAATATGGTGGAAAATGAATAATTGATTCGAACTCTTCACTTTCGAATGACATTTATATAATGACTATGTAAAAGCCTGGAATAAAACACTCAAAGGTTACAGATATATCTTTATGTAAATAATTTAAGCGGTGTTTGAATGTGATTAATTGATAATTACAACGTTGGGTTTAAATCAAAACCATATTTTTATGTAAGTCGACATTCTTACATTTATGCGTTTCATTTAACTGTAATCCAATGTGTTAAACTTTAATTTGATAGCAAAAGGGTATTAGCAATTTCACATTATGTCTGGATATAATTCGTGATACCTAAAGTGTGTACGGCGGGTTTTCTTATTAGCCTCCTCAGGGTTTCAGTTTGGCCCAATCTCAGAACATCCCATGCAACTGTGGTTTCATATCCTCATCATTTTTGTATTCTAGAGGTACATACATATTTCTCTTAGAGCTTGACGTTATTTGACAGGGAAACCATCAACACTTAGCAAAAATTTTGATCCTTGATATCACTTCTTTTTTATTGAAAAAGTTCCAGGTAAAAATAAACACATTTATTGTCAGAGGTCCTTTGTATTGGGGCCGATTAAGCGTGATCCGAAATTACCTGGGGTGAACCTTTAAGGATCTGTGACCTTAACCTCTTCCCGCGAGATGCATGCGCATTCGATGATATCCGGCTAGATGTGATATATAAACTTTATTATTAGTGAATTAATTTATCTGTAGCTGGTTTGCAGAGCAGATAAACTGTTGTCTACTAAAATGTGACTTTGATCCATTTGTGCGCCCACTAAATACTTCAGTCCTAACTGCGCCCCTGTCAATACTTCCCCATCTTTCTTATTATTGAAGTTTTGCAAGATTTTACCGCACATCCCAGCACAGGGCTGTAAAAATCCACTCGTCCTCTCGTATTTACGAGTGAATTTCATGGTCGGACGAGCATAATTTCCCTGAACACTCCTCCGACCGGACGAGTAACTTTTTGCGGCCAAGAAATAAAGTTTCAGTAAAAAATGAATTCCATATTGTTACGATGGTTAATCGAGATCATAAAACTTTTTACTTGATCAGGGGAGTTAATTTTGACAAAATATCACCATAGCGATGCTCATTTTTTTTTAGAAAGATCCGTAAGGTGCTAGCGCAGGCTGGTTCACAATATTCTACGGTTTTTTTTTTTTTCAATACGTTTTTTGTTAGTTTGCGGCACATCCAGGACTGCAAATACGTTTTGTTTCCGACAGTCAAAATGTCAAAACAATTGTCATTGAATAGGCTTTTTGGCGGCAGAGACGATGAAAATACAAAAAGAAAGAAAAAAATTGAGAGTAAAGACGTAGGAAGCAACAAAGCGCCTACGATAAAACGAAATGCACAAGAAAAGCCCTGGATCATTGGTTTTCTGGCTCTTCGTGGTTGATGAAAAAAGAAGAAAAAATTGTTTCGCGGTGTTTCCGCAAAATATCAAAAGCTTTATAAAACCTTAACAGGAAGCAAATAGGACGTGCTAACTTTGTTTAAGGATGAGTAAAATATTTCACCTACTCGTCCTACAGGAAGAGTGACCTAAAAGAAAATTTTACACCCCTGCAGCAACCGTGATAAAATTTGTACTTTAAGTATATATAAACTCAGATGATATTTGTATTAAAATGTGATTTAAACAGATTTATATTGTAAATTTTATCTCACACAATTATTTTTGTGTTTTTTCTTAATACAAAATAATTTCCAAAGCAGAATGAGCATATTAGGCTCAAATTATTAAAAGAATAACTCGGAAACTACATCTGGTATGTTTACATTTTAATGAATGGAAGATATTTGTGTACAATTCCCAACTGCTAATGATGTCATCTAGGTGGCAGAGTTTAAGGTACAAGCTAAATAATGGCATAATTTTTTACTTCCACTGTGCCAAATTTTATTTGAAGTGAATCATTTATTAAAAAAAAAAAAAAAAAAATTGTATCAATGTTAATTGGATAGAATAAATAATATGTCAACAGCTTCTATTCTTTGTATTAGATTTTTGTTGCAAATTTACAATTATAGCATAGAGGCGCGCAGTTTGGGCACTCGAGGATATTTAGTAAAGAATTTTCAATATTGTATTATTTCATTTTTTTTTTAAACAACCTGTTAAAACTTTTGATGACTGATCTCATCTAGCAGAAAACGACTGATTTATGTAAACCAACATCTGTTTTAGAAATAGCGCATGTTTGATTATCAATGCACTACTCAACAATCCTACGTATTATAGAAGCCATTTCGAGCCAAAGTTGATATAAATCTGGCAGCAAAATTCACACTGTTGATCATTAAAATAAATTTAACACAGTATGCTAATTTGAATGTTTATATGCTGTCTCAGAATACAGCTTATCTTATCTTAAATGATTATAATTGTACATAAGTTGATTATTATCAGTTAAGAATTTACTTTAAAGAAATGGCAGCCAGCTGGGGAAAGAGAGCCACCAGTAGAATTGACCGCTCTCAGTTTGAGAATGATGAGCTACTGCAACAACTTGGAACCCAGTTTGATGTCAAGTTCACTGATTACGACAAATGGACTCGCAAAGCGAAGAGGCCAACAGTTAAAGAAGGTTTGTGTTGTATTTTCAAATATTATTCATTTATATAGAAAGGATGAACATGTAATTGGAATGAGAGCAGTGATTTTTTCCCATCTATAAGACCCTAAACAGGACCCATTTACAGTTTAAGGACCCAAAGTGATTTACATTTCAAAAGTGTATTTTTGATAAAGGCATGCATGGTTTAAGCCAAATTCAATTTATAGCTGATGCATATATGCTATATCTCAGTTTCTTGAAAATATAAACCATTCCCTACCATTTTGCAGAAAATTTACAAGGTACTCTGTCTTAGCCCGCATTTTCTCCTCACACTATCAGCAGAAATGCTGCTACTTTTTTTTAATTTTGAGAAAAACAACATTTATTTATCACAAAATTAATGAAAGGGTACTGAACACATTCACAATTCAAGGAAAAAAATCACTTGGAAATCACATTCCTATTGATTCTGATATAATATTTGAATACATTACTATTTTCTAAAGGTTGCACCCAATTGTTGTCACAGTTGCTCATACACTCAAAAACTTAAAACAATTTATATTTCCTGTAGAAATATTTCATTTCAATCTGTTGTTTAGCATAACCATTGCTCAATATGCAAAAAAAGAAAAGAAAAGAAATTTTAATTGCAATACATGTACAATGCAAATTCTTTACTGGCATGATGTAATTATGGATACTGTTGTAACTTATGATATTGAAGACTTGGCAATGTACATGATTGCAGATCTAAAGGTACGGGTTTTAAACCCAACTGGGGATAAGAATCTTTCATGGTTACGGTTTTGGACCAATTTTTGATCAAATTTTCTTGACCGACAGTTGAAAGGGAGAGAAGGCTAGCGGCAGAAAGGGTTGCGTCTGCAGGCTCCTGTAAACATGGACAGATGACATACAGGGAGAAGAAGGAACAAGCAAAACAGCAAGAAGAGAAGAAGGAGCGATCGGAAAGGATCAAAATAACAGAGGTGAGGACTGCGGAGAACATGCATTTTATTAAGCCTGTTATCTTCATCTGAGTGCAATATCTTAATATTTGCCTTATAATTTTCAGATCATAAGCTTATTGTTTCATTTCAGGTAGACAAGTAGGAATGCAAAATTAATGCATTCATATATTGTGTTGCAATTTCATTTACAAATCTCCAGTGTGTGTTATTTTATCATAATGACATTGTTCTCAAACAGCTGTTTCCGGTTTCCTATAATCATCGCATATTTTCTTATATTTAACACGTTACATAAAACTTTTAGGCCAAATTACATCACTCCATGTCACGCGCGTGTATTCTGTAGGTATGCATAGTGTGTTGAACTCGGACAGCTGGATTAAATGTGTTTGATTCATTATTCATATGATGTTGAAAATGTATGAGAAATACACACATTAAATCATTATTTTCAGTTATAATTTGAAACTATATTCTTGGTGTTAGATTACAGACGTAATTAGTTTGTTTATAGTTGTAATCGCGATTCACGGTCACTAAGATCAGAGACTCGCTTAATAACATTTTCATGAACTCGTTTAGTAAAATTTGATATGAAATAACAATGCATGTCAGATCCTATATATATCGCCACTTCACAATTTAATTGAAGTGATACTGTATATACAGAAGTCAGATGCGTTGTCCTTTTCCTAGTTCTCATAACTGTCCTACTTTTCATAATGTTGTGTCAAGGAATTCAAGTAGTGAGGGGGGGACTAATTACTTTCAGTGATAGTTCTGGTTAAAAAGGAATTCATTTAAAAACTTTTTTAATTATTGCCTACTTGAACAAAGTAAATACATTATTATTGCATTATTGAACAACTTCTGTGTGACAATGTCTTATCATTTTTCTAATGATTCTCTTTTCAGTTAAGAATCAAAACACGGAGGCAAACCCTTGATGCTTATGACAAGCGTTATGCTCAGCTGTATCCTTCCTTTGTCAGACAGCCTCCTTTATGTAATCTGCCCCCAGTGGCTGAATGGTTAGAACCTCTGCCTCAGGAGGGGGAGGTTGTGGCTTCTATCCCCGGCTATGACATATACCAACATTGTTTAGAAGGAGGAATTGCTAGTCCCATTTGCTTGGCACTCAGCATATGAAGGTAGTTCCAGGATTGGTTTGCCTGGTGTCAGGATTATGTTACTTGTGAGGTATCATGTCATATGTCTATGGTGTGATAATTCAAGGTGGCATCACTATATCTGTCTCAAGTAGCCATACCGTTAGTCTCAAAATGACTGAAATACTGTCAGGGGGATGTTAAACCAGTCTCCTTTATCTCCTTGTTGTAGAATATTGTTGTAGAATGTTCAGTTTTCCTGCACTTGCTCTCATGAGTACCATCCAATGAAAACAGCATAAGAACATTTCCAGTGTTAACAAATATGATTATTCAGATTTATTTGATTATCCAACTGCTTCATTGGGATGGCCTGTGATCAATGATTAACCACGTTTGCTTAAAATAACACAGCTGTGACATGGGTTTATGTTTCTTCTTGTAATCAGTTGACCTAGCCATGTATGGAAATGATTTCCAAACAATTATAGATGATTATGTCAGTGGCTTAAAATTTCACTACAAAAAAATGTTTATTCAGTATTTTGAAGATTTAAAACAGCACATGTATCACAAAGTCCAGCAATTCTAAAAAAAAAATAAGTTTGGGTCCTGGCAGACTATATGGTTAAGTTGATTATAAATAGGTGAATTAGCAGATTGATGAAATGAAACCTTTAACAGTGATCACAGTATTGAACAAAACATCATTCTGCGGGATCAGATAGAGGCCAAGGAGCAGACAACTCTTGATCATGTTAAAGGATTGCTCCGGAAATATGAAAAATACAGGGTAAGTGTCTAAATTAATTTTTTATATATAATGAAAAATACAATATAATTTGATTTCTGTTCGTTCTATGCTGGGTGGGTATTTATTGAGGGAAAAAGGCTAGTTAATGGAATGAAATCCTAGCATACAATCAAAATGCAAGAAGTTGGGCAAAATTAACATGCATGAATGTTTATGCACTGAAGACACTAGAGTTTCAATATTGGCTAAAAGTTGGAATGATCGGAAATAATCGGACAAGACATTTGGACCAATCATCTATTATGTAATCAATTTGTTTATAATAAAACATCACTTACATGTAGAATGTGACTTTGAAAGCAAAAAAAATATCTTAATTTGATAAGACTAAGATACTATCAAAAATATTTTATTACAAGAGACAAGAACTAGCAGGCTATTTATGCAAGACTGAAAAATAATTGAAAAAATATGAGGAAAAACTTACAAAAAGAATTCAGAAATAGAGTTTAGAAATGGAATAGATTTAGTGTTAGTATTTTTTTTTTTTTTTTTCTTTTATTTCTTGGTACACATGTGCATACTCTTAATTTACCGACAAGGAGAGAAATCGAGAAATTAATTATGAAGAACACAATCGATGATCACCTAGACAGTAATCGATCAATCATCAAGTATAATTGATGATCATTGAATCACATAAAACTATACACAAGACATTGCAATCATTTCAGCTTTACTTAGAAGGGGTTTCAAAGATTACTATGGTAATTATCTGTTCATGTCAAGTGTATGAGTGATTTATTTTTGGTAATGACATAAGTTAGGGAAGGCAGTTTTGTCAATTTACTGATTGTGTGGCAATTAGATTAGAAATCTTCATCATATTGTCAGCCTATGATACTTTCATTATTTCATATTTCATTATTTCATGTTTCATTATTTCATATTACATTTTCATATTTTTTTTTATTTTAAATGCATATAATGCCCATATGTCTGACTCCTTATATCAGAAAATCTTAAAGCACACAGAAATAATACTGATAGATGAAATATGGAATTCATGCATGAAAATTATTGTCTTAGAGGTAGTTTTACGGACAGAAAACAATTTGATATGTTCCTGTGGCTAGTCTATAAACTTCCTGATAACTCCAGCATTCAGGGCTTACCAGGCAGGAGTTACTGCAGTGGATTCAAACTTAAGTAAATTTTATTATCAGACTAGTGGTAGTTTAGGAAATCATGTATAGGTATCAGAGGACTAAGCCTTCCATGAGTGTGTCTAAAAAAGATTAAAGTGATGGAATTTGTCATTAGTTAAGCACCATAAATTCCTCCTTTCAGAACTTTTCATTATCTAAAAATTGAAATTTGCAATTATTTTGAAATCTGATCTCTGGAATGATTGATCATTCGAGGAGACATGGGCTACATGCTTGAATGGATATACAAAATGAAAAATGTATGCATGGCTTTTTGTCTATATTGTGATTGAAGTCGGACCTTGGCCTATAAAGGGGCTTTTAATCTTGAATCAGAAATGAGATACTGAAAAAATCACAGTGCTTGTGGCTGATCTTGAAAATTAGACCTGGGAATATCTCTTAGACTGATCAGGTTTTATACTGCTTATTGTATTCTTTGACCTCTAAGAGGAGATGGTAATATTGTGTTGTTGTTGTTGTTTTTGTTTTGGAGTTTCTGCAGTATTTCAGTCATAGTGAAGTCCAACTAAGGTTAAAAAACAAAATAATAAAAAATAAATATGTTTGGGACAACAGTCTCAAAAAAGTTAGGAAGGGTAGGGATTGAGTTTGTTTTTTTTACTTATTTTTTTTAAAGTTCAGTCATAACAGTGAATGAATCACGGAAAATAGCTCAGTGGTAGAGTGTTCACTTTGCGTTCAGGAGGTCTGGGGTTCGAATCCCAACCGAGGCATTTCCTCCGGTGACCACATCAAACCAAATACATTGAAAATTTGTACCAGATGCACTCTTGCCTGGCAACTCGGCACAATGGGGTTGCTATGGGAACTCGGAGTACTCAGTACTGGTTCTACCCGAGAACTTGTCTCCCATGTATGGGTGCCCTACACCAGGCACGTAAAAGAACCAAAGGCTTTACTTGCAAAATGAGGGTATTGCACCCGAACTCCCTTGTATCCAACTACTGTCTCTTCCAATGCTGTCTCTCCAGCAAAAAACAGGACCCACACGTGGGAAATCCATGACTGTAAGGTCTAAAATATAGCCATAATAATCAGAAAATGGTTGCTAGTCATTACAATAAAAGAAAGAAGAAGAAATGATGGTCCCAAAATGGCTGCAAAAAACTTTAGGGTTGGCAGGTTTTCGCTAGGTAGGGTCAGGTTGCCTGAAACACAGAATCTTTTTTAGGCCTAATTACAGGTGGAGAATGATTCTGGGATCACAGAGGGTACCTGGATAGAACCACTGACCTACTAAAAACCAACTTGAGGGATTCCTCTCATTAAAAATCTGATTGACTAGACTGTGACTCAATCCTACAGCCCAGCTGGCTTGCGGTAGGTCGGTGGTTCTACCTTGATGCCTCTGTGCATTTGGGGTCTTCCTCCACCTGTAATTAGCTGGATGTCACTATATGACTGAAATACTGTCAAAGCGATGGTAAACTCAAATAGTCAAGTCAATCCCACAGCAGTTGACAGACCCAGCAACCATGCTGTAATCAGGTTGATATTGTGTGAATTATGGAATATTGGTAAAGCCTACCTCTGTCAGGCTGATTTTGGTCCGATATAGGTTGCATGCCCTCAGTCAAAAAATATAACTATTCAGTTAACCTATTTTTAAATGGCCCACATGTGTGTGTGAAAGGTTAACATAGTAATTGACTTTTTCCAGGGTGGTATATCAACGCTGAATACCAATTTCAACAAGGAGTACAGCCAAGCCTTGGAAGATCTGGCCAACACTGAGGCTCATCTTCAGAACCAGTTACAAGGTAGATACAGTATTGATCATCTGTCCAACTACATACCAGTGATAGATTTTCTGTGGCCTTGTTTTGGCGCTGACTAGAGTGACAGTGATTCATGCCAAAACTAAATCATAATCAGTAAATATGTTGATTTTCCAGAGGGAAATAATGCAATAAACATAAAATTCACTCATATTTCAACAAAAGTTTGCCTTTCTCAAGAAAAAAACATGAATTTTTAGCAAGTTTTATGACTTGCTAAAAGTTCAAGAAAAAACATTAATTTTTAGCAAGTTCTATAACATGCTAAAAATTAATGTTTTTTTTTTTCTTGAGAAAGGCAAACTTTTACCAAAATATTGAATAAGAGGGAATTTGTTTATTAAATGATATTCAACTTTTAGACTGGTTGCTCTGGTCAGACTCTTTAGGTTGGTGGGATGAATGCTATCTAGAGTTGCAAATGTCATCCTTTAAGTTTGGCCATGCAAAGTTGATGGAAAAATATGGAAAACTATAAATGACTGTAAACTAGTTAGGGACTTCTCCATATAGTATTCATTCCTCCAACTGGAAGAATCTGACCAGAATAATCAGGTCATGCTTTGATGAACTACGTTCAGTTTTAGCATTAACCGTTGTCACTTAGTTAGTGCTTTAACTAGGCCTGCATGATATAACTGTTCATGTCACCCTGTGTTTAATTTTTAGAGTGCTTGCCTTCTTGTTTTGTCTTAAAACAGATTTCAGGTTTTATTTTTGTTTTTGTTTTTTTCCTAAGATTTGGCTCTTCAAAATGCATGTTAAAAACATGTATTGAGTAAAAACTGTGTCATAAAAGAATTGATTTCACATTAAAGGTGCTGTTTATCAGTGGACCTATTTCTGTATCATATTATATTATAATTGCTCTTTTTATTTAGAAAGGATTTATTGCATGATACTAAATTGCTCACCCATTGGCTTCATTCTGTGTTTAGAGAACAAATAAGCCATGTAAATGCATTTTAGTGTATAAGAAATTCTTAATTAATTAGATGCTGTTTAATTGGAAGAGCTATACATGGCTGCCATGTCATTTAGATAGCACTTACGCACAAGGATAATGTTCTTTCATTTAAAGAGCACATAAACACTTGCCTAATTATTTCATTTAGACCGTTTTTGGACACACAATTGTATTATATGAATTTCATTTAGACAACACTTATAATCATGCTTGAATCATATTATTTAGACAGCATTCAATATAATTGTATTATATCTGTTAGACAGCACTTCAATACGTTATTGCATCACCATATTTAGACAGCACTTCAATACGTTATTGCATACATATTTAGACAGCACTTCAATACGTTATTGCATCACCATATTTAGACAGCACTTCAATACGTTATTGCATCACCATATTTAGACAGCACTTCAATACGTTATTGCATCACCATATTTAGACAGCACTTCAATACGTTATTGCATCACCATATTTAGACAGCACTTCAATACGTTATTGCATCACCATATTTAGACAGCACTTCAATACGTTATTGCATCACCATATTTAGACAGCACTTCAATACGTTATTGCATCACCATTTTTAGATAGCACTTGAGCACATGCCTGTCTCTTTTTCTTTTGAGAAGCTCTCTAAGTGTAGATGACCAAGTTTTTATGATTCTTTTTAATGACAGTCTCATCCTGGTATCAAGTCCCCAAGTCCCATTCAGACCTAGTTTTTTTGTTGTATTTTTAACTTGCCTGAGCACAATGTGCTCAAGGTGAGCTTTTGTGATCGCCCGGTGTCCGTCATGGGACATGCGTCGTGCTTCATCAACAATTTAGCTTGTTAACACTCTAGAGGCCATATTTTTTAGGCTAATCTTAATGAAACTTGGTGAGAATGTTTGTCTCTATAAAATTTTGGACTAGTTCGAAATAGTTCAAGTAGGTCAAGAGGTCAAATCTTATAAAAACCTTGTTAACACTCTAGAGGCCACATTTTTGGCCCAATCTTCATGAAACTTGGTCAGAATATTTGCTTCGATAAAATCTTGGACAAGTTCGAATTTAGGTCATGTGGGGTCAAAAAGTAGGTCATGAGGTCAAATCTGAGAAAAACCTTGTAAACACACTAAAGGCCATATTTTTGGCCCGATCTTCAAGAAACTTGGTCAGAATGTCTGTTTCCATAATATCTTGGACAATTTCGAAGTTGGGTCATGTAGGGTCAAAAAGTAGGTCCATATGAAAAATCCAACATATGTTGCTCATTTATAAGCAGGTGTGCGATTCAGGGCCATTATGGCCAACTTGTTTTTTAGGTGGTATTGTAATACATGCCTGTGTTAAATGATGTCATGACAAGACAATTTGTGGAAGATTTATATATACTCTTTTATATTTACTGCAATGGGGGCTATACTGGAATTACATGTCATGTCACTTCCAATCTTGCGTCATATCCCTTTATATTTTTGATACGCCATGCACTGGTGATAATACTCCCTTTAAAATAGGTAAGCATAACACAATATGTTGCTTAGGATTGTGTTTTGGGGATCATGGTCACTGTTACTAAAAATAGAAAACTTAGAATTGAAAGCTATAATTTATTGGAGTGTATTGTGCGAGTTTGGACATAAAATCAATGTTGTTTGGGTGGTTATCACCTTCAGTGATAGCTCTAGTTTAGAGAATCAAGAAAAAAACAACTTTTATTTCGGCTTTATCATGCATATCATTGATTTAAAATCATATTTCTTTATAAAAGGAAGGCTTAAAGGTAAAAACTTACTTTAGAACATTATTTTTTTTATCTTGGAAATTTAGCTAGTGATATAGGTATATGGCATGTAGAGGAGATTACATATCAATGGTACTGGGTTTCCCAAAGGTAATTACCCTATAACTCTGCATGGAAGGACACTCTAACCTCTTATCCCATGAATATTCATGTATAATTTAATGACTAGGTGAATATTAATTGACTTAACTTTAAATGGTATATAAAACCAAAGGTATTTGGTATGTTGATTTGACCAAAAAATTGCCAATAAAAAAAAAATCAACCTTATAATTATATAATTCTATATAGTCATTGATTTTTGATTGATTTTTTTTTTAATGGGCAGCAACGTACCAGGTACCTTTGTATGAAACAGTGGATTTTTCTTATGCCATGCGGAATGTGTAGAATCTGAGCTACAATATTGTTTTAGCAAACAGAGGAGACCCTGGGTTTGCTCTCTTTGCCAATGCATCTAAATGAGTCTATATGAAGAAAAGGGTTCATTTTATTACCTAGACTTAAACTTACCATAGTTGATCAGTATTTCCTAAAAGAAGTATAATCTTGGAGTCTTTGGTTAAGTATTTTATTATCTCTTAAAAATAATTTTATTTATCTTATGTCTTGAAAGAGAGCTATATCTGTAACTTATGAAAATCTTCGCTGCTGGTGGTGTTTGCTGGATCCTTGGTGTGGGAGGTAACCAGAGCAGCCATAGAAAACCCTGGTGCCAAGAAGGGTAATCAGATGTCTTTCACATACAATATCAGACTGATCTGGGATCGAACCTGGGTTGCATTGGTGAAAAACCAATGTATCAACCACTATGCTTTTTCTTTATTAGTTGCTTCCTAGTTATTATGTTAAAAGCTTAATTTAAAAAAAAAGTTGTATTTATTTGATATAGAATATGATATAGGTACCAGTAATTAAGAAATAAGTTTGATTTCTATTTTTTTTTTCACCTTATCCAGTGGTGAGGTTTACACAAATTCAAATCTATTTCTGAGAAGTACATGTATGTGAATATGTCAAGTCGTTTTTTTTGTGTGTTTTTTTTTCACATATTTATTAATTAATCCAGTAGATTTTTTTGTTAAAAATATCAGTATTTATTATTTTTAAAATTACCTTTATATTTTGGTAGAATATTTCTCAACTTAAACTAGTATGGAAAACATATGGTTGATATTTTATAATATCAGTAGTGATAATCTCCGATCCCACCCCCACCCCCTCTCTCTGTCTCCCTGGGTCACGGTTCATCACAGTCTTTACAAAGCTAAAAAACATCTTTTACCTTTTCTTAAACCTTTATTGACAAGATAACCATGGTATAATGGTACTGTAGTGACTGCCCTGATTTGACAAAAAAAACAAAAAAAACTAAATAGTCATTTTAAAAGGATTTAAATATAAGCATGCAGGTTTAATTGCTTCTTGTTAAAAAAAAAAAAAAAAAAATAAATAAAAAATTGTTCTTTAAATTGAAATTTGCCTCGGCAGAAATGAACTGGCCTGGAAAAATCTGTCATTTACAATTATTAGATAAATGAACTCTCACATGATGTGATAAGTCATTTTGATAATTTCATCATAAAAATAATTGACGATAAGCATTATAATGGACCTTTCAAATGTTAACAAATGTATCCATATTAAGTTACAAATTAACCAATAGCTACATTGTATTTACAGCTGGTCATTGGCTGACCTGGTTTACACAAATTGTTAAGGCAAAGCTTAAATTTCCTCTGCTACAAACTGGATAGATGTACTGCGATTTCTACTGTCTATAGCCTCAGGGGTTTAGTTTGAGGAAAAATTAATAGGCCCATGCCATGTCTGTTTATCGGTCTTATTTATTTCAACCTTTGCATACAGTTATTTGGTATATCATCAGGGAATGTCTAGTGGTACATCAGTACACATGTGCATAACTTAAGTTTTGAAATTTTGATATTTAAACAAAGGGATATCCTTATTTAAATGATAATATAAAATTTTCATAAACAGTCCTTTTAAGTGCTTGTGCTAGACATCAGAGTCACTTAGCTACGCCTCTGATTATGATTTAAAGCACTGCAATTATGAATCATTTCAGTTTATAATTCTCATAGAAGGTATTTTGAAGAACTTATAACATCATTTTACCTTAACCCTTTCCCTCATAGAGGACAGCATGAAAAGACCTATGCGAACAGCATAAAACCAGATCAGCCTGCGAGTAACTCGCAGGCTGATCAGGTTTTATGCTGTTCGCTGCTCCTCAGTGGTCTGGAAATGAGGATTTTGTAATTAAATTTGGTAAGGTTTAACTGTGGTTTTCTGCAGATCAGGCTTTATGTGGTACCTACTGAGTGCGTCAAAATGAGTCTATATGAGGGAAAGGGTTAAATGGTTTGTGACAAAGCAGGATATTCTTGTATTTTTCATTTTGTTTATTATGTTAATAATGTCATCTGTTTTGCTGTTATTTCGATTTGTTAACCACTGTTGACAATAAAAAAAACAAAAACACTGGACAGTTTTAAAATAACAGGTTTATTAGTTGAGTCCAGTTTCAAACTGAGTATTTCAGGTTTACTCAGAATTTAGCAAATTTATTTACACATCTGGCTCGAATTCCACCAACAATACTAAATGCTAAGTAATATTTAAATACTTAGTGGTGAATTTCATTATTCTTGTTTCTCTATTAAAAGTATCAAAATAGTTCATTTCTTTATATATAGTGGTAGTTATTACAACAATAATTTATGTCAACTTAGTTATGTACTTGAATATTTTGTAAAAAAGGACTTAGTTATGTACTTGAATATTTCGTAAAAAAGGACTTAATTATGTACTTGAATTTTTCGTAAAAAAGGACTTAGTTATGTACTTGAATATTTCGTAAAAAAGGACTTAGTTATGTACTTGAATATTTCGTAAAAAAGGACTTGTTATGTACTTGAATATTTCGTAAAGAAGGACTTAGTTATGTTCTTGAATATTTCGTAAAAAAAGAACTTAGTTATGTTCTTGATTTTTTTGTAAAAAAAGGAATGATGAAATGCATTTTTACCTAATTCAAGAATTTAAGTTTTACTTAATGCTAAGAATTGTTGGTGGAATTTGACCCTGGCTTGAATTCCACCAACAATACTTTAGAGATCTGAGTAATACATAAAGTCTTAAATAAGTTTTTTCCCACATTTCATCATTGTTGTTTTACAAACAGCCTGTAATAAACTGATAGTGACAAAAATACTTGACCATTAAGTGATAAAATTTAAGTAAAAAAAAAAAAAAAAATAACATGCTGGCTAACAGTATTTGTTATGAAATGAAATATTTGTATTTTTATAAGAGAAATGTGAATAATGAAATTTACTGGTATGTCCTTAACCCTTTCCCTCATATATACTCATTTTGACGCCCTCAATAGGTATCACATAAAGCCTGATCTGCAGAAAACCACAGTTAAACCTTACCAAATTTAATTACAAAATACTCATTTCCAGACCACTGAGGAGCAGCAAACAGCATAAAACCTGATCAGCCTGCGAGTTACTCGCAGGCTGATCTGGTTTTATGCTGTTTGCATAGGTCTTTTCATGGTGTCCTCTATGAGGGAAAGGGTTAAGGTATTTAAGTATTACTTTAGTGCTAAGTAGGGTTGAAGACACTACATTGGTACAATAATGACCTTAATCTTTTTTCTAAATGCTGTCTTGAATTCCATCAACAATACTTGGTGCTTACTGATACTTAAGATATGGTCCCTGTAATGGTTCCGCTACGTCTTGGACCACTTAACCTCTACCAAGATAACCAAGGTACCCTAATGAAACATTAGGAAACCTTGGTTATCTCCGTGAAAAGCCATGAGGTCCGAAATGTAGCGGAACCATTACAGTTACTATACCTTAAATTCTTATATTAGACAAAAATGCATTCATTCATTCCTATTTTATGAAATGCTTAATTCAATACATGATTATAAAGTGGACAAAACTCATGATCTTTATTTATGATACCAAAATTTGTTGGAAAATGAAATTTGGGTATTTTCCTTAGAGAAGAATTCAAGCCAGGTCAGATGTTTTGTTTAGAGGCCTTAATTTACTGAGAACAGTGGTTAATAATTACAGTTTTTGATTTGACAGATTGTAAAAAACTTTACTCTTGTATTAGAAGCATTAATGTTTATTGAGTTATGAGGTACTATGTAAGGTTTTCTCATATTTTCTTTGGTAGATGCATAATCTGTTTTCTTTTAATTGTAAGTTTACCACTTAATATATTTTAAAGCAGTCAAGGACATAACCTGTGCAGCCTGTTAAATCCAGATCAGCCTGTTGTAACTCTTAATAATTGTCTTGAATTCCACAAACACTACTTAGCACTTAAGTAATACTTAGAATCTTATTTTAGGAACACATGCAATTCTACCATTCTTATTTCACAAAATATTTAAGTAAATGAAAAAATTGAAAATAGTTATCTAATTGAAAAGTGAAAAATTTTTTTCAAGAGTTTCATTTATTAGGGAACAAGAATTTAAATTTGTTCCAAAGTATTTAAGTATCACAAAAAGTGCTTAGTAAAGTTTGCCGCATTGTAAAACATGATCAGACTGAAAACTAATTTTGTTCTGATCAGGTTTTCCCATGGTTTACCAAGGTACGAAATGACTTTGAATTGAATGGTTAAGGCTAACTGTTATGCAATTTTACATTTAACAGACTTAGAGAGTGAGGTTGCCACAGTAGATAAGGAGTTGAAAGCCAAGCAAGAGGAACTTCATGTTCTCTTAAACTACAAGGTTAGTTTGGCAGTTTGATTTACTCACAGGTTTCATGATTCAATACTATACCAAGTTTGGCAGTTTGATTTACTCACAGGTTTCATGATTCAATACTATACCAAGTTTGGTATGACTGTTGAGTCACCAAACTGCATATTAAGGATAATTAGTTGACAGTTATTTTGTATGTCTGCCTTTGGTACCATCAAAATAAAATTATTAAGAATATACTGTATAAAGGAATATATATTATTGTAAAAATTTTAAGATGATTATGATTGGATAATATGTATGTGTGTTTGTATGTGTATATGTATTTATGTATGTGTGTTGTATGTGTGTATATGTATATTTATATGTATGTGTGTTTGTATGTGTGTATATGTATATTTATATGTATGTGTGTTTGTATGTGTTTATATGTATATTTATATGTATGTGTGTTTGTATGTGTGTATATGTATATTTATATGTATGCATGTGTACAAGCAAACATCTTATTACTGACAGTAAATAATGGGGTATTTATTTCATGAAAAGGCTTCAATTTCTACTCAAAAGCAAGACAGCAGAGAAAGGTTCTCTAAACAAATCTAACAATTTTCAAATATATTTTTTATATTTTTTGTGTATATTTCAGGATAAAGAATATCCAGTAAAAGCCATGAAGATTTCGAACCTTCAAAAAGAAATACAAAGCCTGAAGATTTCTAATGAGGTAGGTATATAAAGAGTGGAAATAAGTGTATGGCTAGAGCTAAGTTTAAATGTGCTGATGAAAATCTAGTTATACATTGGTCTTCTGTACAGTTTACATTATAAAGTTATGGTACATGGATCTGTTATAAGATACATTGTACATTATCATTACATTATATTTGGGTCTCTTTTAAGATACATTGTACATTATCATTACATTATATTTGGGTCTCTTTTAAGATACATTGTACATTATCATTACATTATATTTGGGTCTCTTTTAAGATACATTGTACATTATCATTACATTATATTTGGGTCTCTTTTAAGATACATTTCTTTTATAAGATGCAGAGTACATTATCAGTATATGGTACATTGGTCCTTTTTAAGACACAGTGAGTACATATTTAAGAGATTTTACATTGGTCTATTTCAACATACTGCATACTTTATTAAAACATGATACTTTGGGTTTTTAGCTCACCTGAGCACAAAGTGCTCAAGGTGAGCTTTTGTGATCGCCCTTCGTCCGGCGTCGTGCGCCGTCCGTCGTGCGTCGTCTGTCGTCAACAATTTGCTTTAAACGACATCTCCTCTGAAACCGCTGGACAGAATTTAATGAAACTTGGCAGGAATGTTCCTTGGGTGAGGCTCTACAGAAGTTGCTAAAATAAAGTTGATCCATGAAGAACTCTGGTTGCCATAGCAACAAAAAGAAAAATAATTTGAAAACTTTAAAAATCATCTCCTTCAAAACTACTGGCCAGATTTGAAAATAATTTGTTACAGATGTTCCTTGGGTCAACCTCTACCAAAGTTGCTAAAATTATTCCGATCCGTAAAAAAACATGGCCGCCAGGGGCGGGGCTTATTTGCCTTATATGTATATAGAGAAACCTTTAAACAACATCTCCTCTGAAACCACTGGACAGAATTTGATTAAACTTGGCAGGGATGATCCTTGGATCAACCTCCACAAAAGTTGCTAAAATAAAGTTGATCCATGTAGAACTCTGGTTGCCATGGCAACAAAAAGAAAAAAAAATGAAAACTTTAAAAATCATCTTCTTCAAAACTACTGGCCAGATTTTAAAATAAATTGGTACAGATGTTCCTTGGGTCAACCTCTACCAAAATTGCTAAAATAATTCTGATCCGTAAAAAAACATGGCCGCCAGGGGTGGGGCTTATTTGCCTTATATGTATATAGAGAAACCTTTAAACAACATCTCCTCTGAAACCACTAGACAGAATTTGATTAAACTTGGCAGGGATGATCCTTGGATCAACCTTCACAAAAGTTGCTAAAATAAAGTTGATCCATGTAGAACTCTGGTTGCCATGGCAACAAAAAGAAAAAAAAATGAAAACTTTAAAAATCATCTTCTTCAAAACTACTGGCCAGATTTTAAAATAAATTGTTACAGATGTTCCTTGGGTCAACCTCTACCAAAGTTGCTAAAATTATTCCGATCCGTAAAAAAACATGGCGGCCAGGGGCGGGGCTTATTTGCCTTATATGTATATAGGGAAAACTTTAATCAACATTTCCTCTGAAACCACTGGACAGAATTTGATTAAACTTGACAGGAATGATCCTTGGGTCAACCTTCACAAAAGTTCCTTAAATAAACTTGATCCATAGAGAACTCTGGTTGCCATGGCTACAAAAAGAAAAAAAATATGAAAATTTTTAAAATCATCTTCTTCAAAACTACTGGCCAGATTTTAAAATAAATTGGAACAGATGTTCCTTGGGTCAACCTATTTATCTCAGGTGAGCGATTTAGGGCCATCATGGGCCTCTTGTTTAACATACAGTGTCTCTTTATCAGGATATCGTACATTGGTCTGTTTAACCCTTTCCCTCATATAGACTCATTTTGACGCACTCAATAGGTACCACATAAAGCCTGATCTGCAGAAAACCACAGTTAAACCTTACCAAATTTAATTATAAAGTCCTCATTTCCAAACCACTGAGGAGCAGCGAACAGCATAAAACCTGATCAGCCTGCGAGTTGCTCGCAGGCTGATCTGGTTTTATGTTGTTCGCATAGGTCTTTTCATGGTTTCCTCTATGAGGGAAAGGGTTAAAGATGCAGTGTGCATCAACATATGGTAGATCCTTTTTAGATACTGTACATTGGTCTATTTTTGGTCTACAGGAAGACCAGGAAGAATTGGAGCACATCACCAAGACTGAGCTAGGAAAGTATGAAAAAGAGAGACAGACAACCCAGAACCTCATTACAAAGGACGTTACAGAAGTGAGTACCAGCACACCGTCCTAAATAGGACAAAATGACCTTGTAATAACACACACACACACACACACACACACACACACACTGTTCTTTTACACACAACACCCATCTTTCTTTCTATATATTAAAGAATTAAATGAAATACAGTATACTCATGCAGGCCTTTTCTTTGTTTAGTGATGGGAGAAGCCTTTATACCATAGTTTTGAGAGAGAAAAAAAAACACCATTCCCTGGAGCAGAGTCATGGGGAAATTTATAGCAATATTTGGTAAAACTGCATTTCCCTTTAACCTCAGGTGTCATTCAAATACAAAACAAAATAAACATTCAATATGTTTAATTTGTTGGAAGCATTTGAAATAAACAACCAAAAAGTGCTCATATTTTACAATATTAACAAATATAAAAACAACCAAAAAGTGCTGGTATTTTACAATGTTAACAAATATAAAAACTCACCCCCTCGCTGCTATATACCTTAATAATAATAAATAAATCATAATGCATACCGATCCTAAAATTTTAATTGTCTGCACTAGCCGCTGTTTCAACGCTGAATGAACTATGGCCTTATAATGCACGTGAATCCTGTGCTCAACTAGCCAATACACATCCAACAACCCTATCGAGTATAAATCGCATAAAGGGAAATTGATTTGCTACTAATTTGCAAATTCAAGCATAGAAAATAATATGAATTTAAAAAAAAAAATAGAGGAGAAAATGCCTATGAATTTCCTCAGATGGAGAAAAGCCCATTCTTGCTTTTGGTGGATCAGTGGTTCTACCCAGGTGTCTCTGTACATTGGGGATCTTTCTCCAGTGACATCCACCTGTAATTAGCTATATAGAGCTACATGACTGAAACACTGTAGCAGTGATAGTAAATTCCAGTTCAACAAGAACCAAAAATATGAATATGACACAGAAAATAAATATTTTCACTTGAGGCTTAGTCACTTGTGCAACATTTTGCCATCACTAGGTACTTGTGAAATAATGTGTGATTTAATATCCATGTTTATCTTCCCTGTTTTTAGACGGCACATCCGTCTTATGCTGGAAAAAGAAATTCAGGCCTTGCTGATTTGCATATTTTCCACAGCAAGTTTAACTGTACCTCTCCGCGCTTTGTGTGGATCCATGCAATGCGATTCTGCACTAACGAATAAGGGTGGAATATGTTACACAGACGTTTAAATCATAACCATAACCGCTTATAATGTATTATTGTTTGTTAACATGTTTTCTTTTACCATTATTTTTCACTAGAAACATCTATTTTAAGCATGAGCAAAATATTTGTTACATTTCTTAATCAGAACAGCAACCCATTTTACATACACGAAGATCTACTCCTGTAAAAAGAAAAAGTAGCGTTCCTTATATATGTAATTGACCTAAAAATAGTCCACACATAATTTTGCATTATGGCAAGTTAGGTTCCATCCCATTTCTTATCTTTGAAACAGAAAGGCAAACATTTTAGTATCTCTTATTTTTCAGACTGCCATAGACATGATGCACCCCAGTCTGAAGGACATGGCTCTCCAAAACATGGTCATGAAAAAGGTAGGCATGCTCACAGTTAATATTTATTAAAAAAAAACAACTGTCTTAAGTGTTATGAAGTTTTCTGTTTATTGGAGCTTTTGTACCTAATAATCTCCTTGAATCTGGTGTGACAGTTTCAGCTGGTCATCTTATATTACCTGAAGTATTTTCAAATGTTGCGGGTATATCTCCCTAGCTTGGCCCTAAGCAGGTAAGGGTTGTTCTAAGATTTGTGGGCCCAGTGATGCAGTCTGTAAATTTAGAACTGTAAAATAGATGTATTTCAGACAGTAATTTCTGTAATTATCATGGAAGTATTTATTTTAACCATGTGAAATTGTTCTGCCAATTTTACTCTTTCCTTAGTATCGGTCATTCCTTTCTTTCCACTGTTTTTACACCACTGTCATTCTGATATCTGCTGCATTTTTATTCAAACAAAAAAAACAAAAAAACTTTGATGAAACAAAAAGGATTGAAGTTACCTTCTCATATGTCCATCCCTTCATCATGAGTACCATTAAGCTTTGCCATTGTCAGACTTTAAAAAAAAAATAAAAAAAAAATTCCTACCAAGTTTAAAAGTTCTGGGTAAGAGCACAATAAACAAATACAGTGAAATCAAGTTAGTCCGGACACTTTGGTTTTTAGGTATATTTCCGGATAAATGAATTTTCCGTATTAATGAATCAACCCATATCTCTCTTCTTTTTTTCTTTCTTTCTTTCATATTTTCTCATTGTATTCTTTGTGTGTAGTATGTATGTTTGTTACATTTGTATTCCATAATAATAAGTATATTTAAAATAATATGCTTAGGCCTGTATATGATTATGTATATAAATTGATGTTTACAAGGTTTTAATTTATTTTGACATCAGCCTTCTTTTGAAGAAAAAAACACCTTAAGTAGGTGACAGCATACTTGTGACCCATTTCTTGTTCTGCATTTGTGAGCAAAATGAATTGTATTTAATTATTTTAGCCAAAACAGTCAACAACAAATTAATAAATGTACACACTGAAAACAAAACATATGAACAAAAAACAAACTAAAGGATGGTCGGCTTTTACATCTCTTTTTTCAGCATACGTCTGCAGTTTTGAATAGATATTACCTTCTTCACTCGCTTATTAGTACATTATATGTAGCTTGCCGCTTATAATACCAGCCCTTAATTGCCCCCTCTTCTCCCGACTGATATGTGTGAATTGCTTGCAATTTTGTGTAAACAATCTACAGGTGACACTTCCATGGCAGTCACGTGCCAAGAGAAATCCGAATGATGTCGAAAAATAGTTGGAGGGAAATCCAGTCTGAACTGGTACCCGGATTATTGAGTTATTTTGAATAGTAAAGGAAGATTGGTTCCCAAAATGAGTGTCCGGATTCGGAATGCAAATTTCCGTATTATTGAAGCATTTTTACGATGTGGAAATCTGTTTCAGGAGAAAAATGACCGGATGGCAAGGTTTTCAGAGCAATGGAGCCCGGACTAATGAGGTTTCACTGTATATCTTTAACGATGGCGGCCTTAAGTCAATACATTTTCCAAGCAATGGCACTTGGCTTTTTTCTTGCAGGAGATAGAGTTACATAAGAAGGAACAAGAGGAATTGATGAAGACCAACAGGGAACTGGAACAGGCTGTTAAACAATTGTTACGAGACCCGAAGACAGATATCCGACAACAGATGTTCCCCGAGTTCTATCTCTACCAACAAAAGTAAGTAGCGGCTATCTTAAAAAATAGACATTGTCTGAAATACACATTGGTTAGTACAAAAGTAACTATGTTACAATATATTTCACTTTATCCTTAGTAAATATGATGCAGTTCTACGTATAGCGTGACATTCCTGCAGTGCAGACTTCATCAATTAATCTGTATTTAATAATAATTGACAACTTTAATACTATGGAAATGTAATACATTGACAACTTTAATACTATGGAAATGTAATACATTGACAACTGTAATACTATGGAAATGTAATACATTGACGACTGTAATACTATGGAAATGTAATACATTGACAACTGTAATACTATGGAAATGTAATACATTGACGACTGTAATGTTATGGAAATGTAATACATTGACAACTGTAATACTATGGAAATGTAATACATTGACGACTGTAATGTTATGGAAATGTAATACATTGACGACTGTAATGTTATGGAAATGTAATACATTGACAACTGTAATACTATGGAAATGTAATACATTGACGACTGTAATGTTATGGAAATGTAATACATTGACGACTGTAATACTATGGAAATGTAATACATTGACGACTGTAATACTATGGAAATGTAATACATTGACGACTGTAATGTTATGGAAATGTAATACATTGACGACTGTAATGTTATGGAAATGTAATACATTGACGACTGTAATACTATGGAAATGTAATACATTGACGACTGTAATGTTATGGAAATGTAATACATTGACGACTGTAATATTATGGAAATGTAATACATTGACGACTGTAATACTATGGAAATGTAATACATTGACGACTGTAATACTATGGAAATGTAATACATTGACGACTGTAATATAATGGAAATGTAATACATTGACGACTGTAATACTATGGAAATGTAATACATTGACGACTGTAATATAATGGAAATGTAATACATTGCCCCCCCCCCCCCCCCCCCCCCCCCCGCCCCCCGCCCCCCCCCCCCCCCCCCCCCCCCCCCCCCCCCCCCCCCCCCCCCCCCCCCCCCCCCCCCCCCCCCCCCCCCCCCCCCCCCCCCCCCCCCCCCCCCCCGGGGGGGGGGGGGGGGGGGGGGGGGGGGGGGGGGGGGGGGGGGGGGGGGGGGGGGGGGGGGGGGGGGGGGGGGGGGGGGGGGGGGGGGGGGGGGGGGGGGGGGGGGGGGGGGGGGGGGGGGGGGGGGGGGGGGGGGGGGGGGGGGGGGGGGGGGGGGGGGGGGGGGGGGGGGGGGGGGGGGACTGTAATATAATGGAAATGTAATACATTGACGACTGTAATGTTATGGAAATGTAATACATTGACAACTGTAATACTATGGAAATGTAATACATTGACGACTGTAATATTATTGAAATGTAATACATTGACGACTGTAATGTTATGGAAATGTAATACATTGACGACTGTAATATAATGGAAATGTAATACATTGACGACTGTAATATAATGGAAATGTAATACATTGACGACTGTAATATAATGGAAATGTAATACATTGACGACTGTAATATAATGGAAATGTAATACATTGACAACTGTAATATAATGGAAATGTAATACATTGACGACTGTAATATAATGGAAATGTAATACATTGACGACTGTAATGCTATGGAAATGTAATACATTGACGACTGTAATATAATGGAAATGTAATACATTGACGACTGTAATATAATGGAAATGTAATACATTGACGACTGTAATATAATGGAAATGTAATACATTGACGACTGTAATGTTATGGAAATGTAATACATTGACAACTGTAATACTATGGAAATGTAATACATTGACGACTGTAATATTATGGAAATGTAATACATTGACGACTGTAATGCTATGGAAATGTAATACATTGACGACTGTAATACTATGGAAATGTAATACATTGACGACTGTAATGCTATGGAAATGTAATACATTGACGACTGTAATGTTATGGAAATGTAATACATTGACAACAGTAATACTATGGAAATGTAATACATTGACGACTGTAATATTATGGAAATGTAATACATTGACGACTGTAATGTTATGGAAATGTAATACATTGACAACAGTAATACTATGGAAATGTAATACATTGACGACTGTAATATTATGGAAATGTAATACATTGACGACTGTAATGCTATGGAAATGTAATACATTGACGACTGTAATCTATGGAAATGTAATACATTGACGACTGTAATTATGGAAATGTAATACATTGACGACTGTAATTATGGAAATGTAATACATTGACGACTGTAATCTATGGAAATGTAATACATTGACGACTGTAATACTATGGAAATGTAATACATTGACGACTGTAATGTTATGGAAATGTAATACATTGACGACTGTAATGTTATGGAAATGTAATACATTGACGACTGTAATGTTATGGAAATGTAATACATTGACGACTGTGATGTTATGGAAATGTAATACATTGACGACTGTAATATTATGGAAATGTAATACATTGACAACTGTAATACTATGGAAATGTAATACATTGACGACTGTAATGTTATGGAAATGTAATACATTGACGACTGTAATATTATGGAAATGTAATACATTGACGACTGTAATGTTATGGAAATGTAATACATTGACGACTGTAATATTATGGAAATGTAATACATTGACGACTGTAATGTTATGGAAATGTAATACATTGACGACTGTAATGTTATGGAAATGTAATACATTGACGACTGTAATATATGGAAATGTAATACATTGACACTGTAATATATGGAAATGTAATACATTGACAATGTAATATATGGAATGTAATACATTGACGACTGTAATTATGGAAATGTAATACATTGACAACTGTAATATAATGGAAATGTAATACATTGACGACTGTAATATTATGGAAATGTAATACATTGACGACTGTAATATAATGGAAATGTAATACATTGACAACTGTAAAATAATGGAAATGTAATACATTGACGACTGTAATGCTATGGAAATGTAATACATTGACGACTGTAATATATGGAAATGTAATACATTGACGACTGTAATATTATGGAAATGTAATACATTGACGACTGTAATGTTATGGAAATGTAATACATTGACGACTGTAATATTATGGAAATGTAATACATTGACGACTGTAATGTTATGGAAATGTAATACATTGACGACTGTAATATAATGGAAATGTAATACATTGACGACTGTAATGTTATGGAAATGTAATACATTGACAACTGTAATACTATGGAAATGTAATACATTGACGACTGTAATATATGGAAATGTAATACATTGACGACTGTAATGCTATGGAAATGTAATACATTGACGACTGTAATACTATGGAAATGTAATACATTGACGACTGTAATGCTATGGAAATGTAATACATTGAGGACTGTAATGTTATGGAAATGTAATACATTGACGACTGTAATATAATGGAAATGTAATACATTGACGACTGTAATGTATGGAAATGTAATACATTGACGACTGTAATATAATGGAAATGTAATACATTGACGACTGTAATAAATGGAAATGTAATACATTGACGACTGTAATACTATGGAAATGTAATACATTGACGACTGTAATGCTATGGAAATGTAATACATTGACGACTGTAATACTATGGAAATGTAATACATTGACGACTGTAATATAATGGAAATGTAATACATTGACGACTGTAATATAATGGAAATGTAATACATTGAC
The DNA here is from genome assembly GCA_021229015.1 of Solen grandis. Classification (NCBI taxonomy): domain Eukaryota; kingdom Metazoa; phylum Mollusca; class Bivalvia; order Adapedonta; family Solenidae; genus Solen; species Solen grandis. The sequence continues at coordinate 32,716,972 of CM037783.1, read as the reverse complement.
ACTGTAATAAATGGAAATGTAATACATTGACAACTGTAATATAATGGAAATGTAATACATTGACGACTGTAATATAATGGAAATGTAATACATTGACGACTGTAATATAATGGAAATGTAATACATTGACGACTGTAATATAATGGAAATGTAATACATTGACGACTGTAATGTTATGGAAATGTAATACATTGACAACGTAATACTATGGAAATGTAATACATTGACGACTGTAATATTATGGAAATGTAATACATTGACGACTGTAATGTTATGGAAATGTAATACATTGACACGTAATGCTATGGAAATGTAATACATTGACGACTGTAATGTATGGAAATGTAATACATTGACAACGTAATATATGGAAATGTAATATATTGACGACTGTAATATTATGGAAATGTAATACATTGACGACTGTAATGTTATGGAAATGTAATACATTGACAACAGTAATATATGGAAATGTAATACATTGACGACTGTAATATTATGGAAATGTAATACATTGACAACTGTATTTTATGGAAATGTAATACATTGACGACTGTAATATAATGGAAATGTAATACATTGACGACTGTAATATTATGGAAATGTAATACATTGACAACTGTAATATAATGGAAATGTAATACATTGACGACTGTAATATAATGGAAATGTAATACATTGACGACTGTAATGTTATGGAAATGTAATACATTGACAACTGTAAAATAATGGAAATGTAATACATTGACGACTGTAATGTTATGGAAATGTAATACATTGACGACTGTAATATAATGGAAATGTAATACATTGACGACTGTAATAATGTAAATGGAAAATGTAATACATTGACACTGTAATATAATGGAAATGTAATACATTGACGACTGTAATATATGGAAATGTAATACATTGACGACTGTAATTATGGAAATGTAATACATTGACGACTGTAATGAATAATATGAAATTATGTGAAATTATACATTGACGACTGTAATATATGGAAATGTAATACATTGACGACTGTAATAGTATGGAAATGTAATACATTGACAACTGTAATATAATGGAAATGTAATACATTGACGACTGTAATATATGGAAATGTAATACATTGACGACTGTAATATATGGAAATGTAATACATTGACACTGTAATATAATGGAAATGTAATACATTGACGACTGTAATTATATGGAAATGTAATACATTGACGACTGTAATGTTATGGAAATGTAATACATTGACAACTGAATAATATATGGAAATGTAATACATTGACGACTGTAATTTATGGAAATGTAATACATTGACGATGTAATTAATGGAAATGTAATACATTGACGACTGTAATATATGGAAATGTAATACATTGACGACTGTAAATATGGAAATGTAATACATTGACGACTGTAATACTATGGAAATGTAATACATTGACGACTGTAATATTATGGAAATGTAATACATTGACGACTGTAATATTATGGAAATGTAATACATTGACGACTGTAATATAATGGAAATGTAATACATTGACGACTGTAATTTTATGGAAATGTAATACATTGACGACTGTAATATAATGGAAATGTAATACATTGACGACTGTAATATAATGGAAATGTAATACATTGACAACTGTAATATAATGGAAATGTAATACATTGACGACTGTAATATAATGGAAATGTAATACATTGACACTGTAATTATGGAAATGTAATACATTGACACTGTAATATAATGGAAATGTAATACATTGACGACTGTAATATAATGGAAATGTAATACATTGACGACTGTAATATAATGGAAATGTAATACATTGACAACTGTAATATAATGGAAATGTAATACATTGACGACTGTAATATAATGGAAATGTAATACATTGACGACTGTAATATAATGGAAATGTAATACATTGACGACTGTAATATAATGGAAATGTAATACATTGACAACTGTAATATAATGGAAATGTAATACATTGACGACTGTAATATTATGGAAATGTAATACATTGACGACTGTAATGCTATGGAAATGTAATACATTGACGACTGTAATATAATGGAAATGTAATACATTGACGACTGTAATGTTATGGAAATGTAATACATTGACGACTGTAATATTATGGAAATGTAATACATTGACGACTGTAATTTATGGAAATGTAATACATTGACGACTGTAATATAATGGAAATGTAATACATTGACGACTGTAATATAATGGAAATGTAATACATTGACGACTGTAATATAATGGAAATGTAATACATTGACGACTGTTATTATTGGAAATGTAATACATTGACGACTGTAATGCTATGGAAATGTAATACATTGACGACTGTAATACTATGGAAATGTAATACATTGACGACTGTAATGCTATGGAAATGTAATACATTGACGACTGTAATGTTATGGAAATGTAATACATTGACAACAGTAATACTATGGAAATGTAATATATTGACGACTGTAATATTATGGAAATGTAATACATTGACGACTGTAATGTTATGGAAATGTAATACATTGACAACAGTAATACTATGGAAATGTAATACATTGACGACTGTAATATTATGGAAATGTAATACATTGACGACTGTAATCTATGGAAATGTAATACATTGACGACTGTAATATTATGGAAATGTAATACATTGACGACTGTAATGTTATGGAAATGTAATACATTGACGACTGTAATGTTATGGAAATGTAATACATTGACGACTGTAATATTATGGAAATGTAATACATTGACGACTGTAATATAATGGAAATGTAATACATTGACGACTGTAATACTATGGAAATGTAATACATTGACGACTGTAATATTATGGAAATGTAATACATTGACGACTGTAATGTATGGAAATGTAATACATTGACGACTGTAATGTTATGGAAATGTAATACATTGACGACTGTAATTAATGGAAATGTAATACATTGACGACTGTAATATATGGAAATGTAATACATTGACGACTGTAATTTATGGAAATGTAATACATTGACAACTGTAATATATGGAAATGTAATACATTGACAACTGTAATACTATGGAAATGTAATACATTGACGACTGTAATGCTATGGAAATGTAATACATTGACGACTGTAATGTTATGGAAATGTAATACATTGACGACTGTAATACTATGGAAATGTAATACATTGAAGACTGTAATACTATGGAAATGTAATACATTGACCACTGTAATGCTATGGTAATGTAATACATTGACGACTGTAATACTATGGAAATGTAATACATTGACGACTGTAATACTATGGAAATGTAATACATTGACGACTGTAATCCTATGGAAATGTAATACATTGACGACTGTAATGCTATGGAAATGTAATACATTGACGACTGTAATGCTATGGAAATGTAATACATTGACGACTGTAATACTATGGAAATGTAATACATTGACGACTGTAATGCTATGGAAATGTAATACATTGACGACTGTAATACTATGGAAATGTAATACATTGACGACTGTAATACTATGGAAATGTAATACATTGACGACTGTAATACTATGGAAATGTAATACATTGACGACTGTAATACTATGGAAATGTAATACATTGACGACTGTAATGCTATGGAAATGTAATACATTGACGACTGTAATGCTATGGAAATGTAATACATTGACGACTGTAATACTATGGAAATGTAATACATTGACGACTGTAATGCTATGGAAATGTAATACATTGACGACTGTAATGCTATGGAAATGTAATACATTGACGACTGTAATATTATGGAAATGTAATACATTGACGACTGTAATACTATGGAAATGTAATACATTGAAGACTGTAATGTTATGGAAATGTAATACATTGACGACTGTAATACTATGGAAATGTAATACATTGAAGACTGTAATGCTATGGAAATGTAATACATTGACGACTGTAATACTATGGAAATGTATTACATTGATGACTGTAATACTATGGAAATGTAATACATTGACGACTGTGATGTTATGGAAATGTAATACATTGATGACTGTAATACTATGGAAATGTAATACACTGACGACTGTAATGTTATGGAAATGTAATACATTGACAACTGAAATACTATGGAAATGTAATACATTGACGACTGTAATACTATGGAAATGTAATACATTGACGACTGTAATGTTATGGAAATGTAATACATTGACAACTGTAATACTATGGAAATGTAATACATTGACAACTGTAATACAATGGTAAATGTATTACATTGATGACTGTAATATTATAGTAAATGGATTACATTGTTGACTGTAATTTAATGGTAAATTTTATACATTGACGACTGTAATACTACATTGATGGTCAATACTGGTACATTGCATTGGTATTATCATGATAAACAATGTTCACTGGTAATTACAATAAATTGATAACTGCTGTACAATGAAAGTTACAAAGCAGTGGTAGATACAATACAATGACAAAAACAATACAATGAAACAATACCCTGTTCCAGGTGCACACCAGATATGGACGTGGTTCTTGACATCCCTACCCAGGAATGGCTGCCAATCTAATCACAGTTCCCCACCCACCTGTTTTCTTCTCCTGTTGTTGTAATGACAACATGTCATGTCGCAACATAATTATCATATATGGGAAAAAAAAAGTGAAAGAGAAATTGACTCTTATTATGAATATTTCAAGGGCTGACTTCAAAACTGTTTCATCTTCCATGTATTTAGAACAGTTTTGTGGTCACCCCTCAATTTGTTGTTTACTGCTTTTGTATTCATGAAATGTATATCAAATGTAATATTGATTTATTTATGTAATAAATGTCTTTCAAATCATGAAAATGGTATTTCAGTGTTTTCCTGTTCTTCTCAGATTTATATGTGTTGCAGTATGAAAGGAAGTGTTTGGTGTGTATTTTTTTCTGTGTTTGTGAAGTGTGAAAAGGGTTTACTGTTTCACTTGGTTTTGGGTGAGAAATGTTAATGACTTTTTATGCCCCACTTTGAAGAAGCTTTGTACATGTCAGTCTGTAGGTAGACCAATCCTTGTCAAAGTGATAAACTTAATATGGATATTGCATTTGGTGTTAATACCTTAAAGGTCAAGGCCACAAAGTCACATGTAAATATATTTGTATATGAAAGTCTGAGTGATAACTTTAGTTCTATTTGACCCTGAGATCTCAAACTTGGTAAAGTTGTTGCTTATGACTAGTAGAAGACCCCTATTGATTTTGGGATTTGTACCTCAATGGCCAAGGTCATGAGGTAATAAGTTAAATTCTCACAAATAGTGTGTAAATTTAGCATTATCCGACTGATTACTCAAAAAAAATATAATTGACACTTAGGTCTCAAACATTATACAATAGTTACTTATGACTGGTAGAAGAACCCTAATGATATAAGGGTCTGTACCTCAAAGGTTGGGGCCGCCGTGGCCGAGCGGTTACAGTTGTGGACTACAAATCTCTCAGCCCCTCACCGCTGTGGGTTCGTATCCCGGCAGGGACTTCGGATTTTTCATGTGAGGAAGCCTTCCAGCTGGTTTGCGGTAGGTCGGTGGTTCTACCCGGGTACCTCTGTGTACTCGGGGTCTTCCTCCACCTGTAATTAGCTGGACGTCGCTATATGATTGAAATACTATCGCAGCGACGGTAAACTCCAATACAACAACAACCTCAAAGGTCAAGGTCATAAATTAAATTCTCTTTATCATTGTGTTAAGGAAACATTGTCCAACTGATAACTCTGTCTCTTTTGTATCAAAGATTGCACAATTGTTGCTTATAAGTAATAGGAAACCCCTTTTTGATTTGGGGTGATGTACCTCAAAGGTCAAGGTCACGACGTTATATGTTGAATTCTTACAAACAAATGTGTTTAGTATGTATTGTCCATTGTTAACTCAAAATCTAATAACTATGCCCCCAACACTTTTCACAAATCGGTAGGTCTGTTGGTCAGTATGTAGACCAAACCTTGTCCCAGTGATAACATGAAATGTAGTTATCCCTTGGGTCTCAGACTTGGTATTGTGGTTGCGTATGACTAACAGAAGAACCCTAATGATTTTGGGGCCTGTACTTCAAAGGTCAAGGTCACAATGTCACCTAAGTTACAGTAGACCCTTTGGTCTTACTAAGTTTTAGACATATAGCTATATGAATATTATGATATATCAAAACTACTTACCAGATTTCAAAATGTTTTAGTACAGATGTTCCTTTGGTAACCCTATACTCAGGTGAGCGATCCAGGGCCTCTTTGACCCTCTTGTTTGTTATTGTTTTCAAGTGCCAATAAACGAATTTGAAAGTCAACTTCGTACAACAATTCGAACTAATATTGAAGGCCAATATATCTACGCACAGCTCTTTGTCAAAGGATAATATACACATAATTATCTCCCTTTGGAGACGTTGGACAGTGAGTATTTTAAGGTACACAACCTTTGTGTAAAGTTTCCTTGAAATCCATAAGACCACAACTCTAAAGCAATGGGTGCATCTGTATCATTACAAGTAACAATGAAATACCTCCAAAACTGACGTGCTTTGTCTTTTATCATATTGTGAAGACATTTCTAAAAAACAATCATACATTCCAAGTCTCATTGAAATATCTCCAAACTGAAGATCCGAAGCAGATCACCCACGTATATGTATGTTGAGAAATCTATATGACTTCAAAAGCAAGCTCCACTATACGTCATTTATTCATCATGTTTGTTTGTTGGGTTTAACGTCCCACCGACAGTATTTCAGTCATTTGAAGACGGTGTCTAGTTGAGACAGATATAGTGCTGCCACACTGCAGTATCACGCCGTAGACATGTGGCATGGTACTATACCCAGTCACATTATCCTGGCACCGGGCCAACCAGTCCTGCAACTACCCTTATATGCTGAGCGCTAAGCAAGGGAGCTATAACAGTACCATTTTTTACGACTTTGGTATGTCGCGGCCTTGGTTCGAACCCACGACCTCCCACTCCCGAGGCGGACGCTCTAACCACTCGGCTACCGGGGACGGCCTTTCTCATCATGATGATCACATCGGCTAAGTTATCTCCAAAACTAAAGTAGCTCACGCCACGAACTTTCAGACATACTAGCCAGGATATCCAAGTATACCCCCCTAAACATTCTTTTGCGAATATAACACAATATAATCTTGAATTCTGAGACACCATTTTGAAACTCCCTAATTGTATATACAAGTAACCCCTCGTATTGTTATATAAAAATCAGTTTGGTCTTCATTAAAACCTTAACTTATACCCGTGTGCATCTAATGCAGGCCGGCAGCGACATACCATACTACTGGTATAGCTCCCTTACTTGGCGCTCAGAATGGCTTGGCCTGTTGTCAGGATAATGTGACCGGGTGTTGTACTGTCTACGGCGTGATGCAGCAGTTTGGCAGCACTATATCTGTCTCATAAAAGCTAAAGTCACAATATGACTGAACTGCTGTCGGCGGGACTTAATTCCAGTCAAACAAACTAACGATCTATTGCAGGGTCCT